>JAEQBH010005062.1:0-365372 GCA_016808115.1 Tetrastigma voinierianum
AAATTAGCATTTTCATGATCGAGAAACTGGCTGCTACGACTTGGGATAAAAACAATGATAACACCGAGTGAAATGTTTATTACCTTTTTTCTTTGTTATATAATGACAAAAATAAATTATTTCTTGCGTCATATCTTTCTTGATTAATAGTGATAAATTACCTAGAAGAACAAAGCATTACTTTTGTATGTGAAAAGCAATGTTTTGAAAATCGGATTTGAATCGACGAGTTGATCGTGATTAATACAAAGGCAGTCCGATTCGTTAAAAATGTTTTTTGATCGGAACGGATGAACCGGCGAGTGAGCCGATGAACGATCGAGTTCTCGTGACCGAGCGGTTCGCTCACGATATTTCAGTTAAACGGCGTTGTTTGTCTTTTTACGTGAAATGGCGATTTGTTTGCTAAAGCCAAAACATGCGGTTAGAAGACTTGTAATTAAAGAATTCAATTAAATACCTCTGACTCATGGATTTGAGCATGAAAACCCCGAGGATTCTGAAAGAGCAGAAACTCTTGAATTTATTGTCTTTGTCGTTGTGATTATTTTAGATGATATAAAGATTATATATTTATAATTAAAAGTATATATTTATATAAATAAAAATTTATTTTCACATTTTAATATGTTTTCATATTTAAAACATTATATATTTTTAAAAAATACTTTGTTATATAAAAAATATTAAATAATATCTTAAATATTATTAATTATGTATTTTAAAATTTTAATAAAATATAAATAATATGTTACATACAAATGATTGGTTGTGAGTGAGTTAAATGATGATGCGATAATTGACATGAATCAAATATTTTTTGATTGATCAATGATCTAATTTTTAAAACATTGATGAAAAGTGCGAAACCAGTTCGAAGGTAAATCATGAAAAGTCATTGCCGAATTTTCAAAATAAATAAACAAGTCTTTATCATGAACATTGACTCCCAATTTCAAACTTTGGGTAGTTCAAGATTCAAAATTATTTATTACTTAAAAAACTTTGCCCATTATTTCTTGCGTCATTCTCTCTCTCTCATTTCTAGTCAACGAAATTAATTATAACATAGTGCTTGATTTTAGGGGATAAAATGACATTTTCCTAACCCCACAAACTATTTCTTTTTTCAAAAAAATAACAAATCACATGGTTGTGAGGAGTGCATGCACATGGCTTTGCAATGGGGAAAAGAACACAACTCTAGGGTCAGCAATAGCCTCCATCAGCATATGTAAAAAAACTAGCCCAGAGAGACCCACTTATCATCTTTTCATGATTATGATCAAGGTTAAAAATATACGATATATCGATTGATCGTTGATATATCGGATCTCATTAATGATAAATGGCCATCACAACGATAATGGTTGGGGAAAAATGAGCAAAAAATGATAATACTCCGTGATATATCGTCGATATATTGGTTTGGGCCAGATATGTCGTAAAAGCATCTCCCGGGTTTGTAGCGTATGTGTATCATTAATTTAATTTTTTGATAAAATATCATAGATATATCGGGATATATAGGGATATATTGAGATATATCGACGATACATTGAGATATATCGGAGATATATCAAAACGGTTAGATTTGAAATCATGACTTGATCCAACGGTTATAGATTGATTTCAACAGTTTAAAGAAGATCTAACAGTCAGATTTATACAAAAATTAAATCTTTGACTATAATTAAATTTACAAGATTTTGACAATCATTGCTATTTTGGCCGAAAATCATAAATATCTGCAAAATCGTTAATTTGATCGCGAGAATTTCTGCCCTCACATATGTCAAAATCTTCATTTCACTCCCAAATTTTTCCTTTGGCGATGATTTATAACAAATACTTTCATATTTTGATGTTAATTTAGTAAACAATATATTAATAAAATTAACATTTTCGATATCGCTCATATTGTGATATTGGTTGTCTATTTGAAAGGAGCATGTTGATGAACCTCAAATTCATATCGTTTGAGAGTTCATGGATCTGAGTCGAGATATTTATGCTGACATGTTCGATCTTATGTCCCGATATCACATGAACATCATGTCTTGATATGAGTATTATCTTTATCAAGATGAGATCCCTCTATCAAATTTTACAATAGAGCCACATTGATCTTCATTTGATTTAAAAAGCTTATTGTAATGTATATATTTGATTATTAATGTCATTTTTTTACTTTTAGAAAATATTTCCATGAATTTCAAAAAGTATTTTTGTTAATTTCCGATATATCGATATTCATATAAAAATCTACCAATATACCACATACTCTCAGTAAGAATTAAGAATACCCGACCTTATTCGGTAATTGTATTTCATCCTTGATCATGACAAAGAACACCAAAGACAAAAGTTATCTTACAAATGCATTTAAAGAACTAATAGTGTAATAATTCCATTTTATCCCCTTCATATTTTGGAAAAGCAATTTTTGGGTCTGCTATTGTGGGGAAAAAAATGAGAGAGATAATAAAAAAAACATTTGAAAGCAATCATACCTGAAATAATTACAGCATCTCAAAATTTAGAAATGCTACCATAATAAAAATTGCAAAATAAACTGAGTGATTTAACTTATTTCACTTCAAATTGCATGTAACAAAACCCAAATGCATGATCTGGTTTTCAGGTACCAACCAGAATCCCACTACAAATGAAAGAAAGAAAGAAATTTAAGTTTTGCTCAAATGAGTGTTTTGCTCAAAATAAATATTTCATAAAGGTGATAATGCATCTCCTTGATATAACTTATTACTTTTTTGTGAAGTTATATATATATATATATATATATTAACTTAGACTTTGTCGACATTGACTACTATATTGTCATAAATCATATGGTCCATTATATAAATGGTGGCCGACCAAGTGACTTTTATTAGCAATAAATTAATTGAATTTTGTCCTTGGTTTGAAGACTTTGACTAGTTTGTAATAAGAAATGTGATAGAGGGAAGAATCTATAAACTTTTTAATTGTAGATTTTTGTGGAAAAGTGAGTCATAAATTCTAGGAAGTGGACAAATAATTTTTGAGGCCATGCCTTGCTTGATTGACCAAATAAAATGAAGGTGATCTTGGTTGGGAAGGTGTCTTGGTAGTAGCATTAAAAGTGAAATTTAATTTTTAAGTTTCTACTCCAATGAACATGATTTTTGAAAAAATGCCAAATGTATGTATACTGTACATGAGAAGAAACACATGTGTATGCGAGAGAAAGAGATTTTTTATATACATTCCTTTTCCTTAAATCAATGACTACTATCAACAAATGTTTCCTCATAACTATGTCTTTATAAGTTTTGATTTTGTGGAAAATAAGAAATCATCAACTTAAGAATTAGTTAACCTCGATATGAATTTGGTTAAGAGTTTGTTAGTAGATGTGCATTATGTGTTCATAAATCAACAACTCTACTTGACTTCCAATTAGAGGTAGCATTTCGGGCGAACGGGTTGAGCCGGGTTGACACTAGGTCGGGCTAAAATCGGGTTGAACTAAATTTGAGCCGTTTTGTTTTGGACCAATAAAATATCAGCCCGATCTAGCCCTAATTTAGGGTAGGTTAGGCCAAATTGTCTTATAAAGAAAAAAATTTATAGATTGGGTCATGCCTTATTTGACCCGATTTTTTTGGGTCAATAAATTAATAGTCGAGTCCAATCCTAATTCCGGATGGAAGCTAGCCCAATGGATCGGGCTTAAATTGCCACCTCTACTTCCAACAAATGTTTCTTCCTTGATTATTCTTAAAAAAAGTCATTTATATGTTTTATATATATTCTTATGTTCTTCCAACTTATTAGTTTTGGCATTTCCATTAATTCTTTGGAAAACCATCACTTCCATTTTCCATATAAAATAAGAAGTTATCAATTTAAAAATTAGTCAACCTCTATATGAATTTGGTTAAGAGTCTCACAGTAGAAATTACGTATCTAATTAAGACCTTAATTCTCATACATCATTCTTCCTGTAATTTTTGTGGAGAAATTTCAAGCCAATTTCTTCATGGAAATAGTGGTCAGATTTATCCAACCACTAGTCACTTCTCGGTGTACTCTCATTTCAATATTTTCATACATCAACTACCTTGACAGTATTTAATATTTCTGTATTGACGCCTTTCAAAGTGGTTCGGTCATAATAACTCTTTTGAAAACAATAGTAACGTACTATCTCGTGAAAACGAAAGATGGTGCTTATTTTTCCATGAAAAATTAAAAATTACCAAAAGAATAATTCTTGTTACATCAATTAACAAAAAATTAGTTAAGCTTTTCTATTCTTGTTACATCATTTACCCCCATAATTTTTAATATTACTTATTGATATCCTCCTAAAAGGTTCTTCTCAATAATTATTCTCTTGAAAACAATAACACCAATTTCTCATGGAAACCAAGAATTTTTCGTCTTTTTATTGGCACATTCTGACCTATTTATTTCAAATTTTGTGGAAAAGTTTCTCAAAGAAAGATTTTTATTGGAAAATAAAAATATAGAAAAGAATTAGTCAAACTTTTTGATACCCTTATTCTTATCACATACATCAACAACCCCACGACAATATTTAGTGTTTCGTTATTGACACCTGCCAAAACGTTCTTTTTCAACGGTTTCATTAAAATAATAACATTACCAACACCTCTTTCCCATGAAAATCACTGGTTATATATAAATCTCATTGTATATTTCTCTTTCTAGTCAACACATTCTAGACATTATCCTATCCATAAATTTTGTGGAAAAAATTTCGGTGCCTCGTTTTCCGTGGAAAATAAGAATCCACAAAAGGAGTTAGTCAAGTCTTTCTACCCTTGTTTCTATCCTCATAAGAGTCCAATGTGTTAAGTCTTTCTTAGTGGCAAATTCTGGACATTGTTCCTACACCATAATTTTTTTTTTTGTAAAATTGTCTAATTCCTCTTTTCCAATAGAAAGTAGGGAGCAACTAGAGAAACTAGTCAAGCTTTTCTATCCTTATTTAATTTATCCTACTTAGATACATCAATGATCCCACAACATTTTAATTTTTCTATGTTGAACAATGACAGTATTTTTCATTGAAAACAAAAGCCCCTCCCATTAGTTCTTATGAAAACAATAACATTATGTTTTATTGAAAACAAGAATGATCAAAGTTCAGGATTTTATGACCTTTTTTTTTTTTGTCGTCCATTTTAGAAAAAGAAATTGATGAACATTGTTAACATATATATCTTGGAAATATTTTCAAGTTTGATAAAGTTTAAGCTTCAACTCATTTTTCAATTTTTGAAATCCATCTACAGACTTTACTAGAAGACCTAACATTGTGAAAGGGAAAAAACAATAAGTATATTAGACACAACTTATCTAATTAATTTAATAAAGGTTCTCAAAAATGGCCTACTTTACTTAACTACAGCAATATAACGAGATTACAATATAATCACTTATTACAACATAGTTATTATACTCATAATAAAAAAAAATTTATTTTATTTCTGATATGACAGTCAACTCTGGTTGTGCAGATGCTTTGCGTCTTCCAATAGTTGTTCTTGGCTTGTGGGATAGAAGCAAAAGGATTGCAGGCATGATCAAATTATCCTTCTCCTTCCAACATTCCAAATCCACAACTTCTTCATCAAGGATTCCATCTATCGACACCATCGACGACCAAAGCCCTACGAGATGCTTTAGTTTCTTTGCTATTTTAATGTCACTTTCTTCTTCAATCCGACGCGCATCTCTTGCTCTTGATTTAAATGTTTATAGAGCCATTCTGGGAAGTATGGTTCATTGTTGTTTTCTATTGTAACATCAACATTCTTTCGCCCCCCTACCATTTCAATCAACAACATACCAAAGCTATAAACATCAGACTTGTAAGACACATTCCCAAAATTTCTAGATAACATTTCTGGTGCAATATAAATTCTATGGTCCCCCTTTGTCAAGGTCATAGAGACAGACTTTGCTCCTTTAGAGCACAATTTAGCTAAACCAAAATCGTAGGATTCGATTAAAGATATGATCAAGCAAAATATTGTGAGGTTTGATATCCAAATGAAGGATTCTTTGATCACAACCTTGATGAAGATACTCAATACCTTTAGCTATGCTAATAGCGATCTCCTAAAGCTTATGCCAACCTAGTGAATGATTATTACCAAATGTTGAGAATATAAATTTGTCTAATGACCTACCTGTAAAAATTATAAATCAAAGCTCGCTTATATCCATCGGCACGTAATCCAAGCGTTTAACCACATTAATAATATGATGTATCGCACCCATCGTTCCAACTTCATTAACTAACTCTCTCCCATTTCCCTTGAAGTCATGAAGGATCTTTATCAACAAAACTTCATTTGAGAGTTTCCTTTTATAAAATGTACTTCCATAGCCTCCTTCACCTAGTTCGACCTCAAAATTATTCTCAGGATCTTTTAATATCAAGATATGGGTACCTCAGGACTTGAAAGCTCTATAATCTTCCAAAAACTTTTGAATATTTATTCTATGCTCTCTTTTCAACTTATTAGACCGATAGAGAACAAAGATTATGAAGATTCCCAAAGTTAAATGAAGGAAACCAAGGATTACCTCTGCACATAGGGAACCTAGAAAAGCAAGGAAACCTGTAAAATATAATAAATTTATTATTAGCCAGCCTAATTACAGCAATTCGTGTAATGAATGAATAATACCGCATGTTCGAATCCAATTTTATGGTGCGTAGAGAGCATAAATACATAAGAGAAATACTATAGAAAATTTCCAAGGCATATTAAAATCACAAAGAGAGATAAGAAGTGTGGGCTAGAAAATGGAGAATGATGATGAAGAAACAGTTTATTACCTTCAGCTTGTTTATCAATACATTCGATTTCGTGCTCGATTTCAGGTTGCGTGTTGTTCTTCTTCGCTTGGCACTTCTTCCCTTCTTTCACAGCTTCGCACATGTTTTGACTGTACCATAGAAATCTCCCGCCATGAAATATCAAATATTCTAGAGTGAAGCATTGAAAAATTTTATGACAGGAGGGAGAGTCCACCTCATCGGTGTAAGAAAATAGAAGTGACTCGCATAAACGGTTATTTGAGAGAAACCGCAAGGGAGGGCCAAAGTTCATAGTGGTCTTTATATTCTAAACAATTGAAGAAGGAGTAGCCATCTCGTATTGAAGGGAAAGTGCATACCAGTGCCTAGAATCGCCAAGGCCAACTGCGGAGCCTTGCTAGACAATTATCTGCTGAGAAGTGTAATTTATCTTCTCCACTCCAGAGCATTGCCCTCGAATAGGAGGGCAAAACTAAGCATGGCTCGACTCTTCCTGAGCATGATAACTCAAACCCTGATATCCACAGTTGGTCTCCGCCGTGGTCTTTAAGCCTAATCGGAACCGACGGCCGACCGTCATAATACTCACTCGCACCTTTGACGCCTTGCACTCATCATCTTTGGTTCCTTCCGTTAATTTCGCCAACAACTTTACAAGCAACAAGAAGAAGAATAAAGGGATCCCCATTTTTAATTAAGCAATCGCTTATCTATCTTTCGTTTAATTTGCCTCGTTTCTCACCTATTTTATATAAAAGTATAAGAAGTTTTTGTTTCATTTCGAGGAGCATGTGAGGTTTGGGAATACAAAAGTGAGACGGAGGACTGCTAAAATAAAAATTTATTTTTATCTCGCGAATTTAAAATTTACTTTGAAAAAAATTAGAAACTTATATATATACTACCGATTTGAAAATAGAGGAACTAACTTAATTACTTGATGTATTACTTAACAGTTAATTAAGATAGTACTTTTATCTCAAAGCCAATTTTTTTTTTCCTGATATGTTTTGAACTCTGTATTTCTCTTTTTTATTATACATTTTTTACTTTTAGTCTCGAAATCACGATACTTTTACTAAACATTGCATATGAGCCGATACTTAAAAACACTGGCAAAGAATGATATATGTCACGAAAGCTGCAATAAAAACAGCATCTCTCTCTCCTCTCTCTCTCTAAAGATGATAAAGTTGGAGGGATGCACAACTCATGGGAGTAGGCCCCGATAACAAAGTAGGGGTCCTCCATGCGTGCTTCCTTCTCTCGTTTGTGCTGCTATGATCACCCACCGTAAATGCCGCCCTTCTTCCCGCGAGATTGCTGGACCATTTCATACCCTTTCGACATAAAGCGATCCCCAGCCGCTGCCACCCTGGAGTATGAATTGATTTGTGAAAACAATCGTACTATTATAAACCTCAATCTGTGGAAATTCTCGCTACCCGTATCAACTACCATGATCATACCCATTCGCAGTTTGATCCCGAGCAAAAAGAAGCGGCAATCATTGATCTCCGGGGCCCTCTCCAATCCTCCTCAGATATGACAAACCACTACGGGGTCCCTATTCTTTGCCTTATTATCCTTCCCTCCTTCTCAACTCGATATTCTATACAATATTTTCGATGAAAGTCGAGCAGAAGTCAAGACGATACAACTACATTCCTATCATTCCATGTAACACTACAACTACTACAGCATATCTTCTTCTCGTTTCATCTTCCTCTCTCTTCCTCACCAACATACGGTTATGCAAGATTCGAGACTATGTCCTACTGAGACATTCCGTGATTCATGCACCATCGGCACATATATGATTATTCAACCATTGAAGATTATTTCAAAGCCCAGAATCTTTCCATGTCGATTTTCGCAAAGATTACCTACCCCACCGCCCGTTCTCGCTCGGATTACTTAACGCCATCGCATCGAAAGGGCAATTTTGCGCTTATGAAAATGGAATGCCTTTCAATGCTACAAGTCATGGCAAAACCCTATTACCAACACTTCAGACAAAACTTGTGAGTATGATTAAGATGCTTCTTTTTTTCTTTTTATAACTATGGATGTGAAGTTAAAGGTCGGGTAAACCTCCGATGTCATAAGGAAAACCAATTGAGTATAAGATGCTTTTTGATTGTTAGATCTTATTTTCCATGCAAAAGCCTTCAATTTGTATCCCTAATTGATTTCGTGGTTCGGGGTAAATCTTCGCAGGCTGAAGTTTATAATCAATGATTTATTGCCACCTTTATCAAGAAGGGCTTCAATTATATGTTTCCTTTAAATAAAATCTTTATTTTTAATATCATCTTTTTCTAATATTTGGCTAAATTTGACTTAATTTCATGTTTACCGTAGGGGTTATTCTCAACACTCTTAACTTTCCAAGGTAAATTATTAATTTCTTAAGAATAAAATAAAGGATTTATTCGTACTAGTCCTCGCTGGATTACCACACATGGCTTTGGATGGTTTTGATATAGACTTAAAGAACTTTGGTAATCGCGACCCTTTACTATCCCCTGAACTAATCTGCCTCGTATAAGACTTTCTTTGCTTACATTCCTCTCTTTTAATGTGATTTAAATTTATGTTTTCTTACTTGTATTAATTGGTCTTATATTTTTAATTTGTTGCATTTTATTTCTTTTACTAGGAGGTTGGATACTTTGCATTACCCAGAAGGCTACCAAATTCTAAATCTTCCGAAGCCAAAAATAATATTATTTGTAGCCTTTTATTTACTTGGTATATTATTTGAATGTACAAAATTGAAAGCATTCAATTTATTTTTTTTCAATTTTGTGGATTCAAATTGTTTTTATATATTGATCGAGGTGAACTCAATTTAAATGTAATTCAATTCCACTTGACATATAAAAAGATGTCAAAATAACGGACTTGAAACAGGGGTACTTTTCTTATACATCCAAACAAAAAGCTTGGATGCAACTATATATACACTCCAAAAGCCTTGTGAAAAATTCTAGTTCATTATTAAACATAATTTGTTCTAGAAAATAATTAAGTGGTTGTTCAAGTAGCTATATTCAAATACCTCACTAACAACACAAACCACATACTCGCTCAATACAAAGATAGAATAGTTTTGGTATTTCTTTATGGATTTAATCTTTTTTTTCTTGTCTGCTATCTTGTTCTTCTTAAAATATATGTTGTTACTTTAATGACATTTAATTTATTCAAATTAGAATAATTCTATGTTCGGGATATCAGGTCATTTACATATATTTGATTTACAAGTTCAAGAGAAGACATCTATCACTCGAAGATAGTCCATTGAAGAATTTTTACGCAATCACAAAAATCCCTAACCCGTCAAGTACCTCATTCGCATAAAAGATGACTCACAACTTGCTAATAAGTTAGTCAAGGAGGTGTTGCGGCTCTCGTATATAAAGGAAAACTTCAAGTGGTCGCGACCGTAGCCAAGTAGCGTTAATATGTCGAAAAGCTAATGGACAGATTTCATCAATGAGGTTGCTACAATGTTAAAGAATTCATCATGTTAATGTGGTGAGTAATTTGTAGATTTTTGGCAAAGGATCGTATGGAATAAATTTGTATGACTTCATGCCCAATGGTTCTCTTTGATAAAAGCCATTTTCCTTAAAGAAGAAACAAAACTTCTTGAGCTAAAAGGATGTAGAATGCACTGAGTGGGGCGGGAATTGAATACTTTGCATCATGCCGTGGATATCCAAATTCTACACTTGATATCAAGCCACACAATATCCTTCCTTGATGAAGACTATACTAAAAAAGTTCTCGCATTTCGGCCTTGCAAAATTGTACTAACGGATAAAGTATGGTGTCTCTACCACCGCATCGGTGGAAACACTCTGGATATATTGCTCCCGAATTATTCTATAAAAATATTGGTGGTGTCTCCTATAAATCTTGATGCTGCTATAGTTTTGGATGTTGTTAATGGAGATGGTGGGAAGAAGAAAGAATGTGAATGCAAATGCAAATCACTTAAGTCAATTATATTTTCTATCATGGATATATGATAGATATCATCAAGGGGAAAGTATAAACTTTGAAGATGCCACTGAAGATGAATATAAGCTTATTAGGAAAATGGTGATAGTTGCACTATGGTGTATACAAATGAAGCCCATAGATCGTCCTTCAATGAGCAAAGCCTTAGAGATGTTGGTTGAGAGGCTGAACCTTTGCATATGCCTTGCAAGCCTACTCTATACCCTGAGGAAATGTCTATTGAGGATCATGTGAACAATCCAATTGAAGTACCAATTTCATCATGCAATTCCATTGGTACAATTACATTAGATGGAAGGTAGGTTGTATTTTTCCAACTTGTGTGCTATCTCCTATGATAGCATATGTTTGTAATTTGGATTACATGTATGTTCAAGGTCCATATAATGCAACATTGTCATGAGACACTAGCATGGTGCCCTAGGAACAAGACAGAAACATGGCGCCACTGTTGTTTATGTCTTATATGAGTCAAATATCATCCAACAAGGCTACCCATTTATGTTTTGTCTCTATTTCCATGGTGCTTCAATGATTATCATTTTATCGCAATGTTTTACATATATGACTTAAATCACACCAAATATATATAGTAGAAAAATAAAGTAAACTAACTTTTAAATAAAAAGAAATGTTGTAACACAAATATAAATGAAAGGACACAATATTTATGATTTATGGTAAGAATTACTTACTTATGTGCTTGGGAAATAGTAGTCAATTCATTAACTTTTAAGTTAGAATTTAGAAACTTGGAGCAGCTCTTATCACTGGGCAAAGAGCTTTTTTATGCTAATTAAATATTAAGCAAAGCGCCTAGATAACTTAGCTAAAAGGACTTGAGATCATATATAAGCCTCCAAGCATTGTTCAAAACCAATTTATAAACAATGTGGAACAAGGAGTACCTAAACTAACAAACAATAACTAAGCCAAAAACCAACAAATTTCCACCTTGGAAAACTAATCCTCCACTATCAACTCCCAAAATTTAAACATTCTCTAACAAATGAACTTTAGATGCATCCCTAAACACCAATGTGATATCTTGAACTTCAATGCTCATAGGCTTTGGAAAACATGGATCTACAACTAGAGTTTTGGAAATGTTCCATCCAATGCTTGGAGATGCTGATAAAACCAAATGAGATCACCATTTTCTCAGACATAGCTTCAGAACATGTCAATACATGATCTATGAGGGACGAAACACTTCAATATTAATGCAATATACAAAGAAGATGGAATTGTCTCTTGAATGGAGCATCATGCATGTATGGTTGATTTACTAGGTCGGTCTAGGCTTCTTGTAGAACCCAATGCCTCTCTGTTACGTGATTGAAACTGAAGAGCTCTTGCTCAGCCTTTGCAACAACCAGGAATGGTTATATCGTGAAGAAGTTCTCAATGAGAGGGGGAATATTACTATTCATTGGGCACATAACATCCTCATGGCTATGCTCTAGTATGATGAGCATTGCTTGGAGCCTACTTTGTTCATTGGAATACAAGGCTTGGAAGAACAACCGGTTGAAGCCCATTATAATGTTAAAGAATCTTAGCTTCTATGGTATGATTGCCAGACTGCAGTGATACATGTCAATGGCAACATGGGAGGGAAATAGTTGTAAGGGACTCTAACCAATTTCATCATATAAAGAGGATCGATGATGGAATCTACTGAATACAAGTTCTATGTTCAAAGAAGGGCCATCAGCAAAACATCTGTTCAGCATATCCACGCTCATGATTTCTACACTGATGGTGGAGACAAAGTCTTGGTATCCAAAGGTGGTAAGAGTTATGTCATTCTTCTCTCAATCCAGCATGGCACTCTGTACTCAATACATTGAACCAATGTCAACAGTCGAAACAACAGAGGCACCGGGAGCGGATCCTCGACCTCTCGATGTGGGTTCTCGCTCGCTTTGCCTCAGAGGGAGTGTTATCCATTTGATCCCATAATCACATGGGATACAACAAGGATGTTGTGTTTGCATGGGGGTGTTTGCTATCCACATCGTTTAGGAGAAAGTTCTTATAATCAGATAAGTATGCCTTCTCTACTTAGTAAATGCTGCTTAATCCATGAGGACCTATCGAGCCCGACCTGACAATATCTTCATGGTTGGATTGCATCATAAATGGTATCAGAGTTGATCCTCGACTCGATATGGGTTCTTGCTCCATTCGGGCCTTTGGCGGGTGCTTGGTCCATGTCGGTTCGCCTTGCGGTGGGTTCGATACCTTAATGCAGCCAAACCCATAGTTTGAATTAAAAAAGCACTAAAAGGAGAGTCAAGAAAAGTCCCAACAAGAAGCAAAAATGATGTGGGGAGAAGGATTTTAGGGAGAGAAAGTTAGGGTTTTGAATTTCTTGCAAGATGGAAGGCCAAACAATGTTTGTTTTCGCTCAAATTTGATGTGGTGACTCCTTATAAGGTGCTCTTAAATCCTAGTGTTTGGATCGTTGGTTAGCTCTCCACAATATCCATTTTGGTCATTCTACCATTTGGTGAGATCTTTCCTCCTTTCTTACTTATCCATCATCGGGATGATGTTTATCGTTTGTTCCAAGAATGATATTATTAATGTGCGGTTGCTTGTGGTTCCTAGTTTGCTTTCTAGAGAAGAACTCAAAGGACTCCATTATGTTCATTATTGAAATAGTAGAAGCTATGGTTTTACGGTTCTCTAGCACAAACATGCACTGTGGGTTTTTACCCTTTCATTTGGGGTTTCCACATAAAAATTATCGCTTCTAATCAAGGGTTGATTTATTGTCGCTTTGTCGGGGCTTTGTTGTCGCTTAATTGTTTGTTGAACCTATTTTAGCACATAAAGAGAAAAATGTCATTTTTAGAATAATTGTATTTGGTAGTATTTCCCAACAATTCGCTTCGATGTTAAGTGTCAGACGAGAGTGTTTCAAGGCTGTGTCCCTTGATCCGAGACTCCGCCAGACTGACCTGTGAATTCGATCACTAAATCCATTTATTTGTAAAACACATTTCATAAGGTATACTTATTTTCGATGGGATATTTGATATCCATTTAAATCATATCGATACAAAATTAAAATATGATCCTATTACTAATACGCATTATATATATAAAAAATATACATCAAATCATGGTAGAGCCCAACATTCGCCAATTCCCTACATTTATACAAGGTGACTTTTCTTGCCCTTTAAATCATTTACAAAACATTTCAAGGTCGAGTTCACCCTCTTATCTTTGGAAAATCCACAATGTAAAGTACATTCCATGAAAAAATAATTAAAATATAATCTTCTTATGAATATCTTACATCTTTTGATTTCAATACAAGGCCATTCCATGATATCATGGAATGAAGTGTATGCATGAGACAGAGCATTTACTTATACCCACACGATTCGATCGACGACTCCGTACCGCTGGCCTTTATCTCCTCGTAATAATTATTCACTCGCAATTCTGTGATAAAACAACACGCTAAGCATTTTCATGCTTGGTTCTACGATTTATCCTCATTTCAATCATAAACACAAAATATGTATCTTTCGAAAAACAACATTTTGACATTTTCAATGGTCAGACATGCAATAAGCAATATATATGTTAATTTTCATTCAAAAACTCAAATTATGCATTTCACACATTTACTTATAAGTTTGCTCTTAAACGAATTTAACCAGGACTTCGCATAGATAATGTAATCACCAGACACTCCCTTTGCATCAAGTGCCTGTGATAAAACATTTAATAACACGTGATGGTCCTCGCTGGTTGTCGATCGGTTACTACAAATCGTTTGGTGCATATCGGCTCATACGGCCCTCCGGCGTGGATCGGTATGCCACTATAAATCATTTCGTTCCCAGTACTGCTACATTGATCCTTATTGATATACTAATCTATCCTTAACTCGAATATGACGGATAACATTATCTTACGGGCATTAATACTTAGTCATAGTAAATTACAATATTGTATATACATATATACCCCAATACACACATTTTGATGCTCATGCAATTTTCATGACAATCCATTTGCAATCAATTTTCCAATCACTTAAAACAAATTTGTTTATGGTTAAAAACAAAGCACACATGCAGTTTTCCCATGTAAATCATTTCGATTTTTTTTGACAAATCCAATACAAAGCTGCAATAAGAAAAGAAAGGAAAAGAACAAACCAAAAAGGTTGTCGCTCCTTGACACCTATCCTTGGAATCTCGATCTTACTCAGGTTTTCTCGTCATCAACCCCTATTCCATCACAAACAGAGAAAAATATCTGTAAAACCCCAGAGAATTATAATTTTCTGAAAAAGAGTAAAACGATGATTTCGGTCAACATCCGGAATTTTTCTAGATCTCGGATGATGAAACAAACTTCACTATTGGTATCGTCTCAGGAAATCTAGCTACCACGTCTAATTTCGTCGAATTCCGAGACAGTAGAAATTTCACGTTTTTTCGAGGCACCGAGAGCAATGCAAGACAATTGGCATGTGATGAGTGGCTCACAGTGTGCCACGTGTCAAGTGTAGGATGAGTCAAACAATCAACTCAAGTGTGGGTCATAGAGCATACATGGCACCAGGAGCGCACTTAACCACATTATAGGATGGATAAGTGGTTAAGGTGAAATCTAATAACCAATGAGAATTTTAATATGGCAAGCGAGGGACAAGTTCTCTCAATCTAATCGATTGACGGGGAAAAGAGAGGGAAAATAGAGAGAGAAAGAAAGAGAAAGAGAGAGGAGAAGTTCTGTGGTAGAGGCCACTCTTCTCTCAGATTTCCCACGATCGTCACACCCGACGGCATGCTAAGAAAGTCGATCCCCATTGCAAGAGCGCCGCGTAAAATCTAAGTGTGGAGTTTCTACAAACTCTGGGAGGTAGGGGTTTTCTCCTACTTGTTTTTATTCCTTGACTAAGAGCCATTTTAATTGATAGGGATGTTCTGAGGCCTGAATGGCCGTGTATTCAATTCCCAAGATTGGGATTGAGTGGTGAAATCCTTAGAGTCATCCATGACAGGCCCCGAGACCTCATGGGTCAGACTATTCATGTGACTCGTGTGTCATTGCGGTGCTATTTGTGTGATCTTCAAGTAGCCCAAGATGGATCAGCCGGATTGCTTCTTATATTAGCTCATGTGAGCTTACCCCTCGTGTTATTACTATGAATGAATAACATGTAGTTTATGTATGATTTCTTTAATATATATGCACAATGATATATTAACATGAATTGCGTAGAAATGGCATATTGAATTTCATATGCACCGGGGCAACTTGTAAATAGTAGGCATGTAAAAATTTATTACTTAAAACACATTGTCAAATGAAATATATTGAAGATTTTCCGGGCACTTGTTTCGAGAGTCGTCTAAATACTATATCGGAGTGACGACTAATAATCGGCTTTTCGCGAGAGAGTTATCCAACAATTCATCTCGGAGGGTTGTCCACTAGAATTTTATCTAAATTGGTAATGTGTTTTCAAGAACAAAAAAACCTTTTGTTTTGAAAATGAGGGGTTTTCTCACACTCGCTTAGGTACGCTATGAGTCACTGGAGAGCTCTGAGATTTATGTGAAAGAGTGAGTCACATTCTCATCTATAACATGGACATTTGAGTAGGACTTGTATGTTACACTTGAATGTTTGGTGTGCTATTGCACGAAAGCATTTAAAGCGAGTAACCTAAAATTCAACTATTTGCATTACTCACCCCACAGGGCCTCTTTAGGCACAGGAGTATTCAGGTTATTTACGCTCACTAGAGTCGCTTATAAGAAAAGTTCTATTACCGCATTTTTGATTATATATTTCTTGTAAAACATGTATGAAACATTACATTGATAGATGTTTGTACAAGAGTGTAGTTAACTCTTGAAACAATTGTAATATACGGTTATATTTTGGGGCGAGTATTGACGCATTTCGTCCGACGCGCTATTTTTACTATGTTTGAGTCTCGGGTAGAGAGACACTCATTTTGTGGCATTGAGACACTCTAATGACTACATTTAGCTCCACGTGGCACGACGTATTGTCAACTTAATTTCGAGTCAGTGTCATAATATCAATCGTGCATGCTAGTGTTTTTTGTTAGGGTTGATTTCTACTCAATACACCTTCACTTGTAAAATTTTTTGGGAACAAATGAGTCATATTTATAAATCTATTTTATTCATAAATTAGAATCATCCAATTTGGAGCACCAAAACTCAAGATATGTCCTAAAAAACAACCTGACTACTTAAGTATTTTCAAAATATAATCGCAATCTGTCTCGAAAAACAGAGCTTTACTTTTAATGAATTTCTGTGTCCAATGAGGTCCAAATTTGAACACACTTATTTCAAGGAAATTTGTTATCCTAGAAGTTTAATTTAATTCCGTAAATTCTAATCACTCAATTTGATGAAATGAACTCAACTTATGGCCTAAATACCAAAACTGTCCCAAAACACCAAAACTGAACCAAACCAGAACAAGAATTTGCTTTTAAACAGAGCCTCACTTTGACGAATTTCTGGGTCCAATGGGGTCCAAATTTGAATACACTTGTTTCAAAAAAAATTGTTCTCCTAAAAGTCTAGTTTACTCAGAAATTTGAATAACTCAATTTGGATGAGTAATGACCAAGTTATGGACAAAACAAAAACATGGGTTTTGGAAAATTTTGACAGCATCTCTCCTAAAACCCTAACATTTCCTTTGTACAAAAATTCCTCAAAATCAATCATAATCAAAGCAAAAAGGCTGCTTGAACTCTAACTCAAACATAAATATACAAAAGTAGGGTTTTACCAAACCCAAACACAATCAAAGAGGAAGTTAGGGCTAGTTTCCATACCTTAAATCTCTTGAAGCTTCTTCAAACCCTAGCTTTCTCCTTCACTTAGTCTCAGATAATGTAACCTCGAGAAAGACAAAGCCAACTAATCTCCTTCTCCTCCATTGACATGCCCTAGCTCTCCTTGCCAAATGAGAAAACTCCTCATTCTGCACCAAATGTGGTCTTAACCCCCTTTTGTCCAAGGCCACGTTTGGCTCCCATTTTTTCTTAGGTTTCCCCATTTTTGCATTTTAATCCTTAAACTCTCTCTCTATTTGACATTCAACTTATTACATTTATACTTTAGCATATACTCTTTTTCATTTATGACCTTTGGGTCCTCATTTTAACATTTTACCAATTTAACCTCGACTCTCAGACATTAATTCCGGTTTTTTTTGTTATTTTATATTTTATTTTTTTCACTTAACATTTAAATTCGAAAAATTCAAATTTAACTTGTGTTATACCCTAAACATATCATTAAACCACAGTATTAATTAAAGTGCATTAATCCACTATACTACTCACTTTAAAAACCTCTATTTTTATCACTAAAAACCAATAAAATATTGAATAAAAAAATTATAATAGCGTAAATGCTATAAAAGTGTAAATAATAAACAAAACGCTATTTTTGGGAATGCTATAGTTTGTCACATCCCACATCGAGAGTGCAAGAAAAGTTCCCTCAACTATATAAGTAATGAAGTTCCTCTCTATATAATCGGTCGGATCGTTAATGAATCTAAAGAGGTTCAAAATGATGGAATCTTGTTTCTTAAACTCACGAGGAATGCATGGATTGATTCTTTAAAGCATAAAGCTCAAAAGGGCTATCGGAGAGTCTAAGAAAAGTCTCTTCAAACACATCTCAATCGGTGACATACCGCCAAACCAAACTCTAATGATATTCGGTTAAACAATCAAAGAGGCATTTGAGTTTCCAATTTTGTAAATCAACCTTTACAATTTGGCTTCATTCGACAAAGTAACTTCATTGTTTTCTTTAACCTTCATTTTAAAATGTTCATGTAAATATTTACAATGACAAATGACATTTATATCCAAAATAGGTTATTTAAAAAAAAAAACATGAGAATGGTTGAATTTACAAATTTTAAATCATTTAAGGTTTTTTAACCAAATATTTCTCAATAGAATAAAAGCCATATCATGAATGCAATTAATTTTCATAGTTGATATTCGCCGCTTCTTTCTAAAAAGTAGAATGTTTGCTTTCATTTGTTAAATCAAACCTTATGATTCAAGGCTGAAACCTCAGGACACTCGTAAAAGATTTGTGTTCGTGTTTCAGCCCCAGGAAAATGTTTCTGATACCTTTAGAAACCAATTCTTCATATATTGTTTTTAAGATTAAGTTTAATTTGTTTCAGAGCCTCAAATAGATTTTGTGAAAAGAAAAAAAGGTTTGTCGGTCTATCCTTAATCATGGTACTATGCCATGTATACAAAGTTTTACTAATGTTATTCATATTCTTTAATTATTGCTCTGAAAAACCTCAGAAAAATATTTTAAAATACTAAAGTATATTTTAAAAAAACAACCTACTTTCTCATCAAGAATTTGAAAACACTCAAAAGTATGTTTCAAAAAAGAAACCTATTTCCATAACAAATTACTTAAGAAACTAATTTATGGAGAGAGTAAAGAGTGGATGTGAACCTTATATCATATAATGCATGAAGGTTTTGTTTAAGTCAATATGAAGCACTATTTGAAAGTATACTTTTTGGAGAGTTTTTCCCAAAGTACAACTGAATTTCATGTTGTATCTTTGGGGAACCTCTCCTTTTATTTATTTTGCCTCCATACATATTCCTTCAATTCTCCTTAAACATTATCTCCATTTAAGCTACACTGACTTATTAGAACAAAATATTAGAACGTGATATTCAAAGTGAATAGATGTAAAAAAAGAAGTTACATTGGCTTTTATATATATATATATATATGAGTTCATGGATATTCGAGCTATATGATTGGATTCCAAAATGTCTTCTAGGGGCACAAGCCCAGAAGCCAAACCTAATCTTAATCAGGCCTAAGTTGTGTATGGACATGGACAAGTCTAAGTTGTGTATTAATTGGCCTATACCAAGAGGCTTAACCCACTTACCGTATTAAAACCATAAGGGAACTATCTAGACGAGAGTCTCAGCCCCATCCAAGCAAAAAAAAAAAAAAAAAATTTGCTGCACGTTCATAAAAGACTCTACTTCATGGCGTACTCATTGCCTAGGATTTCAAGTCCCCAAACCGACCATCCTACCGCATACGGGCATGTCTGCTATGGATAGCCAGAAAGATATTTATCCATGGATTTCCTAGTTTCCAAATCCCTTATTTCTCAAAAGGATAATCTTTTATAAGGAAAAACAGATTTTATCCCTTATTTCTCAAAAGGGCAATCCTTGATAAGGAAAAACATATTTTATTCCTAAAACAAGAACAAAGATTTGGGAACCAAGCCCTATAAATTGGGAAGACCCCCCACGCGAGCAAGGTATGCAATCAACAATATACGAAACTCCTTCTGCTTCCTCTCCATACTTTTACTGACTTAACCATTAGAGAGGCGGTCGGCACACCGTCACCGGCTCACCTTTTTTTTGCAGGTTTGCATTGCGCTGCTGATGCTTAGGTAAGCTGACGATCAAGATCCCTACAACTTGACGCTCAAGGGACACGACAAAAGTCCCAACAGTTCCGTAGTACCTAATTATTATTAGTTTAATGAACACCATAATATGACTTTAGTGATCGTTGTTATATTGTAATGTGTTATATTGGTTGCTTCGATGTATCGTTTCTGTGGGAGAAAGAACTAGAGCAGTATGAATGCGACAAGAGCACAAAACCGAACCGATATGTCATCATGATCCAAAGAGAGTACAAAATAATAATTTTAAAGCAGGCATGTGAGAGAATCAGCTTTGTATCGTTGTAACAGTAGGACTCCAGTTTGTTGGATGCTCGGGTTGATCTCAAGGTGACTTGTTTCTGGCCGAAGTTAGATGGTTAATATCCCCCCCTAAAGCTCATGGGGAATGAAACTGCAGAGCCTTGGATATGAAGATTACAAAAACGGGTTGTAGATAGATGTTTAGTTAGATGTCTCATGCGATTTGATCCAGATGGAACATATTCATGACTAGTTCAGCCGCGTAAGAACCTTCTCCCGGATGAAGTGAAGCGTCGACTCAATGTGCTTTGCTCTTGAGTGAAAAGCAGGTTTGTTAGCTAGACGTGCTGCACTTTGGTTATCACACCAAATAGTTGGATGAGCAATGGGAAGACATAATTCTTTGAGAAGAGATTGGATCCATACAAGTTAAGCAGAGAGAGAAACAAGGCTACGATATTCTGATTTAGCACTTATAACACCCCCTACCCACCCATAGTGTACCCATTCACCCATATGATAGGCTGCACTATGTCAAGTGAGGAATTCCATAAAGCTAGGCGTTTTTATCCTGTTTAGTTTATAATACATGTGACAAAATTGTACATTGATCCATGATAGAATTTTCCTTAATCTCTTTCTTACGAAATGATAAAAGTTCATGTCCACATATAACATAATGTTATTGAACACCACTATAGTAGTGTTCAAATATCATTTACATATCATAATGTATATATATATATATATATATATATATATATATATATATATATATATATATATATATATATATATATATATATATATATTTATATACATATTTTTGTTCTTTTGCATACTTTTGCTAATACATATTTAACTACTTTCATTATAACAAAATATTATATTTACGTTACTATCACAAAACTCAAGACCTACATTGGTGAGTTCCTACTGTTTTGTAGGTCTTGGTGGTTGCAAGATGTCCTTGGCGTCAACTTTAACTTTGATACCTATATGGATAAAACACTTGTGCTAAGCATATAGCTTAGTGAGAAACAAATATGATATGGACAACCACTCCTGATGATCGCAATAACATCACGCACATATAATATATATTTACACAAGCATAGTCAGAATATTATTAATAGATACAAAATAAGCCTATAGGCACAATGTAATCATTTTATATTCATTAATCATTTTCATGCTCATATGCTCATTACCCATAACACATTTCATATAAAGATTAGCCTACATACCCCAGTAGAAGTGGATAACGGGAATTTACAATACGATAGGTACCCGTAGATAACCCATAGTACATTACAGTAACATATTAGCTTCGGAAAATGACCCAAATGGGGTCCAGATAATGACCCAAACAAAGGTCCACTAAGACGGTATGTTGCGTGCTGACAAGAGTCCTATAGGCATGCCTAGCTCATTCACTACCCGATTATAAGGCATATTCCCGATATATGAATTCTATATTGATTATCCTAATATAAATAACATACATGTCATACTCATAATCACTATTATAATCGTATAGTAATCATGCATATAAAGGAGTCCATGTCACATAACTATCATGTAATATTCTTTTAACAAAGTGTTCTTTAACCAAATGTTCACTCTATATTTTAAGTTTTCAATGGCTCAAAATCGTGTCATTTGAACCTTTAAATTAAGAGATATGACCTTAAACATTCCAAACTCCGTTCCTGAAAGTTTTCAGGATTTAATCGTGTCCTATATTTGAAGAGTATTTGTGGGAGCTAATAGAGACATAATTCACCATACCGCCTCATGAAAGTTATTGTCCTAGGTGTCTAATTTAAGTATAGTTTGATTCACCTTTATTTGACTGCAAGAGGAACTCAAGATATGGCTCTAACAACATAAACTGCTCTCGTTGAGGAAATAGAATCAATATCTTAATGTCAGAGTCAGTTTCAAGGGTCTTAGAGCAGGATTTAGTTCTCGGTCTCTTCTAAACATTTGTAGCCATGGGTCTTAAATTTCATCTCCAATTAGAATTATCCAATTTGGAGGTCTGTAAGTCAAATTATGGCTAAAACACAATCACGAGTCTAATGAAATTTTGACAGAGTTTTCCTTTAAACACCTACACACCAATTCACACATCTTTACTCCTTATTAATGGCCACAACCAACTCATATCACAATTACACCATCAATTCAACATCATAATCACTTAAGATGTACATAAACATACACAAAGAGAGTTAGGTTCCAAACCTTAATTTGCTTCTATCGTTTCCAAATCTCACCTTTCTCCTCCTTTTTTTCTTTCTCTTCTTTTTCCTTCTCTTCTTTCTCTTTCTCTTTGTTTTCCTTGAGTAGGGTGGATAGTTGAAATTGTAGAGAATCAAGTTGGATTTTTCTCACCCTTAACACAACCGACCCTTACCCTTGGATAAGCCATAAAAACTTTCCTCCACCTTCTTTACTTTTCTAGAAACTAAGGGTGTGTCTTCATGTGATTGGCTTCATTTATTAAATTGGCATTTAGTCCTTCCAGCTTTATTTAACTAGACATTTATAACTATTTCTAAATCATATATTTACATATAAAACTTCTTAATTTATGTCTTTAGGTCCTAAAATCAGTAATTTACTAATTTACTTCGAATTTTAATTAATTTCCGATTATCTCTTTTTTCATTCTTTACTATTTTATCCAATCTGGACATATGATTTTAACCTCCATTATACCCTGGGGACATGTCATAAAACTACTAGGGCATAAATCGGGGCCTCACATTCCCCCCCTTAAAAAATTCCCGCCCCAAATTCATACCGTATAGAAAAGTTGTGGGCATCAGGCCCTTATTGTCAACATTCCGCTCCCAATTTGCTTCTTCAATACCATGATATTGCCAAAGTACTTTTACTAGTGGAACTTGTTTATTTCCTCGCAATCGTTTCACTTCGAGCTAAAAATGGCTTTCGGGTTCCTCATCATACGTGAAGTCTGGTTGAACTTGTACTTCTTGTACTGGTAAGATGTGTGATTCATCCGAATCTGCATTCTCCAAGCCTTTAATACATGGAAAGTATATAACTTAGACAACTAAAGAGAGAGCCAAACGATAAGCCACTGTCCTATTTTTTTCTAAAATCTCATAACGGTTGATTAACCTTGAACTCGAAGCCTCCTTTCTTTCCAAATCGAGCATCTCCTCCATGGTGATACTTTGCTAGGACCTCGTCTCCGACTTCATACTCGACATCTTTCTTCAACCGCATACCGACTCGCCGATCACTAGCGCTTGAACCATTGTTATATAACCCGAACTTTTCTTCTCAGATCTTTACTATGTCCCACTAATTACCTTTATACTCCTTCTCAGCCTGGCTCCCGCATACGTGCTCTACATTTTCTCGCCATATGTTCTCTTATACAAGGCCACGTCACTTGACTGATAATCAAGTTATAGACAAATTCCATCAGTGGAATGTACATATCCCAACTTTCAGGAAAATCCAGTGCACATCCTCGTAGCATGTCTTCTAACACTTTTATCACTCTTCAGACCGGTCCATTACTACTTAATGCTGCTTAAAATTAGTTGAGCACTCCAAAGCTCGATCGTAATTTTCCAGTGTTCCGATTTAAACTTCGACCTCGGGTCGACACAATTGACAATGGAATACCATGTAATCGAACAATCTCATTCATATATAGTTCAGCTAGTCAATCCATGGAATAGTCAACCCTGACTGGTAAGAAATGAGCTAACTTTGTGAGTCTGTCAACGATTACCCATACCGAGTCATGTTTCCTTTGTGTGAGGGGAAAGTCGATCACAAAATGCATAGCACTGTTGTCCCATTTCCATTGTAGAATTGGAATGGGATTTAACAGACCATATGGTACTTAGTGTTCAGCTTTCACCTACTAACAAGTCAAACATCTGGATACATAATCTACTATATCCTTCTTCATCCTCCGCCACCAATAATACTGCTTCAAATTCTAGTACATCTTGTTACCTCCAAGATGCATGGTTAACTTCTTCTTTAATTCCTTGTCAGCCGGTAAACATAATTTGTTCTTATAATATAAACCTCCATCATCCACCACTGAATAGTCGCCTGCTTCCATCTCTCGACTAATTGCAGCAAATTTTGTTACAACTGATATCATTCTTTTCCGAGCATTGATTATCATCTCGCTTTTAAGTAAGTGTTTGGCTTTAATCGAGCTAATAAAAGCTCCATCGTGTAAATCTCCATCTACTGTGTCATAAAGGACAAACTCCGAAATTGTCTTATGCTCAAGAAATCCGCCACCACATTAGCTTTCTCAGGGTGGTAATCTATTATGCAATCATAGTTTTTGAAACAATTTAGCCACCTCGTCTTTAAATCTAAGTTCCTTCCGAGTTAACATGCATTTATAGACTTTTATGACTGTGATATATTCTACATCTTCACCATATAAGTAGTGTCGCTGAACAAAGTGAATCACACAAATCCACCATATCACGCGTGGATAATGACCATGCATTATCTTTGAGCATATGCACTACCGCTATCTTGCATCAATACACACCCAAGTCCATTCTTTTGAAGCATCACTATGCATGGTGGTTCTTTACCAGGATTAGGTCGAAGCCAACACCCGTGCTTGTACAAGCATCGCCTTCAATTGATCAAAACTCGGCTTGATACTTTTGTCAATCCATTCAAATTTCACCCCTTTTCGAAGTAACTTAGTGAGCGTAGAAGCTTTGACAGAGAATCCCTTTACAAATTGTCTATAATATCCATCTAAACCCAAGAAACTTCTCACCTCTATTACATTTCAAGGCGGTTTCCAATTTATAATAGCTTCAATTTTAGCTAGGTCAACTCTAATGCCTTTTTCCGAAACAATATGGCCTAGGAATGAAACTTCCTTAAGCCAAAATCATACTAAGCCAACTTTGCATGCGCTGTTTCTCCTTAAAGTCCTGTAAACTATCCGCAAATGTTGTTCATGTTCCTGTTCATCCTTGGACTACACCAGGATATCATCGATGAACACTACCACAAACTGGTCCAAATAAGGTCGGAGCACCCGATTTATCAAGTCCATAAATGCTGTCGGAGCATTAGTCAACCCAAAAGGCATTACTAAAAACTCATAATGACCATATCGAGTTCTAAATGTTGTTTTCTGAACATCTTCATATTTTACCCGAAGTTGGTAATATCCCGATCGTAGGTCAATTTTAGAAAAGACACTAACTCCTTGAACTGATCCAAGAGGTCTTCAATTCTCGGCAACAGGTATTTGTTTTTCACTGCCATCTTATTTATTTGTTGATAATCGACGCACATCCGTAGGGTGCCATCTCTCTTTTTAACAAACAAAATCAATGCACCTTAGGGAGAAACACTTAGTCGGATGAATCCATTGTCCATGAGCTCCTGTAGTTGATTCTTCAAGTCCTTTAATTCAGTTGGAGCCATTCGATAAGGTGCCTTGGAGATAGGAATTGTTTCCGGTTGAATTTTAATAGACAGGTCTACCTCTCTATCGGGTGGGATGCCCGATATCTCTCTAAACACATCTAGAATTCTTTCACTCACCGATATATCCTCCACTCTTACCCGTCCCCATTTAGAGTCCATCAATGCCAAGAAGGCCTCACATTTTTTTTTTTGCTGAAATCCATCAGCCAGATAGTTAAAATTATATTAGACATCAATGGATTGATACCATGTAATCACAAATTCTCTCGACTAGTCGACATTTAAGCAAATCGCTTTCTTATCACACTCAACTATAGCCCGATGTTTCAACAACCAATCCATCCCCAATATCAAGTCCAACTCATGAAACGACAATGCAATTAGATTAGTTGTGTTCCCACGTGGATCATTATAGACGCTTTTATATAATTCTGGGTTGAAAATAATACTATGCCCTGTGGGACTGCAACATGTATGTCAGTACAGTTGCCGTCTAACCCGATGACATTTTATCAAACGAGTGCCTGCATACATAAGAATGTGTAGAACCAGGATCTATTAAGGCATGCATCTTAGTGTTATAGAGAGAAAAAACACCAGCTATAACCTCTGGTGCATCTTGATCTTCATAAGCCTTCATAGCATAGGCTCAAGTTGGGGCTGTAGTGATAAGGCGATCTATTGTCTCTAATACAGTACTTCTTGCTATGTTATCCCGAACCACCACATCCTCCACCTCAACCATGAGTCACTGGAGGTGCATTTGATCCCCCCCACCACATCTTGGTGGATTTCTAGGAGCTCCAAGTTCTCTCGGACAGTTTGCTAAGAGATGATCTGTGCTTCCACATCGGAAGCACCCTCTAGTTAACCATCTGTAATTTCCAGAATGACGTTTGTGGCAGTGTGTGCATTCAAGTATTTCACCTTTGTCCCATGAAATGCCCCTACCATGCTGTGATGTCTGTAGGTCCCTACCTTCTTCTAGTAACAACTATGCACCTATTCAAATTTCGACATTCTCAGCTCTTTTACCTACGGAGGGAACACCACTTCGAGAACCCTTTCTTCTAATTCCTTTCCGACCAATCATTTCGTATTTCAACCTATAGCAATACACTCAATGAGAACACCGCTGTAAAGAAGCAATGTGGAACCATGATGTACCTTTTGATGATTCATTTAGGCCATCCTCAAACCGTTTACTCGGGAAGTTATTTTAGTAAGGATTGGTTCGAGCATATTTACCGAGTGGCTAAATTTCATACTGCCATCACAAATTCCGTTTGTTCGCATTCATAAATTGCTTCTACCGTCTCCTGTAGCATCCGTGATAAACTTCATCCACGAAATTCCTCGACGAAGAAATCCCATAATCTAGTCTAGGAGCAATGGACGCCTTAGAAAAAAGCCTACTAGTCGTGAGGGCTACACCTCAGAAGTGAAACCGCACAGGTGACCATTTGCTCAGGAGGACACTTCACTTCATCCAACACCCTTCGTAGTTTCTCTAACCAATACCCGACCTTATCAGATTCTTCTAAACTTGTACCATGAAATTCTTCAGCCCCATATTTCAACATATCAATCGAGCTTTAGGCCATCAATCGATCTAAAACCCGTGCCATATCATGTGAAATCTTGAGCAAAGCTTCAATTGGCATGGTAGGAACATCACAATCACCTTCAATTGATTCGGAGGACCAGAGACCGATGGACCCTGGGCCTAGGGTTGACGCTTTCAGTAGTTTCTTCAATGGTATCTCAGGATCGATCCATCCTAATCACCATAAGAAAACAAGGACATCCGCATTATGTCAAGACAATACTATATACATGCATTTCTAACGTATTAGTTATCCAGAATAGCCTAAACCTCGCTCTTATACCAACAAATGTAACACCTCCTACCCGCCCATAGTGTACCCATTCACGCATGTGGTAGGCTGCACTATGTTAGGTGAGGAATACAAAGCTTGTATGCTTCTATCATGTTTAGTTTATAATACTTGGTGACAAATTGTACATTAATCCATGATAGAATTTTCCTTAATCTCATTCTTACCAAAATGATAAGAGTTCATGTTCACATATAACATAATGTTATAAAACACCACTACAGTAGTGTTCAAATATCATTTACATATCATACTTATATATATATATATACACATATTTGTGTTCTTTTGCATACTTGTACTAATACATAATACATATTGAACTACTTTCATTATAACAAAATATTATATTTACGTTACTATCACAAAACTCAAGACCTACATTGGTGAGTCTCACTGCCAGTCGCATCTCGTGGTTGCAAGATGTCCTGGCGCCTCAACTTAATTTTGATACCTACACGGATAAACACTCGTAAGGCGATATACTTAGAGGAACGAATATAATATGGACAACCACTCCGAGCAAAATTTCTGCAGGACATAATATTAAATAAATTTCCATTGACAGCATAGTTGGTAACATTATTAATAGACATAAATAAGCCTATAGGCACAATGTAACCATTTTATATTCATTAATAATTTTCATGCTCATATTGTTCATTACCCATAACACATTTCATATAAAGATTAGCCTGCATACCCTAGTAGAAGTGGATAACGGGAAATTACAATACGCTAGGTACCCATACGTAACCCATAGTACATTACAATAACATATTAGTTTCTCGGGGAGTAACCCACACCTGGTCCGTATAATGACCCAAACGGTCCACGGGTAGTGGTATGTCGCAAATGTGACAAGAGTCCCTATAGGCATGCTCTTAGCTATCCACTACCGAGTCATACAGCATTCCCATATGCATTCTATATTGATTATCCTAGTATCAGTAACATACATGTCCTACTTACAATCAATTATTATAATCGTATAGTAATCATGCATATAGTGGAGTCCATGTCACATATTTATCATGTAATATTTCTTTTAACAAAGCGGTCTTTTAAAAAAATGTTCCCCTATATTATAAGTTTCCAATGGCTCAAAATCAGGTCATTTGAACCTTTAAATTAGGAGGTGTGGCCTAAATATTTAACCCGTTCTTGACGCTTCTAAGAATGTAATTGTGTCCTATACTTGAAATTTTTTTTTGGGAATTATAGAGACATAATTTGACATACCTTCTTCATGAAAGTTACTTTTCTAGGTGTCTAATTTAAGTAGAATTTTGATTCACCTCATTTGGATCAGTAGAACTCAAGATATGGCTCAAACAACATAACTGCTCCAGTTGAGGAAACAAAATCAGTATCTTAACGACAGACTCCATTTCAAGGGTCTTAGAGCATGATTTAGTTCTTAGTCTCTGCTAAACATTTGTAGCCATGGGTCTTAAATTTCATCTCCAATTGGAATCATCCAATTTGAGGTCTCAGAAATAAATTATGGCCAAAACACAATACAGTCTAATAAAATTTTTGACAGTTTTCCTTAAACACCTACACACTAACCACATCTTTACTCCTATTAATGGCCACAACCAATTCATATCACAATTACACCATCAATTCAACATCATAAACAATTTAAGATGTACATAAACATACACAAAGAGAGTTAGGTTCCCAAACCTTAATTTGCCCTTATTGGCTTCAAATCTACCCTTTCTTCTATTCTTTTTCCTTCTCTTCTTTCTCCTTTTCTTCTTTCTCCTTCTCTTTGTTTTCCTTGAGTAGGGTGGATAGCTGAAATTTTAGAGAATCAAGTTGGGTTTTTCTCACCCTTAACACAACCGACCCTTATGCCTTGGATAAGCCTTAAAAACTTTCCTCCACCTTCTTTACTTTTCTAGAAACTAAGGGTGTGTCTTCATGTGATTGGCTCCATTTATTAAATTGGTATTTAGTCCTTCCAACTTTATTTAACTAGACATTAAACATATTACTATTTCTGAATCATATATTTACATATAAAACTTCTTAATTTATGTCTTTAGGTCCCTAAATTGACAATTTACCAATTTACTCTTGACTTTTGAATTAATTCCGATTATCTCCTTTTTCTATTCTTACTATTTTAACCAATTCGACACATAATATATATTTTTACCTTCATTATATCCTAGACATGTCATAAAACTACTAGGGCAGAAATCAGGGCCTTACAACACTACTTTGGAGACCACATGTTGTTTAGAAGAGGACCAGGAGATGATGTTAGGAGCCAAGAAAAATACAACATCCATTGGTAATTTCTTTGGTCATCAGGGCAAGATGTCTCAACCACATCATTATATCCATGAAGATCTAGAGATGATGATGACTGAAATTGAAAAACTAAAGGAGAAAGTGCCCTTCAGATAGTGAAGGATGCGCTCAGCAGCCACCCAATGAGGATCAGTCGGACATGCCATGAATTGGCAATCCTTATTTACAGCAAAAGCAATATCTAGTCTCGTGATGGTAGCATACTAAAGAGCGCTAACAATAGTGCAATATTTAGAAGGATCAGACAGAGGAAGACCATCATGTTGAGAAAGTGTTCTTCCAGAAGTTAATTGAGTGAGGCTGGATTTGGTGTCAACCATTTGTGTTTTCTGAAGAAGATCCTGAATATACCTCTGTTGAGTAAGATGAAGAGTGTCACTATGTTGGGTAACTTGAATGCCCAGAAAGTATGAAACTGTACCAAGGTCTCTAAGAGAGAATCTATTGTGTAAATAGGTTAGTAGTTGAGAAGTGAGAGATGAGTTACTTCTTGTGACTAGCACATCATCAACGTATACAAGAAGAACCAGAATATCAGTAGCACTATTATAGACAAAGAGAGAGGTGTCTGTCCTTGATGGTTGGAAGCCAAACTCAACCAATGCCACACGCAACTTTTGAAACCAGGCTCTGAGGGCCTGCTTAAGGCCATAAAGAGCTTTATACAATTTGCAAACAAAGTGAGGATGCTGAGGATCAGTGAATCCGGAAGGTTGAGCGATGAAAACATCCTCTTGAAGATCACCATTAAGAAAACATTTTCAAAATCAAGTTGGTGAACTGACCATTTAAAAACAGAAAGCTAAAGCAAGAATTAGGAAAAGGGAATCAAGGAATTATGCAAGGCTTAGCTACTGGACTGAATGTGTCAAAGAAATCAACACTTGCTGTTTAAGTGTAGCCTTGAGCTACTAACCGAGCTTTAAATCTGTCAACTGCACCATTTGGTTTATACTTGACCTTATATATCCAACGAAAACCCATAATATGAGCACTAAGAGGAGGATAAACAAGGGTCCAGGTCTAATTGCTAAGTAGAGCCTGATATTCAGTATTCATGGCTTCAATCCAAACTAGGTGCTTAGATGCTTGAGCATATGTTTGTGGTTCTGTAATCTGAGAAGCAAGATAAGCCTTCTTTGTGTAGATTCCAGATTTTTCTCTTGTAATCATGGGATGAGTATTTCAAGGGAGGAGGAGAAGGAATGGATGAAGAAGTATTAGATTATGTAAAAGGAACTGGTAGCAGAGGAGGTAAGGGTTCAGTAGATGGTGAGGGACACAAGGATGAGGAATTTGAAGAAGACTGTTGCTAAGGTAGCAAGGCTGGTGTGAGAACTGACTGAACATCTGAAGAGGAAGAAGTATCTGATGAGACCAAGGAAGACTGAAACAAAAATGTATTTTCATGAAAACTCACAAGTCGAGAGATGTAAAACCGATCAGTTTTAGTATTAAGACAACGATAACCTTTATGAGATGGGGCATAGCCAAGAAAAACACAAGGAGTAGACCTATAAGACAGTTTGTTAGTCATGTAAGGTCTGAGGGAAGGAAAGCAAAGACATCCAAAAATGCGAAGATGAGTATAATTTAGAGCTTTATGAAACAGAAGCTGAATTGGTGACTGATAGGAAAGGACCTTGGTGGGGAGAAGATTAATAAGATAAGTAGCCGTTTGGAATGACTACATCCAATATTTGAGGGGCAAAGAGGCTTGAGCTAAAAGTGCCAAGCCTATTTCTACTAAGTGCTGAATTTTTCTTTCTGCCCTCCCATTTTGTTCAAGAGTATGGGACATGAGAATTGATGAGAGATACCTTGTGACTGAAGATAAGATTTAAAGGCCAAAAATTCTCCATCAGATCGGCGTGCTTGATAGGAGGTATTGTTGCTCTCCAACTAGATTTTGAAAATTAATAAAACTAGGCAATGCTTAGTCTTTTGTGGATAAGAAATAAAGCCAAGTGTAGCATGAAAAATCATCAATAATCAAAAGAACATATCCTGCTCTAGAGGTGGTTGGACATGGTGCAGGACCCCACAAGTCAAGATGTAAAAGTTCAAGGGGATGAGATGCATGTGAAGAAGACAAAGAAAAGGGAAGTTTATGAGATTTAGCCAATGGACAATGAACACACAATTCAGACAATTTGTTACATGAAATGACAATGGCAGGATTACAAGAAGACAATGTTCTAGACAAAACTGGTGCAGCAGGGTGACTAATGGCATGCCAAATATCTTCTTGAGCAATAGAGGTTGTGGAGTTGGCCATGACAAATGCAGATGGTGAAGACTTTAGAGTTGCGAAAGTGTACAAACCAGCTTTAAGTGTACCCTGAAGACGAATGGCCTTGAACACGTGATCTTTCACAAGAAATTGATCATAGTGAAACTCAAAAAAGACATTATTATCAGTGCAGAATTTAGAAACACTGATGAGATTAGTGGATAGTTGAGGAAAATAAAGAACTTTTTGCAAAATGAATTGATTAGAGGAATAGGAAAACTGCTTCTTACCATTATGAGCAATGGGAAGAGTGTGTCCATTTCAAATGGTAACCTAATCAGTGCCCAGATCGGATGAATATTTGAAAGGCTGGTGTGATCCTTGGCAAGGTGATGAGTTGCACCAGTATCAAAAAACCAATCTTTAGAGGTGGTACCAGATGCTAGCATTACATGCATAGAAGGAGAGTTCTTCTCAGAATTGGCAAAGGCAGATGAAGAAGGTTGTAGAGAAGGTCCTTGAAAAGCAATATCAAACCTGTGATAATATTTCATTACTACATGACCAAACTTGCAACACAACTGGCATTGTGGCCGAGCAGGCAGGAGAAGGCGGATGTGAAGCAAAGAATCTCCGTGGTGGAGGCTGTCCTGTAAGCCCATGCGAGGAACCTTAATGAAATGTTGATGAGGAGGTCTCTGCCTTCATAGTGTTTGGAGTGTATTGCGACGTACACATTGTAATCGAGGAGTAGTAGTGGCCAAGATAAATAAAAGTAACAGTAGTTCTGATGCGACTGTTGTAGTTGGAGCCCTACCATGAGTTGACATAATACTATGAACAGAATGTAGAGACAAATCTTCATCTCTAGATGTTAAAGAAGCAACTATAGAATTGTATTCAGGTCCCAAACCTCCAAAGATTTGAAGAATTTGATCCCTTTCTTTTACTGGTTCTCCAATGGCAGCAAGGTTATCAGTTATGATTTTTATCTTCAAAGCGATACCTCTATATGTCAGCCTCCCTTTCTCTTGATTGTTTGAAACTCTAATCTCGATTGCATAATCTGAGCTTTAGAAGATGTAGAGAAGATCCTTTGCAGCGCAATCCAGGCTTCACATGCAATATTCACCCCACACATATACCTCATTATATGTGAGGGGTGAAATAACCAGCTTAATATCAAATGATCAAGTCGTTCCATTTGATGAACTCGGGTTTGCTTCACCAGATCAAATTTCCTTGGGTGATACTGGTACCCATCTATATAATCCTCAAATCCACCCGCGTATTATCTACATTTTCCATTTGAGTCTTCCAAAGAACGTAGTTGTTCCTAACAAGTTTAATGGGACAGCCAACATGATTAAGAAGCGCATAGGGAGGGTTTGATGAAGTATCATGTTGATACTCAGAAGATTGAGTGGATGAATGATCCATGAGGGAAGAATAGACGTTCTTGAATACTTTGTTGCATAAATTTTGTGTCGAAAAAAATAATCTAAAACAGAAAAAGAAAGAGAATCTTGAGCAGATCGATTTAGGTTGAAATCTGACTGGAGAAGAAAATTAAAAGGAAAGAAAAACGAAATGACAAAGGAGAATCACGGTTCCAAAGCTTTGATACCATGAAAGTGTTTGATAGAATGTTTGTGAGAAAGGACTAGAACAGAGGAATGTGATAGAGCACAAAACTGAATTGATAGAGTTTGTATGTCATCATGATTCAAAGAGAGTACAACAGAATCATTTTAAAGAGAAGAAGTGGCGGGAGAATCAGTTTGTATTGTTGTAACAAAGACTGAGTTTGTTGGATGCTTGGTTGATCTGTTATGACTTGTTTCACTGGAAGTTAGATGGTTATCATATATGACTTTAACACAAAATATATTTAACAGAAAACAAAGTAAAATAACTATAAATAAGAAGAAAAACAACAGAAATAATGAAAATATAAGAAGGGACACAAATTTTTCTGTAAGAGCATCTTACCTGTGTTCATGAACGAAAATGTGCCGATATTTCGGAGGAATTTTGGATATGGGAGGTGGTTGATATGAAAGCGTCGACCGTTCAGAGGAAAATCGACAAAATCGTCGATACGATCTTTCGCCGAGTTTGCCGATATTTGCTGATCAGGGTTCTGAAGGAAACGTTGTAACCATACGGTGGACAGAAAATGAATCCTTCGGGAGTGAAGTGTAGGGCTTCCCAAAGAGGAAAGGGAAGAAAATGGGTGGAAGAGGGAAAACGAAGAGAGAATCCTTGGGGCTAAATTGATTTTTTTTTTTAAAAAGGTTTTGTATAATTTTAATAGAAAACGAAAAAATTTCTAAATTGACTATATTTTTAAAATTAAATTAGAGATGCGAGTTTTTTTTTTTTTTTTTTGGAATATTCGTAAAAATGTAAATATAAATATAAGTATTTGCATGTTTTGAGCACATACAAAAATATAATATATTAAAATCGAATAAGTTAAAAATAATTTTTACATTTGAAATTTAATGTAAATTTATTCTGGAAAATAAGGATCAACTTTTGAGTACATGTACGCTGTATGGTCATGAACTCTGTACCAAGCCTTAAAAATATACATAAGCCATGATGTATTTTTATCGTTTCATATCCTCCAAACTTATACGAGATTAATTTTAATATAGTATATAAATTCCCAACCCTTCCCTTCAACCCCAACCAACAACCACGCTCAAAGACCCTACACCCAGCCTCTTTTTTTTTTTTTTTTTTTTTTTGTTTTGATTTTTTTTTTTTAATTTTTATTATCTACAATCGGGCCTTCAAGGTTTTTTTTTTTTCTTGCTGTACTTTTCATGTAAATCACTAGAAAATACAAATCATTTAACCCGATGTGTTACAAATTAGTCCGCTCCTAATTAGTAACGGCCAAGCACAAATTATTGTCTGAAACGGCCAAATTTGGCCAGTCTATCATACTTACAAATAAATTCACTGAATTGTTTTTGCTTTAAAATACTATTTCGTCGATCGCCCTGGCTAGTGGCGTGGTCACCGTTAAAATTTACCAAAAGCCGGGCCACCTTGGTCTGTACTCTGCTTTGGCCCGAAGCTCCACTCGCAACTGGCCCAACCCGACCCGGCCCGCCGATTGCACTTCTAGAAAACACTTCCATTTTTCCATCTTTTAAATTAATTTTTTATAATTTTTAATTAATGTTATAAGATAATATTTTATTTTGACTATTTTGAAAATGTACTTAACAATTTTTAAATTTTAATTATTGATTTATTCAAAAAATTTATTTATTCATTTATTTTATTTTTATTAGATTTTTTTATTAATTAGATTTAATAATTCTAAAATTTTAAATGTTTTTAACATTTAATTTTATTAAATAAATTATAAATTTGAAAATCTACTTAATAAAAATGTCTTTATTTTTTAAATTTTCATTTATTCAATATTTTTACATTTTAATTATATTTTTATTTTGTGTAATTAACTTATTAAAGATAAACATATTCACATGTAACAAATAATAAGCAACAAATATATAAATATATAATAAAACAAATAATCATAAAAACACACATATAATGGATAATGGATAAAAAATAGATTTGAGTTCATTATTTCATTTTCTTTTTTTTTTTCTAAATCATAACAATGAAACACAAACATATGCTCATATTTATGAAAATTACTAGATTTGTTACCCTATACAAGGTGTATTTCCACTAATTGTACAAGGCATGCGAATTAAGTGTACAAGTTGTGTGCAAGTCTACTCTTATTCAAGAATTTCAATTGATTTTTAAAAACTAAAATAATGATTATTTCCTTAATCGAAGGATGAAGGACATTTATTATAAATATTGCTTGATTTCACTCTCATCCTATGCATTTTCTTAATCTAGTACATATTCATTTTATAAACTACAATTATAATTTTTGAAAAAATAGATTTCAATTCATTTTCATTTTTTTCTTAACTATAAAGATGAACACTACCTATGCTCACATTTAGTACTGAGGCCTATGAAATTTGTTACAATGTACAAAGTATTTATACTAATTGTACAAGATAGATGAAATGATTGTACAAGAAATGTACATGCCTACTATTATTCAAGGATTTTAATTGATTTTAAAAAAATAAACGATTATCTCCTTAACCTATGGATGAAAGGAATTCCTTATAAATATTGTTTCATCCTCATACTCATTTTGTAAGATCTCGAAATTCCAATTTTTCCTCGAAAAATAAGAAACTCACTATTTTGGTAAAAATCCGAAATTTTTCTATATCTCGACGACGAAACTGGATTTCACCGTTGGAATTATCCTCAACCCAGCTTACCACGCCGAATTTCATTGAATTCCGAGACACCTAATTTCACGCTGGCGATCGAAGATCTGGGTGCCGTGAAAACGTGCCAAGTGTCAAAATCAAGAAAATGACATTATTAGAATTATTAAATTGTTAATAAGAATAAGGACAACAAAAATAGTGTCATCTTCTCCAAAATTAAAAGACCAAAACATGAAGGAGATGTAGTGGGTGCTGACGAATCTGTAGAGAAATGTGTGACTTCTCTCTAGATTGCTATATCGTTCTAATCACTCCGCTCGACTCGAGCAAGAAAAGCCGATCTAAGCGGTGAGTGTTACGCTGCACACCGACGGTGGAGTTCGACAACCCAAGAGGTAAGAATCTTTTCCTACTTATTATTCTTCACAAGAGCCATGTTTACGGTCAGAGATATTCTCGAGGCTTGATTTAGCCAGAATTGGTCTCAAAAACTTTCAACTCTGAATGCGATAAATACCCAAATTTGGTGGTCGTGAACAATAACACGAGGGTTTCACTGTTCACGTGAATAGTGACGTGATTTTCTTAGTGTGAAAATGTGTTTTGTAAGTGATTCGAAATGAAATTGTTGTTTGCTAATTAAATAAGATGTGTAGCTAATTTGGTGTTATTGATGTGAAAATGGAATAACATGATTGTTGTGAGTAAATTATGTTAATATATGCATGTGAATTGTATTAGCATAAATTATTCGAATCGCATCACGTGATTCCATACGCACCGTAAGACTTAATATTGTGAAATGAAATTATGACGATACGAAATCGAAAGAAAACGAAAATGTTTCAAGTAAAGGAATTTCATGAAGATTTTCGAAGAATCTTGCCTCGAGAGTTGTCCAACAATTCATCTCGGAGGCGAACCCATGACTGTTTCGGAGCATTATCCAGCAATTCGCCTCGGAGGGTAGTCCAAAGTATTTACCGAAATTCGGTAGTGAGTTTTTGAGAACAAAAAGCTTTTGTTTTGAAAACTGGATATTTTACTTCGCATTCGCTTAGTATATGTGAGGAGCGTCAAGAGAACTGGACATAGATTGGTCAAGTGTGTATATCTCGAGCAGTGCTCACGTAATCGGTTAATGTGATTGTTTTCCAAGACGTGCACTTAAAGGAGTAACCCATGTAGGAAATTATCTCTATTGGACTTTTCTCACCCTGTCGAGGGATCACCATTTCAGGTACAGGAAGCGATCGGGAAGGCGGCACTCATTAGAGGCCGTTTGAGAAAAAAGTCGACTGGTGGCTTCGATGTTTTTGTATAACATGTATTAGAATGTTGTAATTTTAATATATGTTAAATTAAGAGTGATTTATTAACTCTTGAACTATGGTATATAGTTGGTGTATTTTTGATGAGTACTGATGTATGGGCCCAAGTGGCCCTTTTTACTCATGTACATGTCTCATGATATCGATGTTTGAGACAAGTTGTATTTGGGTAGAGCTCCCCGTACAAAGGAGACTCTGCCCGATTTTCATGAATGGTGTCGGGTTACCCGACATCCACGAATATTCAGCGGGTTGATAGGTTGTCAACGGACCCCCGGGTTTTGGGTCGTCACAGCTTGGTATCAGAGCTTAGGTTTATAAATACCTATAACTTAATGTCATTGTGTTGTATACGATTACCAAAGCGACTGATGGCACGTTAGATTACACATTCTCAGGCACTTGATGATCACGTGTGATGAATTGTTGTGTATGAATTGTGATTGAAATCAGATGCTGGTGAATAGCATAAGAAAGATGCTTGAAACACTAGGTCGAAAACAAACCTTTTAGGTGTTCGAGAAATTTTGACAAATGGTCTAAAATTGTCGAAAAAAATGATGTGAAGAATTTTTTCATGTTTTACAGCCACAGAAACTAAAAATTAAATAAAATAAAATTAATAAATTTATTTGTTTATTGGAAAGTGAAAAAATATTTTTTTGGGTAGTTTTTCCAATAGCAGGAATGAGAAATAAAAAAGTGATGTGAAAAAAAAAAAAATGGAATGGGCAACTGCCCATTTCCTCCTTGTGTGAGTCACGATATAATGGACTATATCGTGACACAGGGTGCGCATGGCCAGGCAAGCTCGGCCACGATATAGCCGGACTGGGCCACGACACGATCGAGCAATGCTGCAACACGGTTAAGAGGGAGGCCACGACAAGACCGGCTGTGCGCAAGGGCGTGTGTCAGCGCGTGCACACGGCCTGGCTGGTGGAGAGTGTCGCGATACAAGGCTCAGATCGTGACAGAGCAAAGCAGGCCTCGTCGCCGCGTCGCACACGCCCCGACGATACGATAGCATCATGTTGCTGCGCCACAACACAGGCGCAGGTAGTGACACCCAGGGACTCCCGCGACACAATCGGGAGGGGGTCGCAACACGGCCCGTAGCCACGACACGGCGCCTAACGCGCCGCAGGCGCGGCGGCCCGAGAGCGCAGCGCGACAAAGCAGTCAAGGTGTACCGGTGCACCCAACCTAGTTTTCACACGCTGCACCGTTCGGCCACCGCTGATCACTATTCATGAACACTGCTCAAAGATTTAAAAATAATAATAAATAAATAATAAATCAATCAAATCAAATCAAATCAAATCTAAAATAAATTTTTGCTGCATATGATTTAATATGAAATTATAGTCTCGTGATTACCTATGAATGCATGGACATTGGGTATGAAATGTTTTCAGATGGTGAATAGTGTCTCTGTGGCCAGGTTTTTTACGCCTGTAGACATTCGCATTGAGAATATTAACTCCGCTTTACCTGACATGCCAGACGGTTAGTCGAGGCGAGGACGCAGAGGTCGGTCCACCTGGCACCGGCCGCACCACCGCATTTGACCAAAGCAGCCTTGCTGAGGTCAGAGGGATCGCGGTCACGCTATTGCACGTGCCGCTGTAGCAGTAGCCAGGAGGTCCGAGTAACCTCCAGGTTTAGGTACATCATCCCCTCCGACATTCACAGGGGGAGGAGATCCGATGGTATGCACCACAGTCTGCGTGCATCGGGAAGGTGTTGTGAGGCTATGGAGATTACCTCTGACGCGACCAGGATTAGGACTAGGTCATAGCTCTAGCTAGAGTGGTGAGGCCCAAGTATGGTGAATCAAGACCTCAGAGACCTGTGAGGCAATGACATAGGCAGTTCCATCGCTCATGGGTAAGGCATTCTGATACCGTCGTCACGCCGAATGCTCGTGAGTTCCTAGAGATGAAGCAGGGATCATGACTTGATGGATTACGCGCTAGATTCACTAGCCCACCATTCATGATAACACGCGGCCACGCATAATGCCAGCCGTGAGATTCGAGAACAATAAGTTGTTCATCTTGAGGCGTGATAAGAGACTTCGCCACTCGACATGGACTCCCTGGCTGGGACACCCGACCATAGAGAGAGATCGAGGATACTCCTGAGCACCCTGGATACCTGCACAAGTAGTAGAAGAGGAAGGAGAGTCGGCCTTCCTAGTTCGAAAAACGCAGGGCTCTTACCAATGCGGGTTCCAGGTCGCTACCATCCCAAGCAGTGACGATCGAGTTAATATCAAAGTCAAGGTGATGGTGTGCTACCATCAAGCATCTAGATTACAGGAGGATCAGGCCTCTGCAGACAAGGATCCCGTGGTTTCGGACAAAGTAGTCCCAAACAACAGAGGGACAGAGAGAGGCAAAGATATCTCTCCATACCCTAAGACAGCCACAGGAGCCGCGGAGTCCCGTGGAGTCGCACGGCACCTCCCGTAGGCTGGGGAGGCTGTGCTATGGATCGAGGCAAGAGGACGAGGGCCCACAGCAGGACATCAGGGGTCTGGGAGGCGTGCCCATGCCAGTATACCACCGGGCCGAAGCACCTGACGCCCGCCATACAGGTATGTTCTAGCCATCTCGCCTACGGGCAAGAGTGTTATTTGATTCGTGCGTCGCACTATCCATTGTCGACTGGCTGTGATAGAGTCACGAGAGGTTAAGGCCTCGGAGGAGCCCTTATATGTGAGTTCTCCCTGTGGATTGTGGCGCAGGATGGGATGATGTCATGGTTATAGTTAGAGATCCTCGTGGACTCTACCTTCACAAGGACCCGAGGACCATGATGAAAGTTAGAGTCTCGACGTCATCCCTGTATGGATTAGCCGACAAATCTTACGTGTGGTCGCATCGATCTGTGAGCGTAGGAGGGCTACCGCCTGGGCGCTGCGGATCGGGACTGTTGTACTTCAAAGGGGACAAGATGATATTTTTCCCCGCATAGTGTACGAGTCCAGTGTCGTGGATACCAAGGGTCATAGAGGAGCCTTACCCTGTGAGGACGAGGTGAGACTGGGACTTAGATCTACCTCGAGTAGTTTATGATTATGAGGATGTTTTTTCAAATGAGCTATCTGGATCGGGCCCCGAGAGGGTCAGAATTTCCTAAGACGAAGCTACACCCCCTGGTACTACCATCTCTATGACTCAAGATGACGGCACCCGCCTGAGTAGGACTCGTGAGCCCCAAATGGGCTGTGAGCTACTCGGACAAGGGGCGGTTCATTAGACCGAGCATCACCATGGGCGCCCGCTCTATTTGCAAAGAAGGATAAGACCCTTCGATCGTGCAGCTATCTTACGTACATTGAATAAGGTTACGACTAAGAATCAAAACATCACGATGATCGACGAGATTTGTTCGACACTGAGAGGACCAATGAGTCTACTCCAAGATAGACCTTCACAGACCGTTACTATTAGCCGAGGGTTAGGAGACATATATCCCTAAGACAAATAAGTAGACGCAGCATGGGTAATTCTCAGTTTACTTCGTGATGCCCTTTGGATTGACGAATGCGCCAGCGGCATTCATGGACCTCATGCATAAGGTATTCCAACCCTATCTAGATCAGTTTGTCTTAGTCTTTGTGGATGACATTTTGATCTTACCCCAAATGCAGTGGCTACGAGTATCACGTATGATCAAGGTTACGCTTGCCGAGAGACCACCGCCAGAAGCCACCGCCCGCAAGTGAAGTAGTTTCACACGAGGTGAGATTTTGGGACACGTGGTGTCAAGATCGCGCGGTCACACCTGTTAAGGTCAGAGCTGGATGATGGGGAGAGGCCAAGCCACCAGATACGATTTCTGATCGGCCGGGTACTACAGAGATCTACTGGAGGATTTCTCCCGACAGTCGAACCTATGACGTGATCAATCTTAAGGAGGTCAAGCTCTGATTGATGACCGGCTAAGGAGGCATTTCGTGGAGTTGAAGAGGAGACTTACTTCACTCCTATCTTGATAGTCCCTGATAGGACAGGGGTATACAAGAGAGCTGAGGATGCTATAAATGCACCGGATGTGTCTTTGATGCACCGAGGGCAAGAGCTTACGGTTCCCACTACCAAGAATCATGAGCAACACTACTCCATTACGATACGGAGTCATGGTCAGAAGCCTCACTTGAAGGATTGTTTACCATTTATATGGCGAGGAGTTCGAGGTGTACTGCACTCATAAAGTCCGAATTATATCTTCACGCAAATGTGGACCTCAATATGAGTCAAAGGCAAATGGACGGAGTTTCTAGAGGATTATGACTTCACTTCAGATTACCATCCTAGTGGAAAATGCAGGCTAATAATTCAACAAAAGTCACGATACCATTAAGATATTTCTAAGAAGGGCGAATGCCCGAGACCTGTGGGACATTGGGCTACAAAGACAAATGATCAAACTCAGTGGCAATGCTGGGAGCCAGTAGCCAGCAACCGCCTCTTTGAAAGGTGGATAAAGTCCTGGCAAGGACGAGATAGTGTCCATCGGGTGGACCGGGTACGCCTGTAGGTACAAAGGACGAGGGTCGGACCGTCACGTGCCAGATTTGCAGCACTTCAGATAGAGGATGGGTAGGTTCCCAAATGACGATTCGAGAGAGGAGATTCTCAAAGAGTTTCACCCAAGCCTCGATTTGATGTAGCATCCAGCAAGTACCGAAGATGTACTCAGTGATCTTCGCCGCATTTCACCTGAGCGGGACTAAGAGACACGTAGGGACTTTGTTCGACGATGTCTTTCACGCGGTCAACAAAGCGGCATCGAGCACCAGGCCAAGAGGGGCTACTTCAGCCATCGAGACCTGAGTATGGGATAATGCCCACGACGGATATCACATTGGCACCTGCCGCGATTAATCGGCGATATGATGTAGGCGTAAGATACGACCCCACGGCTCAAGACATTTTCTAGTCGTATGATGACCTTCTTCACATTAGAGAGATTCACTGTCAGACAAGCTCGAGATAGAGTCCGGCCACTACACGCATCCATACTGGGCCGATGTGAGACCTGTTGTTTACGACGCACTGGGAAGAGTTTCCAAAAGGCTATGGGCACAAGGCTAACCATGAGTACAACTTTCCACCCACGTACGCATGGTTAGCCTAGAGACCACATGAAGGAAGAGAGAAAGAGCACGCCAGCCCCGATCATAAGGTAGCCGGAAGAGCCCGTCTGAAGGGAATTCCGCCACAACAATAGTTATCAGTGAGTATACAGATGGCAACTACACAGGTACAAAGGGAGGCCACGCAGATCACCTGAAGATGGTTTACTTTGAGGCAGAGAGCCCACTAAAATGTCCTGATCTAATGAGAACTTTCTAGAAGGCGAAGCTGATGATCACAATACTTCTCAAAGACTGAGCCTGTGAGAAGAGCGGCGCTAATGTACGACGTCGACCCTTAGAGTACAGGTCGAGACCATCTTCTGGCGAGCTCAAGAGAGTGGTCGTTCTAGGCAGGCTTATCGCCGAGGCTCATCAGCCCTTCGCCACTTGAGAGAGAGCAACAGGGGCACCACGCGCTACCGCCAAAGATGTCGTGTCCACGAGGTATTTCACGCCTATGCTCCGGGCAGACTTTGATCCAAACAGAGTGAATGACGGTGGCAGGACTAAAGCCGATACCTGACTTCGACCTTCAGAGGACTGGTGCATTATGGATACCGAATCGTTTTGCGAAGCAAGACCGTGAGGCTAGCGAGGGTGCTACAAGCAGCATCAGTGGAGTTTTTATGAGTCAACGCGAAATACGGCGACATCGACGCCACCTATCCCTTCGCAGGACGGCGCATCGCTACTGCGACTTAATGACTAATAAGGCATGGGGTAGTGATCGTTGTATATGTACGTGAACAATAATTATCACTTTGGCAATGAAATCTTTTATGATGAGAATATAGTTAATCTTAAGAAAATTTTTAATTTCAAAAGTGGCAAAACGGCTATCGTAAAATCCAAAATTTTTCGATCTTGGATGACTAAACCCGATTTCACTCATGGAATCAGTCTCGCTAAATCTAGCTAACACCGGCCGAATTTTGCCCACTCTAAGATTTAAGAGCACCACTTTTTCTATGCATCAAGCATCTAAAAATGAAAAAGTGTGCCAAATGTCAAAAATCAAGAAAAGGGACATGATAGGAATTATTAAAATTGTTAATGAAAATAAGGACAAAAGGTAATAGTGTCATCTTCTCCAAAATTAAAGACCAAATCAGAATAGATGCAAAGTATTGGAATGATTAAGTAACTGTAAGAGGGCAGCTTGATTCTCTGGGGATTCATGTCGTTGACCGCTTGCCTCGACCTGAGCAAGAAGAAAAGTTGATCTAAGCACAGGGCTACGCATGGACACCGATTTGGTGGAGTTCGACAACCCAAGAGCAGGATCTTTTCCTACTTCTGGTTTATTCTTCGCTAAGAGTCATGTTTATGGTTAGGGATATTCTGAGGCTTGATTTAGCCGTAAATTCGGTCTCAAAACCTTTGAACTGAGTGGAGAAAATCCTAAATTTGTGGCCGTGAACAGTAACCCGAGGGTTTCACTGTTCATGTGAATAGTGACGTGATTTTCTTGGTGTGAAAATGTGTTTTGTAAGTGATTCAAAATGAATTACTTGTGTTTGCTAATTAGCTTAACGCAGCTAATTTCGTGTTAATATGAAACGAATAACATGATTGTCAGGAGTAAATTATATTAATATATGCATGTGAATTGTATTAGCATAAATTATTTGAATTGGCATTATGCATTCCATACGCACGTAAGACCCTAAAAATATTGAGCAGTGCATGATGGAATTGGAGTTAAAATGAAAATGTTTCGTGAGCGAATTAAGGAAGATTTTCTCCGAAGAATCAAGCCAGAGTTGTTCAACGGTTCATCTCGGAGGCGGACCCATTGCACGCCTGTGTCGGGGTCCCGCTGGATAACCAAACAACCCGCAATATTTTCATGGAATAAGCCAGAACCCGACACCACTACGAAAATTCCGTAGAGTCCCCTTTCAGACGGAGCTCTACCCAAGGTACAAACCTGTCCCAACAAGTTTACAATGACCACACAAGTGTCCATATGAGAGTAAAATAATGGCCACTTGGGCCCCTGCATCAATACTCACAAAATATATCCCAACCAAATATATTATATGGTTCAAGAGTTTTTACATTTTAATTCAATGATATATTAAAACTCATACTTCTAATACATGTTATACAAAATAAAACGCCAGTGTCTAATAACCCGACTTTCTTCTAAACGCGCCCCTAGTGAGCGCCTGGCCCCACACTCCCCCGTAATTTAAATGGTGGATCCTCCCACAGTTGTTCAGAGTTCTTGAGCTGGAGACTTTCACACTGTTACTTCCCACCTAAGTGCACATGCATGATAAACAATCACATCCAAGCAATTTCATGAACCTACTAATGTCTACATGACTAATCTCATGTCCCGAGTCTCACCGACTTCATATACCTAAGCCACGCGTAGTAAAATATCCAGCTTTCAAAACAAAAGCTTTGCCTTTTTAAAACTCACTACCGAATTTCCGTAAAGATATTTGATTTACCCTCCGAGGCGAATCTGTCGATAACTCTCGGAACGCCATGGTCCCCATCCGGCGATCCGTCGGACGTCCCTCCAAGGCAATTTCTTCGAAATCTTCCCGTCAAATTCATTTCACAAACATTTTCATTTTTGTTTCCATTTCACGCTACGCGACTCACACCTACACATTCTAGGGTCAGCCTCTTAGCGCATAAGTAATCGGCGATGCCATCCCAAAACATTTATGCTAATATATTCATACGATATATATTAACATAATTAATCCAAACAAATCATGTTATTAAATTCACATCATCAACAATTCAAATTAAATTTCACACTTCAAGCAATTAGCAAACACAAGCACCATTTTGAATCATTCAACATCATAAAAATTCATTAATAAAATATTAATGTCACTATTCACATGAACAAAGGAAACCCTTGGGTGGCACTGCTTCACGGCCACACAAATAGAATTTTTCCCACTCCTGCCTCAAAGATTTCAGACCGAATTTACGGCTAAAACAAGCCTTAGAACATTCCTAACCATTTACATGGCTCTTAGCCAAAGATTAACACAAGTAGGAAAAGATCCCTACCTCTTGGAGTTTTCGGAACTCCACCAAATCGATGTCCACCCGTAGCCCTCGTAACAACTTTATTTCTTGTCTGGCGAGAACCGACGGCCCCGAATGACCGAAAATCTAGAGAGAAGGCACACTTTCTCTCTCTAGAATTCAAAAACACAACTTTCTGCACATTTATTCTCCTGCATGGTTTTTTTTGGGGTTCCAAATAAGATATATCATTTTCTATTTTGTCTCATCATGTCCCCTTTTTTTTTTTTCACTATTTCACACTCTCTAGCATCACCCAGCCATCCATTTCATCCTCTCTCTACTCACACAGCACGATACAGCTACATGGAGTTGATGATGAAGAGCGACTTACACATCACACGCCTCTCAAAATCTCGCTTTACTAAGACCACATCCCCGCACTCAAAGCTGCAATCTCAACGCCCCTTAATCTGGCAGAAGGATTTCAGCGAGACGATTCCAACCCGAAGTCCGTTTACTCATCCGAGATCTAGAAAATTCTGATTTTTACCGAAATTACTGTTAATTTTTTCTCGAAAATCAAATTTTCTCTGGGTCTTACATTCTCCCTTCCTAAAGGAATTTCAACCCGAAATTCCTCAATAACTGTTAACAACCACATGCATACGCAACGTGCACTAGACCATGCACATGTAAACTAGTCATTTAAATATTAAACGATGTTCATGCACCTTCATCCCTAAACAAGAAGGGGATAGTGGCCCCGCATCGTGTCCTCACGCTCCCACGCTGACTCCCTCCACTCCACTCTGCCGCCATGCAGACCTTCACTAGCCTCACGGCCCTCATACAAAACCCGATCCCGACTATCCATAATGCACAACCCATCCCTCCTCGAAGGTCCCATCCGTGGTCAACTCCCAATCTCTCCCCAACCGCCACGAGCCGGATCCGAGGTACCGGCTACGGAGATTTAGATTTCGACACTGACAAGGCCGGGTGGTAGCCAACCAAAGACGCCATAGCCTACCTCTCGAGCATTCCTCGGGCGGTCCAATGAACCCTACGATACTCTTCTCTCGTCACGACCATCATTTTCTCTCGTACCACTCAAGAAGACGGATCTCAACCTCGAACCTATGGTCGACATCGTACATCCGCATAACTCTTCCGCTCGAGTTTAAGACGCGTAGTAATAAGCTCACCTTCTGGGAGGTGCCCTAATCGTGATCGTACCACACAGCCTTCCACCTCGGTCCAACATATCGGTGATCTGAATAGCCTCCCATACAATGTCTCAGGGTGCCATCTCGTATACTCGCTTGATAACTCGTTGTTGGCTGGCGAATCACTCAAGGGCACCGCTTCCTAACTACCCTATATCCAGACGCATGCTCGCAAAGATGTCCTCTAACGCCTGTGATATAATCCACAATAAAATGTAACCCATAACCCCTCGCCAGGTGCAAACGCTGACCTTCCCAAGGTCAATCACCGAAAATCCAATGGTCCGTCAACTAGTCCGGCGTCATGAATGACATCCATATACCGAGCCCTTTGCCGACTAACAACACCCAATTCAATTCCCAAAGGTATCCAACTGAGTCATTCTAACCCCCATCACTCAACTCTAAGTCTATGGATAACCATGACCGTGTTTTCATCTCGAGTCTCTCCCGACTCCTATCACTCAAACTCAGTCACGATAACCATGAATCAGATAGTTTTCATCTCTCGAGTCACTCCCGAAATTTCATCAACAACCTGTTCACGTGATAACACGACCGTGTTTTCTCTCTCGGCAACAAAACTTTTCTGGGCCTACACCGCAGCTTCTTACATCCACACGTAAATTTCGTATACTCCACTGCCCTTACACCCACAATGTAAAATTCTCGATATCTCCACTCGGCCCTTACACCCACACGTAAATTGTGATAGCCCCCCGGTCTCTTACACCCACATAGAAATGATAACCCACGGCCTTTTACACCCAATACGTAAATTCGGATATCTCTCGTCTCTTACACCCAATACGTAGACCGGATACTACCGCGGGTCTCCTTCACCCTAACTCCAGGCTTCTCACCTTAGGGGATTAACGTCCCCCTTCTTGCTTTGCCCAACACACTTTAATTACTCTTCATTTCCTGATTCAAACTATGAGTCTTCATTGGACGTAGTCCCAAAGACAAACCCAACCCACACTCACCAAGAGTGGTGAATGTCCATACCGTGCACCCACACCCGACTCGATGCGATGTTACCATGCACATGAACAATTATTGTCACACCAGATATTCTCAATCTCTGGTCCACCACAGCAGAATCCTGAGATATCAACTGCAATCCCACCTACTCACTCCTCAACTCTCACCCCACATCCTAGGGAAGAACATCTACACTGCTTCTCTAAAGGCCTCAACCTCTAAGCCTAAACCTATCACACAAGATGCATTAATGAAGATGATGATGCACAGGAAAACAAACAAGGTATAAACGTGACCTCGTATCCACCGATCCCGCATGCTCACCTGTGACCATGAGACCTCCCCGCCCAGGACAATCCGCCTTTATATGCCCAGTCAAGCAAGAATGGTAACAAGTCATCCGCCCACTCGACCCAAACTCTCACCCAGAACCCTTCCGTGGCTCGACTCCGACCTACGCTCCGGGCCTCGCCTACGCTGACCGCCGCGGCTTACTCAAAGCAGCGCCACCGAACTGACACGATTCCCTGACCCATACCAGCGAGGAACAAACCGTGGTCCCTCCCCGTCCTACTCGCCCACTAGGGAGGTAGCCGTCCTAAACCTCGGATCCCCGTCTTCCGGGGCAATCCTTCATATGTCCGGCCGCCGGCAATGGTAGCACACCATCCGCCTCGTCCTAACTAGCAAGCAACCCTAACTCGCCTCACCGATGACTTGACCGAGGTGTCCCATAACCTCGATTCCCCGCTCCGTGGATAATCCCATAGAAAGTGTCCAAAGGTCGCGTAAATAACACATCATCTGCCCCGCTTGACAACAGCCTCATCCTCGCTCTCGTCCTGGCGACCTCGGCCCTATCCGATATCTCTCGGGCTAAACATAAGTCTTATGTTTCTTTCCTTGGTTGGAAGAAGATGAATCTTCCTTCCTTTTAGTACCAGCACCCATATCTTGATGCCTCTGTGATGTCATCTTACTCCTCCATGGTCGCATGTCGCACTTCACCGTGCACAGCTGAATGTACCGCAATCCCTACAAATTTCAAGAAAGGGGCCTCGTCGGTCAAAAGCCAATGGTGCCCGACCAGCATTCTCAGGACGATCTCTATATCCTGCCCCCTCGACTAGCCATCACATGTCAAATGGCGTTAAATCCTAATGCAAGATTCTAAGGTGTAAAACACGTCAGACACTATTCACACATAGAAAACATTTCATACACAATGTCCTTGCATTCATAGGAAATGCAATACAATAATTCCAAATTAAATCATTTTTTAACAACAAAAATTTTATTTTATAAAATTTCATTTTTAAAAGATTTTATTTCATTTGATTTGATTTGATTTTATTTAAATTTTTTGAAAACCTCAGAATAAAGGTTTCCAGAACAATGTTCATGAACAAAGATCCCAAAACAGTTGACTCGTAATAATAACAGTCCAAAACGAGGTCGCGCGCCGTGCACACACTCACCCGTACCGCCGCATGTGTCGCGCCGCATCGTGCCAGCCGCCGTGTCATGTCGTCGCGGCCGTGGTCGCAGCCTCGCGGGTCGGCCGGTTTGTTTATATCGCTGACACAACCAGCGATCTAAGGCTATGCGTGAGTGTCGTGGTCGCCGCCGCCACGTGTCAATAAAATTTCTGGGCTGGCCAGATCATGCCTTCCTGGCCGTGTCGCAACATCAGATCTCGACACACGCGTTGCCCTCTCCGCCACGATACAACCGATCAGACGTGACACGCCGCTAGCTGGGATCGCCACCACACGATACAAAGATTGACGCGACACAACCCCTACCGCCAAGCCCTCACCCTATCACGATATAAAATCGTATCACGACACAATTCACTAGCCCAAATTACAAGGTTGCGCCGCCACCCGTGTCGTGGCCTCCCTCGGGTGTCATGGCCTCAGACGTGGCCCAAACAACCAGATCGTGCTGACCATGCGCGCCTTACGCCCCCGCGCGGCTCCGTGCCCGTCTCCCAGCTCGCCGACAGCCCCGTCAGGTCACAATACAACTTGGCCAGACAGACTCACACTCGTAAAAGAGGGCACAGCCCATTTTGCTACCCGCAAATCGTGTTTTTTTTTTTTCTCATCATTTGTTTTTTATTCCAGCTGCTAGAAAACCACCAAAATATATATATATATATATATATATATATATATATATATATATATATTATTATGATTATTATTTTCATTTTCCAAGATAACTGTTTCATCCATTCCACCAGATTTTATTTATTTATTCTTCCATAGATTTATATAATTAAAAAACTAGAAAATTTTCCTTAATATTTTTTTCTTTCAAGAGCCTCTCATATTTCCATAAATGCAAAGAGCCTAGACCACTGCACTTCATACAACTCAATTTTTTTTTTTTTTTTTGAGTTAAAATCTTACCCTTTCTTGTGCAAAATCGAAAGATTTTCTGCAGTTTCACAACACAATCATTTATGTTCAAACTGGAACTACTGTCCAGAAAATTATATATATATATATATTTGTTCAATTCTGGACCATTTTGCCCAAAAATTCTCAAACACCTAAGATTATATTTCTCGGCCCCAGTGTTCAACGTTTTCTCCTATGCTACTCACCAAGCATACAAATCACACAATTCAATCACACATCACATAATCAAATCATAAATCATTTCATTCAATTAAATGTAATAAAGAATATACGATCTATCCCGCTTCCATCAAGTCCTAGTAAATCAGATACCTAACTTATCGATACTAAGTTATACTCTAGTATCCAACATCGAGCCATATGTCAGTTTAGTGATGTTCTTACACCTTATGACCAGCCTAAACCTGTTCCCTGCCTTAGGGTATTCAGATACCTAAGCCTAATACCAAGCCAGGCCGGTATCGTGATTCAAACTTATAAATACACCCATCGAGCTTCCAATGTAATCGCTACTCCAAATTCTCTGGATACCAAGATGATGCCCCAAACCTAGTCCGTTGACAAACTGGTCAACCCGTATCACTTGTGAAACAGTAACCCGACACCACTCAACACGAAAATCTGCGTAGCCCTTGTATGGGAAGCTCTACCCAAGGTATAAACCTGTCCCAACAAGTTTACAATGACCACACAAGGTCCATATGCGAGTAAAATAATGGCCACGTGGGCCCCTGCATCAATACTCACAAAATATATCCCAAATCAAAGACAGCTACATGGTTCAAGAGTTTTACATTGTTCTTAATTCAACATATATTAAAATTCATTTCTAATACATGTTATACAAAATAAAAATGCCAAAGTTTACAACCCGAATACCTTTCTAAACGCTACTTAGTGAGCGCCCCGTCCCGTGCACACCCCCGCATTCGAAATGGTGATCCCTCGACAAAGGAAGGAAGCCCGCAGCTGGGATAATTTTCTACATGGGTTACTTCCCACCTAAGTGCACATGTATGGCAAACAATCACATCTGAAGCAATTTCATGAACCTACCGGCGTCTACATGACTAACTCATGTCCCGAGTCCTCACCGACACTTCACATATGCCTAAGCCGACGCGAAGTAAAAATATCCAATTTTCAAAACAAAAGCTTTTTGTTCTCGAAACTCACTATCGAATCCTCGGTAAAAATATCGACTACCTCTTCGAGGCGAATTTTGTCGACAACTCTCCGAAAGAGCTTCATGGTCCTCATCCGGCACCGTTGACGTCCTCCAAGGCAATTTAAAATTCTCCGTCGAAATCTACTCACAAACATTTTCATTTTTGTTTCAATTCATGTCATGCACTCACACCTAATATTCTAGGCTGCCCTAATGCATATGAAATGCATGATTCCAATCCCAAAACATTTATACTAATATATTCACATGCATATATATATATATATATATTAACATAATTAATCTGTAAATCGTGTTAAATTCACATCATTACCCAAAATTAGCTCACATGAAGCTAATTAGCAAACACAAGCAATTCATTTTGAATCACCAACATCATAAAAATTCACACAAAATATTTATGTCATTTAGGTTCACATGAATGCTGAAACCCTGGCACCGCTCATGGCCATAAATAGAATTTTCTCCACTTGCCTACAAAGATTCGAGACCGAATTTACGACTAAAACAAACATCGTAACATTTTCCTAACCATTTACATGGCTCTTAGCCAAAGATTAACACAAGTAGGAAAGATCCCTACCTCCCGGGAGTTGCACGGAACTCAACAACCTGTCCACGCCAGAAGCCCTCGCGTAGAACAACTTTACGCCTTCTTGTCTGGCTGAGAACCGACGGCCCAAATGACCAAAATCTGTAGAAGACACTTTCTCTCTCTAGATTTTCAAAACACAACTTTCAGCACATTCTCCTCCCAAGACGTTCGCTAAATGAAGACGGGCAAGATTTTCTATTTTGTCTTATTATCATTAAACATTTCAAAAATTCCCATCATGTCCCATTTTTTCACTATTTCTTTGACAGCTATGACAATCTAGGCCATCTGGGGCCATTACCATTCTACTACGCAACATGCGTCACATGAAAGACATGTAGTAGTGACTTTTCATACCACATGTCTTCAACCAAGTGACAGACCGACAACCCTGCCTCGAAAAATGTGAAATGTCGATCTCAAAATTCGACGAAATTCGATGTGGTAATGATTCTCGCGAGACGATTCCAACGGTGAAGTCCATTTCACTATCTGAGATCTAGAAAATTCCTGGATTTTTAATCGAAATTATCGTTTACTCATTTTTCGTAAAAATTAATTTTCTCTTAGGTCTTACACCCATGACTGTTTCGGAGCATTATCCAGCAATTTGCCTCGAAGGGTAGTCCAAAGTATTTACCGAATTCTGTGAGTGAGTTTTTGAGAACAAAAGCTTTTGTTTCAAATCGGATATTTTACTTCGCATTCGCTTAGGCATATGTGAGAGCTCTAAGTGGAGGACTCAGACACGGATTTATCATGTAGACATTCGAGTGCGCTCAATGAATTTATCAACGCTGATTGCTTATCATGGCATGTGCACTTAGGTGGGGGAGTAACCCATGTAGGAAATTATCTCTACTAGGCTTGCGACACCGTCGAGGATCACCATTTCGTGCACAGGAGCGATCCTGGAAGGCGGCACTCATTAGAGGTTGTTTGAGAAGAAAGTCGACTGGTGGCTTTGATGTTGTTGTATAACATGTATTAGAATGTTGTAATTTTAATATATGTTAAATTAAGAGTGATTTATTAACTCTTGAACTATGGTATATAGTTGGTGTATTTTTTATGAAAGATCGACGATTTACTTGCTACTGCTTTTACTCATGTACATTTCTCATGATATTAATGTTTGGGATAGGTTGTATTTGGGTAGAGCTCCCCGTATAAAGGAGACTCTGCCCGATTTTCATGAGTGGTGCCTATTACCCGACATCCACTTAATATTCCGCTAAGACGCAAGGTTGTCAACGGGACCCCTAAGTTGGGCGCTACACATTTTATACATTTTTTTAACATTGTACATATTTATTTTATAAACTACTTGAATAATAATTTATGGAAAAAAAAATAGATTTTGGTTCATTTTTCTTTTTTGTGAACGATAACAATGAAAACATGCTGCCTATGCTGACATTTAGTACCAAGACTTATGAGATTTATTATAATGTACAAGGTATTAACTGTAATTATACAACGTGTATACATGCCTTCTTCAAGGATTTCAATTGATTTTTAAAAATTTAATTGATTATTTCCTAAACCCAAAAATTGTCTTTTATTATCAATAATGTTTGATTTTATGATATTTCCTATTCATAATAATTTTTTATTTATAATATTTCCAATTTTAATATTGTAATTTTATTTTTCACATTTTTAAATTTTCATAAACCTAATTATAAAAAAAAGGTTAATAGAAGATAGTATCACTATTACTTTAAATTTTATCCAGTTTCAAATATTAATTTTAAAATAAAATACTAACGATTGTTACTATTTTTTTTAAATTGTTAATATTTTTATATTATCTTTTTATCTTTATTTTAAAAAATTTAACTTGTGGACTGTATTTTTTAATTTATTTTTTTAAATTTTAGGTCTATAAAAATTTATAAGATTAAAGAATAAAAAAAATAAGATTATAATATGAAAATATGAAATTATCATGAATAGGAATATATATATTATAATCAATATTATTTATAATATATTTATTAAAGGGAAGAGCGCAAGTAGTATTTAATAGTGGCAAACTAGAGCTTTAGTAGCATAAGCTTATGGCTCTCATACCATATTATGAAATAGACTTTTTATTATTGAGAGAGTTGAGGTGTATATATACACCAATACATGGGCAAGAAAATAATAGCATAGAGTATATAAAAGAATCAAATATAATTTAATACATGATCATCCTTCATAAGTTTTGCCATAAATTTCAAAGCCACTTTCCATGGAAGTGCAAGAAACTCATCAACCAATAGTCAAGCTTCTATGTACCCTTGTTTCAACTCTTTCATGCATTAATCGCCTCTATAATGTTTAATGATTTCTATATCGACATCCAAAAAACGTTCTTCATAAAAACTCTTAAAACAATAGAACCCCACTTTCTCATAGGAAATAAAAGACGGTTTTCTAGGTATTTATTTTTTAATGGAAAATAAGAAATTAACAAAGGAATTAGTCAAGCTTTTCTATCCTCCATATGCCTTCCTTAAAGGTTCTTCTCAATAACTATTCTTCTGAAAATAGTAACACCCATCTTCTCATAGAAACTGAAGAAAGACTTGAGTCTTTATATTAAAAACTATAAATTACAAGTACAAGAGGAGGCCTTATATAGGCTAGGCTATACAACCCTAGGAAATTACAAATTACAATCCTTGGATAATACAAATTATAATCCTAGGAAATTACAAAATAAATATAACAATATAATAATCTAACATCCCCTCAAAACCTCATGGTGGTTTTTAAGAGAAACCATTCGAGTTTTGGGAAGCCAAAGCCCAAAAGTTCCTCTGAGAAGTATCTCATAATATAACACTAACCACCTTGAGAGGAAACAGACCAGTCTGAGCCAATCCCAATGCATTACACAACAAAGGACAATCAATCTCAATATTTCCAAAACCATAGAGAAATACCATGAATACGTGAAAATACCCTAATATCTAGGTGTACTTAGGGTTCTATACGTATTTTCATATCTGTAAAAGCTTCAAACATGCAAAGTCTATATACCACATTGTGAGTGATCTGAATGCAGTACCAAGTGCCCGGAGAATACCTCTGTGCATGCTCACGCGCCTGAAGAGCTCGTAGCGTGGCAGCGGCCCAGTGGCGACGCGTGTCTATTTCTTTGAGTTAGTGGCGAGTCGTTGACCGGTGGCCGGGTCAAAGCGGGTCACGTGGCCGGTCGGTCAATGTCTCGGAGTTAATTGAGGTCGGGTCAAGTCGGGATTGGTAGTCGAAGATGGCGCGTCATCATGGCGTCGTGATCGCTCCACATCATCGTCACTGGTGGGTAAGGGTCCAACAAACGGTCGAAGGCGGTCCGGTTCGGCCCGGTGGTTCTTGACTTGGTATCGCGGCGTCATCATGACGTCGGCGACGTTGGACGGTCTGGCCAGCGTGTCTTTGCCGCCAACGCCACGTCGTCTTCAGCAGCAGCGTGGTGGCGCGTGGGCGCGTGAAGCGCGTCCGGCCACCTCGTGACAGGCCACCATGATTGTCGTCTCGTCGTGTAGATTCCAAATATGCAAAAATATTTAATTTTGGATTTATCGAAAAAATCCAAAACTGGACAGAAAGTACGATTTTCATAAAACCCAAAAAAAAAAAAAAAAAAATTTCTCCAATTCCTTATGTTTTGAATTCTAGTTCATGGTTGGCTCTGATACCAACTGTAGGATACGATTCTATCATCCTAGATTACCATGTTAGAACACAAAGCATAACGTGTGGAAGAAAAAACTGGTCATGTACGATTTGGAATCCATTTGAATATCTTCTTGATGCGGAATTGATGAAAGGCTACAAAGGGACGATCTGAAGATCTCGAATCTTCTCCCGAACGACCCTTGCCCACAGGCGGCTTTATGAGATTGCGATCACTTCTCTCGAGAAAACCGTGTGAGGGAAATACGTATGTGATGAAAATGTATCCTTAGGAGTTTGGGAGGGACTTAGCTTTCCTTAAATGGGGATTCCGACCACGGGCCCTCATAGCAGACGGGCAGACTCAGCCCACACCTTGTGGCTTAGTATGATTTATTAAACCCGATAAGCCTCACTTAATTAGACCAAAATTAATTCAGTTTTAATTCCAATTAATGAAGCCCACTTAATGAAAACCTTACATGCTGTTCTCATGATTCTTCGATATCTGAAAGGCACCATATTTGATGGTCTTCATTTTTCTTCCCATTCTTCATTAACTCTTTAGTATTCGGATGTGGAGACAGGCGGGTGATCCCGATTGTCGATCTCTGAGGGATATTGATGTTTTCTTCTAGTGATTCTATTATCTCTTGGAGAAGCAAAAACAAGCAGTCGTTACTGTTCCGACGAAGCGAATATGAAGTAGTGGCTTAACTACTCTGGAGTTGAACTTGTTGGTTACGTTTAGTTTTCACGGGATCTTAGTGTTATGTCACTCTGACTAAACTTCCTTTGTGATAATCAGTGCTATTCCGGTGCTCATAATGATGTCTTGACAGAGCAATTCACAGCCACATAGTTGCATGTTGAATCTTTCTAAAACGATCAACATATGCCCTGCAGAGATAAACCCAATAGTGTTGCAGAGCAGTCCTATGAATCTCGTGCCTGGGCTTAAAGGCGTACCAGGTCCTTCATATGGATTGTTGACAACATCCGCTTTGTCTCATGCAGTAAACCAAGGTCACTGCTTGCAAGTAGGATATCATCCACATAGAGTATTAGGAAAATGAATTTCCCTCCCACACTGACCTTGTAGTATATACATTAGTCTCTTTGTTCTCAACATAACCATATGAAACAACGACATAACATGAAACTTCAAGTACCATTGTCTAGAAGCTTGCGAGACCATAAATAGACTTTTTCGGTCTACATACAAGTTTTACGAATCATTTTGCCACAAAACCTTCGGGTTGCATCATATAGACTTCTTCATTAAGTCTCCATTGAGAGCGAGTTTAACATCCATGAGGAATTATGTAACTCCGTATCAAAATGAGCAACTAATGCCATGATCACTGAAAGAATCTTTAGAAGAAGGCGGAAAAAGTTGCTTCATAGTCTACTCCTTCTCTGAGGTGAAACAACTGGCTACCGGTCACGGCTTTAAACTTCTCAATCTCTTTAGAGTCCTTTTTAGTCTTATACACCATTCTGCGGTAATGGGTCTATGACCGTCGGAGTAATTGATAAGTTCGAACTTCAGATTATCTTATCATAGATTGAATTTGTCTCTCATTGCATCAATACGAGTTCGATTGGACAAGAAACAGCTTCCTCATAAGTTATTAGATCAGTCACAGAACCGATATCGTAGTCTTTGCTCTCTCCCTATATAGACTAAAATGATCAGGTGGTATTGCGTCGTCTCTCCTGGTGGATCTCCCTTCTTTGGAGTAGTAATAGTGTCTTTGAGAGCCTTGATGAAGCCGTTAGGAAAGCTGTCTCAGCAACGAGATCCCTCAATCTGTGAGTTCAAAATGGTGTGTAGGGTTTCCACAATTATGCGTATGGGAGAATACAGTTACCACATTACTCATCGGCCCTATCATCCTCAATAGTGCGTGACGGCTACTCTCTTGACCACATCGAACTCAACTTAGCATGCGTGATTCCACAATTCTTGTGCCTCCATTGGGATTATAGAGCGAGTATCTCTTGAATGTTGGGTAAGATACAAAAATAACACCTGATAGTTACAGAGTCCAACTTACTTAATGTTGGATTATATAACTTTACTTAAGCGGGGACATCCCCAAACCTTAAGATGGTTTAAGCTAGGCTTTCGCGTTATAATTCAAAGGTCAATGGAGCATTTCGGCTTAGGTACCACGTTCAAAATGTCATTTGTTTTCAAAGCTTCACCCCATAGCAGGTAAATTTGTCCTGCCATCATACACCCTTACCATTTCCACTTAAGATCTCACGATTCGCCTTTCGTATACCATTTGCTTTCGGAGACTCGAGCATAGTAAGCTGTGCCCATATCGAAACCCTCATGTTTGTGAATGGCCCCTGAACATCGACATCGCCATTACTTGCCATAATACTCTCTCGGTCGGATCAACTGCTTGCTATGACTTTTAATTGTTTCTAAACTTGATCCGAAAAATCTTGAACGGCCAAAGACCCGGACTTTTCTTTAATCAGTACAAATAACCATATCGAGAATAGTCATCGATAAATGTGATGAAATAAAAGATTTCCCTGAGTTGCACATAAGGTCACTTATATCGGTGTGAATGACTTCTGACAGTGAACTACGGACTGCGATTTTCTTTCTATCTTGGTCATTTTACCTCTGCTTGATCATATATCTCTGATCATTTTTAAGAAGCGGGCGGGATATTAGTCTTCTCCGGTACTACGCTCTATCCTTAGAAGATATGGCAGTCGTTTATGCCGTAATCACGTAAGACTCTTCCTTAAATAGTAAGGTCTCTTGAAACAACTTTCATTTGTATAGCTCACATATGTCATCGGAGATAAACTTAATCTGTATAATCAGATTTGGACATATGTGATGCCAACCTTATTTGAATTAAAAGAAATATTGAAATAATATTGCTCTTAATTTCAAAAGAATAATCATATGAATCCAAACATGATGCTGAAACTAAATTCCTTCTAAAGGAAGGAATTTTATAAAATATGTCTTTCAACATCAATTTAAAGCAGGGAATCACAAACTAGATTACATCTCCCACGAACATGACTTATTCTCGTTATTTCCCCACAGTGAGCTTTGATTCATCCTTATTTGCTTCTCGGGTTTATGAATCCTAGCATAGTAAATCTGGCTTGTGATTAGTTGCTTTCAGCTCTCCGAGCCACGAAGCGGATGGTGTTTGGATAGGTTGGATTCACAAACAGAGTATTAAAGAATCATTACTATGTGCAGCGGACATCCAAGCTTTAAATTTTACTGAAATCCTTCTTCATGTGACCTTTCTTCTTGCAAAAAGCGTGATCACCATCTTTTTCAGAATGTCTTCTTTTGGACCTATATTGTCGATTGTGGGGTAGTATCATGAGCACCTTTATGAGTTCGAACTTGCTGAGCCTTCACTTATTCTTCCTCTTATGAGGACACAGGCATATAAGGCCATATATATGCTCCTTCTTAAAAGCTTCTCTTCCTGCATACCACCGCTATCAAGTCATTCTGACGAGTCATCTTAGGAATTGGTTTGTCTTTATAATCCAATCGAGGTGGAAGAGGTGTTGGGGGCTTGATGCGCAATGAAATGCAAGCATCGGGAATGGTAACATTAAGAGCTTGAGTTACGCCTTTGGGTCTGCATCCTCAGGACATAATCTCTAACTTGTTGTACCATCATACTTCATGTTGAAGCTTTTGAAGAGAGATGTTCCAACCTCGACGTGGATGAAACTCGATTTCTAACCTCTATGGCTGCCACCATCATTTCATGCGATCTGATCTTTTGGTAAACCCTTTTCAAATGTTCTTGATTTCTTCATTGTCAATGAGCAAATCCTGTGCTCCTCTCTCCAATTAACAAAGTCAGTTTTCTCAGCTTCAATACTGGTGGTTTGCTTGATATCTGCTTGAAGCATCCGTTGTAGCGCCATGTGAACATCATGACTCCATTTCCAAATTGAAAATCCTCTTTTCCATTTCTTGAAATTCAATCGATGGGATCTCAATTGAAATGGAATTACATCCTGAGAAAAATTAGTGTAGTAAACAAAACAATACAATCAGCATCATGTGAATACTCATGAAGGTACATACATCATCACACATAATCACCTTTGGCGAGAAAATATGACATGGGTTGTGTTCTCACATGGCCGGCCATGAGAACATATTCCAATCCTTGTGAGAAATCACCACCTTTGGGTGTATGAACCACTAAGATCAGTCATTTCTCAAGCACATGCCATACATGTATCCCTCCATGAACTAATACAGGACCACCTCCTTTGGGAGTATGATCATGTAATAGAACAGGAGACATCCCACCATGATATGAGGCTGATATTTCTCAAACCTTCAATCAAGTGTGTGCCACTTTGGCGTGTAACTCTCAATTGAATTCTTAAAATCCTCATACCAAGGATATGAAGCTTTATGTATCATTGATATATATATATATGTTATGCGATTATGCCCCGAATAGAGGAATATGCCTTATGCTGAGTGCGCGGGGAGATATTATGCGTGCTCGATGTGCTAGGCACGTGTGCCTTTGCAGCGAGGACTTCTGGCGGAATCTGTCGATCCAGGCAGGACGCGATCATTGGAGTTTGCTGCCAAAGAAGGTTATGAAATTACTTGAAGACGAAAGACTATATGTTGAGATTTGAGCATGTTGGGACCTAATTTAGTTAGATATTGATTGAACTTTCTTGTTTGCAATGGGGATGAAAAGAAGTCAACAATTGGTTATATCTTTAAGTGCTTGAGGAAGTGCGGTATCATGGAAAAGTGAAACGAAATTAATTGCATCCTCTGCCATGCGCGAGTTTGTAGCAAGCTTTCGGCGACTACTCAAGCGATTTGGCTCAGAAACCTTATTAAGGAGTTGGCAGGTGTTTGATTTTGTGGATGTGCCCCATCTGGTGTATTGTGTGATAACTCTGCAGTGTTGTTTATTAACAACAACAGAGGTCTCAGGGGGTCTAAACACATGGAGGTCAAATACTGACCATAAAGGAAAAAGTTCAAAAGCGGTGGCGTTCTGATTGAGCACAATATCAGGATGATATGATTAGAAGTCTAGCTAACTAAAGGCCTTCGCCCTTGTGTATTTGAGCGACATGTCATTAACATAGACTTAGGAGTATCATGGGATACTGTGAATTAGTGGGAGCTATTAAGTTTTTAAAGTTGCTCTAATAAGGTGGAATTCAAAATTACATTACATTTTTGTAATAATTGAATTTGTATCCAACTCTTTTGCATTCAATAAGGTGTTGTGAATGTAGGTTTAACCGGAGTTGAGTACATATAATTGTTGAAAATATCAAGGCATTGTGTAAACCTTGAATAAAGGCTATGGGGCATTCTTGTACATTAGCCTCGATAAGCATATTTTGTTACACATTAGTAAAGTTACCTATCAGAACAACATATATCTGAGTTAGATTGGAACCATGGCCAGTTATTCTCTGGTGACACACTAGGTTTGTGACATAAGGAGAGAAATTTGGACTAGCAAAATGGATAGCATGAAGTATCCTCATTATGAGGTATTGTCCATTTAAACACACTACCATATTAGTCCATGCTCCATTAAAGTTAGCACTTCGTGACCATGGAAGGGCTTGCGTGAGTACATGCAATTACCGCCATGATTCGATGTTCGAGACTTTATGGGATCGGATTGACTATTAAGAAATAAATCCTACGAACCCGATATAAAGGTGCGCTGCAGGTTTTGTTTCAATTAATATCTTGAGTGGGAGAATGTGAGTTTTCATTAAGTGAGCTTCATTAATTGGAATTAAAGCGAATTGAGTGGTCTAATTAGAGGTAGGGACCATTAGACTTCTTAATAAATCATAGAAGCACAGCTAAATTAGTGTGAGTTTGGAGTTCAGATGGCCGGGTTATGAGGCAGTGGTCGAACTCTATTTAAGAAGCTGAGTCCTCCCAAACCCCCAAGGATACATTTTCTGTCGCATACGTATTTCTCTCATCGGGTTTAGGGGAAAGTGATCGGCAATCTCATAAAGCGATTTCGAAAGTCGTTTGGGAGAAAGATCTTGAGATCTTGAGATCGATTCTCTTTCTTGACTCTTCATCGATTAGCATCAAGAAGATATTCAAATGGATTCCCGAATCGGGTACATGAATTTTCGAGTTTCTCCATTAATGTTATGCTTTGTGTTAACATGGTAATACAAGATGATAGAATGCGTATCCTACACGGCGACATAATGAAGAAGAGATCTAGGGGCAACCATAAAGGCGGCGGCTTCACATGACTGCATAGGAAATATGGAAGCTGAAATATGATGAAATAAGATTAGACTCCCAACAAGTTGTCTGTAGAGAGTAGCATCAGATAGTGATTCGTCATCATGAGAATTGAGGCGACAATTATACTCAATAGGTGTGTTGACTATCTTGCTATCAGTAATACTAACTCAAGAAATCATATCAGAAGTATACTTGGCCTGAGTGAGATAATAACCATCTACAGAAGAATAAATTTCTAGACCAAGAAAGTAATTAAGAGGGCTGAGATCTTTCATTTCAAATTGACAACCAAGAAAGTGCTTTAGATCCTGAATACCTTGCTTATCATCACCTGTAATAATCATATCATTGACATACAAGAGGAGAATAGTAATACCATGACAGACGAGTCTGAAAAAAGACACATCAAAAGAAGCGCTGGTATCTTGAGAGATAGTAGAACTAAACTTTGCAAACCACTAACCGAAGACTGTTTAAGCCCATAAAAAGTGCCCGCCGTGGTCGAAATACTACGTGAGGAACCCTAGAGGGTGAAGTAATAAGAGAAGCTTCATATAAGACTTCTACGAGAGTTCTACATTAAGAAAAACATTTTGACATCCATACGAAGAGTGGCCATTTGTGAGCGAGAAATGGCGATAAAATTCGGCGAAGAAAGTCAAGCCATAGAACAATAATCTTTTCATAATGATCTATACTCTTAGGTAAAACCCTTGGCAACAAGGAGAGCCTTATAGCGATCAACGATTGCCATCCGTCGAGTCTTGATCTTATAAACCCATTTACAACCCGATGGCGAATTTTCCAAAGGAAGTCAACGAGATCCATGTTCGATTTTATGCGATTACGTCAACTCTTCTTTCAGTAACTTGCGCCGTGAGGTTAGAGGAAGCCTCATGAAAATCGAGGTTCTAGAGGCAGTAGAAAACAGTGAAAGTCATGAAGGTGAGAAGGAAGAGTAGTTACGATAGGAGCGGCGAAGTGCATGAAGTCAAAAGGGACGAGTGAGATCCCACTTGGTAGGGTAGTATCAGTGGGCACGTCGATGAATGGAACGGGAAGCTCATCATATGCATGAGAAGGAACATCAGTAATAGAAGGGGGAGACTCAGATAGAGAGGTGGGAGACTTCTCAGGAAAAAGGTCAGGGAGAGGATCGATAGAGGGAATAAGGGAAATAGGAACATGAGGTAGTTGGTAAAATATTTTGTGTTCCCCAAAGACCACATCTTGGCTCTGACGTTTGCTAATGGGATCATAACACACTATAACCTTTTTGACCAATTCCATACCCAAGAAAACAACACAAACAAGAAAGAGATTGAAGTTTGTTTCTTTCATGATCATGAAGAAGAACAAAAGCAGAGACACATCCGAATACCATTAAGTCATAGGAGGGAAAGACCCAAACAACAGGATCATAAGAGTTTGATTAGAACAATGGGAGAAGGACAACGATTGATGTGGTGTAAACGGTAGAGAAAGCGACTTCCCCCAAAATTGAGGAGGAGTAGGAAGCGACAATAGTAGTATACGAACAACATCGAATATGTGAAGTTTGCGCTCGACCTGGCAAATTTGTTGAGAAGTGCTGCCTGAGAGGAATGAGGAACAGTACCAAATTGATGTAGAATAGAGGTAAATTCATGGGCTTTATATTCTACTTGCTGCAACCATATAGACTTCCTCTTGTACTTGTAATTTATAGTTTTTAATATAAATACTCAAGTCTTTCTTCATGGTATCAGAGCATGGTTTGCAAAGTTCAGTTCTACTATCTCTCAGCATGGTTTTTTAGGTAGTTCTTTTGATACAACTCTTTTTCTTAGACGGTCTAGTCATGGTATTACTATTCTCTTCTTGTATGTCGATGATATGATTATTACAGGTGATGATATGCAGGGTATTCAGGATCTAAAACACTTTCTTGGTCATCAATTTGAAATGAAAGATCTCGTCCCTCTTAATTACTTTCTTAGTCTAGAAGTTTCTTCTTCTGTAGATGGTTTGAAGGATCCCGACCCGGATTAACCTCATGAACCCGAGGGGACCTCTCGGCACTCCAACGGATATAGAAACTTTTCCTTAAACAATCAAATAAAATCTATGGAAGCGAACGCTACAATCCCAACAGCATATCTTTAGAAAATAATCTTTTGAGTGATGGTAAGAAATTTTTATTTTTTTCAAACATATAGATTGAGAGAAAATCGACAGTTTCCTCTTGTTTTTTAGACTTTCCCAATTCTGAAAACACTGAAAACATTTAAAAACACTTCCTAATCTTTGATTCTCAACTCCATTTAGGACTCCTTGTCCACTTGTAATTAAGCACAACTCAATCCAAGCAAAATATGTATACATTTATTTACTTGATAATCAAAACATTCAAAACTTCTTCAATTCCATGCAGGTTATAAAGATTGGGCTTGTAGGACTTAAGCGAGCCGCCTAAGTACCTCGTCAGCGCAGGATCAAAGCACGTAGTTCCTTTTCAAAATATATGCATATATACATTTATACATGACAAAATATTTAACATATACAATATGCAAAATATATATACAATGCGTCCCAGCGTCATCGTCTCTCTGATAGCTCGACTCAGCACTTACGGAGGGATGCTCTAGGCGCACTTGTCTGAGGAGTCACGAAAATGTTTTGAGCATGCGGAAAGAAGAGTGAGCTAAAGACCCGGTGGTGTATTTTCATTAAGATAACATTTTCCCAGTATATATCAAAACAATAAATACCCATACAATTAAAAATCCATTTAATGGAACCCAAACGTTCAGAATGCTTGGCCAGTGAGGGACGATCACATTCAGTCATAACCGCTACAGCTGCGGAGAAACTCCGCCTTGCATAGGGTTAGTTATAGCACCTTATCATTAAGGATATTATAAAATCTATTTCCTCCCTCTGTTAGTAACCTGGTAGTGTTTCTCTAAGTCCTTACGCGACAGGTACCTCACACGATACTCAGTCATACTTGATCATATAGGGTTAGGTTAACCCATAATTAAAACATTTATCAAAATACATTTATAAATATATTTAAATCCTTATTTTCTCATTAAAACACATAGATACTCAATTATACATATGCATCCTTTACACATTTTAAACTTCCATAATACCAACATATGCATACACATATAATTTAATATAATATATATATTTGCAAGATAAAAACATTTCCATATGCCTTAACATAAACTCCCCATATGCCTTAACATTTATATAAGCATTTAATAAACTTTTCAGTTTAATATTAAAACCATTCACTCTTTTAAAAACTCAAGTTTCAAAATATCATTTTTTTCACTCACCGCTCACCGCTCAACCCCGCTGCTTCCCTGCGAATTCTCATTTCCCCCGTCCTGATAGTCCTTTTCACCTTTTCAAGAAAACCACAACTAACCATTAAACTATAACTTCCATTTAACCCACCATACACATTCATTTTTTACCCAACCACATCACATTCACTTTAATCCCATTGAACCACACTTCACAACATGTAATTAAGGAAATGACCAAATACCCTTTACTTTATAAAATGACCTTCATGTCCTCAATTCAAACTTTTTTCTAACCAATTCCAATGTATTTTTAGAAAGCTAATATTCACCCTAAAAACACAATAAATTTCTAAACCAATCTCAGCCTCTCTTATTTCCCATTTTGGCCGACCATGACAAAACTATATTCAATTTTGTTCTTCCATTTTCTTCATCTTAATCACTCCAATCTAATGCCCAAACTAAATTTCACTAATCCCTAACCAATTTCCAACATGTCATACAAAAATGCACTATCAAACCCTAACCATCACTCACTTTATTTTTCAAAACCCCAACCTAATCCATTTCTTCTCATTTTATATCAAAATCACTGCTGATTTCCCTTAAATACCACAAATCTAACATCCATACAAGAAAATCAGGCATTAAGTATGAAAAACATGAAAACTAACTTTCCCAAAGATTAGAAACTTACTTGTTTCTTGATTTTCCTCGCTTTTCCCTGCGCCACTGGGAGATCACTCAAGAGTTTGAAGGAGGAGAAAACCTCACCTCTCACACTTGCTCCACTCGCTTTTCTTCCCTTTCTCTTTCTTTCCTTTCTTTCTCTCTTTCTTCTCCCTTTTCCTTCTCATAGCCGTTCTCCCCTCTTTTGAGCACACTTAATCTTACTAGCTGACCACAACTTCCAAAATTGCTCTTGAACTAAAGAACCTTACTAGTCCTCATCTTGTCACTAATCCTGAACTCTTGAGCTCCTTAAAAATTTTCCTTTTTGATTGGCTCTTGTGCCCAAGAATCATTGATCCATTCTCATGATATTTTTAATCTCAACTTAGCCATTAAGAAAGGCTTTGATTGGCTCTCACTATAAAAATATCTCCCTTATAACATTTTTTATCTCGCTTCAATTTTATACGGCTTTTATATCGATTAAACGTCAAAAAATATTCTATGGTTGTCTAAACTTCACATTGACTATGAAATATTCTAATTAAATCCTTCACAAGTGGGATTCCGTGCTCGAAATCCCATCTAAACTGATTTAAAATTAATAAACTGAACCTATTAATAAATAGTATTATTATCCTGAATTACGCCCGTGACGCCTAGGAAACTATTCAAACGGACTCGCTTCTCACCGCAAGTCTCACGCAAGAGACTCATGATTTGATTCTGACATTTTCTGGCCTTCGCCCACTTCCGAAAAATTTCTAAATGCAGCCCGAATTTCATCCGAAATCACTATTCACTTAACATTTTAATTCTCTTCTAAATATCATCAAAGTCATAGAAACTGAAATTTCTTAAAAATTCCTCTGCAAACCCCTCCATCCAGATATAATAAGAAGAATTACTATTCATTAGGGCATCCGATGAAAATTTTTGAAAAATTTCACTTTTATGCCAAATGACGCCCCTGAGCGCTCTAAATTTAATCTACTCGCTTCTATCATTGACCTCTAATCGCTCAACAACTACCATTATAACATTCAATAAGGCTGGGGTTTTACATGGCTATTATCTCACTCAGCCAATTATACTCGATCTTATTTTCTCGAGCCAAGATCACCGATAGCAAGATACGACAATAAATTCTATCGGGTGATAACTGTACTCACCCCTGCTTACGGTGAATCACTATCCGACGCTTACCTCTATAAAATGCCTTATTGGGAGTCTAAATCTATCTCAATCAAGCATTTATTCCTGGATATTTCCTATGCAACTTATGTGTCGCCGCCTTTACGGGTTGCCCCTAGATCTCTTCATTGCGTCTGCTCGTGGATTCTTCGATATCCGAAAGGCACCAAGCATTTGATGGTCTCATTTTTCTTCCCACCCTTCTTATATTAACTCTTTAGGCATATTCGCATGTAGATCGGGCAGTATCCCAATCGGATCGCCGATCAACACATAAGATATTGTTTTCTTCCTCGGGGAAGATTCTCTCACCCTGTGAGAAGAAGAAGCAAATGTAATGCTCAAGCTCAAAGATCGGCTGTAATATGAAAGACTCGACGCCATGCCAGCTGAACTATTTGGTTACGCAGCCACTAAGGGTGATCTTGGTGCGTTGACTGTTCCATTGCAACTAAACTTCATTGTGATAATCGGCGCCATTCAAATCGGGTTTATAACACGACGTTTCCTTCCATTTAACTATTTAAACATATCGAGATTGATTGTCACTTCATCTGGCCATCATCCTGCTGGGCGTACACTCACACTTTAGTCCTGCTTCCTCTGTATCGCTTAGTCGATATCTTCACCAAAACCATTTCCGGTGAACTTTTAGAGCTTTAGCTTCCAAACTCTGAATGGTTTCTCTTAAACTACCATGAGTTTGAGGGGGGATGTTATATTATAATATTGTTATATTTATTTTGTAATTTCCTAGGATTATAATTTGTATTTTCCTTAGGATTGTAATTTGTATTTTCCTAGGGTTGTATAGCCTAGCCTATATAAGGCCTCCTCTTATACTTGTAATTTATAGTTTTTAATATAAAGACTCAAGTCTTTCTTCATGGTATCGGAGCAGCAAGCAGAATCAAGAAGCCACGTAAGAGAAGTACCTGATATCCACTACTACGAAAAGTTAAATAGACTACGGTTGGTTTTAGGAAAAAGACTACGTTTTTAGTAATAAATGTAGTCTAATATTTTAAACTACGTTTTCACAATATTTCATAAATTGTAATTACATCTATAATTAAAAACGTTTGTCTATATTATCTTTAATATGAAAAGACTACATTTTTAATTAAACCGTAGTCTTATATTATCTTATAATATAAAAAGACTACGTTGTTAATTAAGCCATAGTCTTATATTATATTATAATATAAAAAGACTACGTTTTTAATGAAGACGTAGTCTTATATTATCTTATATTATCTTATAATATAAAAGACTATAGTCTTATTTAAGACGTAGTCTAATATAAAACTAAAAATTGATTTATTTTTTTTCTCCCAATTAAGAATGTAGTCTTTTATCCTTTTCCTAAAAAAATTTATCATTTTTCTTAAAAAAAACCCTCTCTTTTAAGAAACCCTCTCTTATCACCTTATCTAGCCACGTTTGAATAGAAAAAAATTTATTTATTTTTCCCCGTCCTAACTAAGATGTAGTCTTTGGTCCTTTTCCTAAAAATTATCATTTTTCAAAAATAATCCTCTCTTTTAAGAAACCCTCTCTTATCACCTTACCAGGGGCCTTGGGGTTGTGGAGATCTTAAAAAATTATTTATTTCTTAAAATTTATCATTCTAGCAAGCCTAATATATCTCTTAAAATGGTTACATGTGGAGATCTCATCGAGATTGCAGAATTTGAATGTGCTTATTTGGATGCTGTAAACATGATAAGTATGAGGATTCTTTTACATTAATGAACTTTTTAGCCATAATTTTGAAAATTTTGAAGTGAATGCCATAGTGACTAATTATGCATTACTGCTCACACACTAGCTTTGAGTATTTTTATTTTCAATTTTAAACTATTTTATTAATTTGCTTTTAAAAAAACTAAATATGTCCAAACTCATATAATTTTTATGTTCATATTTAATTTCTTATGAGTGATAAGTTCTGTGCATTGAAATGATATAAAATGTGTTTGATTTGATGGTGGTGAGATTGGAGATCCCATATGTAACCATTTTTTATCAGGTTGTCATGAAACTATGTAAGGTCATTCCAGAGAGTATGATATACAGTTATGGAACAGTTCAAAACCATTTTTTCTCTTTATTATTTGTTTCTCTCTCTCTCTCTCTATATATATATATATATATATATGCAGATTTAACTTTTATTTACATTTTAGGGACATAGATGGATTCACCAAAGTAATGGAAAGTAAGTCAAAAGAAATTGATGCACAAATCAAAGAAAGTTGAACTAATGTAAGTTATTATTTATCTTTTTAATTTACTTGTCATCTTTCAATTTTTTTTCCTTGTATATGGTTTGATAAATTTAATTAGTTTGTTAGATAAATCATTTATATTTATTGATTTAATTAACTAGTTACTAGTATTTTTTGAATTTAAATGCATCAGATAAGTCATGGTATCACGATAGACGTACAAAAGATACGAGGATGGTGTCGGCTTTTTTTTGAATTATGTTAAAAATTTAGGGTGACCTTAGTTCCAATAAATATTCATGATAAAATAAATATGAAGTTCAAGGATATCAGCGAAGGAAGATCATCTATTTTGTAATGGTATCGACTCAAGTTATGACGATGGACATGGCATGGCTTAAAACATATGTAATGTTGAGGAAGATATGTACCTTAGATGTCAAGAATGTTGTCTTCTAATACAATGATGATATCAATGCCGCGGAAAATATTGAAGCAACAGAGATCTATTTGAATACATGCAAAAGGTAGCGTTAATATTTAGTTTATATTTGTAGCAGCATTTTATTTAATTCATAAAGACTTATATTTTCTAATGTTATTGCTTTGAAGGGAAAAACTACAAAACAAGTGAGAATCGACATTAATATAATTTTGGATATGGTACGCTGTATTTAGAATGTAGCACCAAACTCGTTGTACATGGAGTTCCTCGGGGTATTCATAATTATCGTAAAATGCCTATCGATGTTTGTTTTGATGATGAGATGCTCTTCTTCCAATAACAATTGGTGATGATCCTATGAAAGCTAAAGATTTTGTTGGTTCTCACGTTGCATGGCCTCGATCATTAGTTATTGATGATCGTAGTCAAGGTATCTTTAAACCTTTAACTTATCTATAAATTTATATGATTAATTTTGTGACGCCCCAATCCCGGTGTCCGCATTGCCTCGCCAACTCCGCGGAACCCACGTGATCTCACGTCATGAGACCCGTGATATGTTCAAAAATGGCTACTTGGCCTACACGTCATGCTCATAAATGCATATTTTATACAAAAGCATTTATTTACAATTGTATTTAATTACAATTTATACAAAATCGGGGTTTCGCCTGTAATTTTAAGTAGCAAACAGTGTGAAACAGTCAATGGTCATTTTTCGCCTAAGGTCCCGGATGCGTCCCATCCCCACGTATGTCTTCGGTACCTGAAAAATATATTCCCACGACTGGTGAGCGTGCCTCCGCAGCTGCGATCTCCCTACTGGTTACTCCTCACCTAAGTGCAATGCAATGGCACACAAACACATAACACATGCATTATATCACTCATGCATATATTAACATAATTAGTTCCATAACTCATGTTATTCATTTTATAATAATAACATAAAACTGAATACAGGGCTAAGGCACAACTAGCGATTCATCTTGGAATGTACCCTTAAATTTCACAATCAACATGTTATTCACCTATGGAAACAAATACACATCACACAATCACACAAACAACCATGGATCCATTCAAACCACACTAAGGATTTATTCACTCGGTCCAAATCTCGAACCGAAATCACGCCGCCCCGCCAACAAATCCCCACCCATTACAAGACCCTTAAGCAAAAAGTAAAACAAGTAGGAGAAAAACCCCTACCTTCTCGGAGTTTGTCGAAACTCCCCAAATCTGGTACTCACACGTAGCCCTCGACGTGTAGACCAACTTTGCCTCTTATACCAAACGAAACACTCGCTCGATCGTCGTAGATCTTAGAGAGAAGCTTTGACTTTCTCCTTCTCTAAAACCAAACGAAAATGGCTATTGGATATTTTGCTTTCCTTCTCCCCCACGTTTTCTTTTTTCCTTTTCTTATTTCATTTCCCATTTCTCTTTCTCATTTCTCTTTCATTTTCTCTCCATTTCTCCCCATTTTCTCCTCTCTCTTTTCCTTTCTCTCCTACTTTTTGAATCATTATACGTATGAGACAAAATGAGGAAATTTCCTCCTCACCTTCCTCAAGCCAAACACGTACTTCCTTTTCTTCATTTTCTTTATTTCTAACTCTCTTTATGACATCATGCCCTTATGTGGCTCAATGTGAGCCATGGGATTCATTTCCACACATGGCTAATTGTGAGCCATTCTTTCCATGCCAAGCTGTCATTACCACTCTCGCGCCAAGAGCATCCTTAACCTTGCCATTTGTCATCCGATATTCAGACGTTTCGAAACGCGGAAATCCCGACCATCTCGAATTCACGAAATTCGACGGGTAACTGTAGGATTTCACAGACGATTCCAACGGCTGGCCCGCTTTGTCATCCGAGATCTAGAAAATTCGGATTTCAATCGAACTTACTATATTTTATCTCCTTTTTGTGGAATCTGATTTTCCCGGTCCTTGCCAAATTTATAATGATAAACTATTTGTTATGTAACGTATGTGAATTTAATTTCATTATTATGAACAGACTAAGATTGTTCCGCAAAAGTTACAGTTAGAAAACAAAGAAAAGGGTCCATGGAGTTTGTCATATTTAAAGAATCACAATGCAAAAAGCTCGGGGGAGACAAATACAATAATTTGCGGGTACTGATGTGGTGTCTTTGATTTGATGAACTGTCCGTTATATTATTCCGAGAAGATATCGATAACTTTTTCTCGCTGGAGAAGATTACTTAGTTGTATTGTGCTATATATGAGGTAATAAGATATTTTATATTTTTGCATTTCCTTATATGCATCATGTATGTTACAAGTTTCTAATAAAACTCAGGGAATGAATAATTTGGATTTGTAGCTATTTGTACAACCAACTCAAAGAAACTGAAAACCGCTCAACACATGCTGTATGGTCTATAGACCTGGACAGATTCTCCTGCATACCTGGATCAAATAGATACAAATGAGACTTGACGCAAGATTGGGTTGCTATGTAGATCAATTATTTCTGAGCCCTTATAACTCCGGGTAAGTAGTTTTTTAATGAAAATAGATATTTTTTATATTAATTCGCTGGATTACGCTATTATATTTATGAAGGATCATCGTCTCGTGGTTAGCTGAACCCCCATGGGGACAACGATATTTCTTGTGATCTCTATCGATGCTCATGGAAAAAGAATTGAAAGGTGTTAGTTAATACGCAAGGTTTATTTCTTTTTATTTTTATAGTACTAAGTTTAATTATATCATTTGAGTCTCATAATTATCATATACTTTATTAAATTAGTGTACTAAAATATACAATGCTAAAGCTCTGAATTGAGCCAAAGAAAAACTTATTTCTTGAGTCTATTGCTGCATATCGAGTTGCATATTCTTTTAATAATTCATAAAATTAGATCTTATTTGTTTGAATCTTATAAAAACTTATAAATTCATTTTTCAAGTGTCCTGGGCAACCTCCCAGCTGAATGGGCAGTCAACAGCAGTATGAAGGAGATCACGAAACCCATCATTTCAACCGAAGAAATGTAGGTTATTATTGCGTATGTGATTCAAGTATGCGGTAAATTTCTTTTATGGTTTTAGATTTTATGTCGTGGTTATATTAGTGCTTTTTTCTGAGTAACTTAGAGTATATATGCGCTTGATGAAGAAAAACTTATAAACAAGAAGAGATCGATATTGGCGCGCCATGAGAACGGGCTCGAGTACTTGCAAGGTCATAATTTGAAGAAATGTTATGGATGTTTGTTTATAAAACAATATTGACATTTGTATGATAAAGATATTGTATTAGTTTCAATCAATATTTTGTATTTTTTTTGGAATTGAAAGTATATGTTTGTGTTGATAGGATTGATATTATAATACGCTTGAAAATGTAGACTAAATGTTCATAGTAGACTACGTTTCAATAAAAAAAGTAATCTTTTGTACATTAGATGTAGTTAAAAAGTAAAAAAACATAGCTCTGTACATAATAGACGTAGTTAAAAGTAAAAAATGTAGCAAAAGTAGTTTAACTAAGTTTAAAAACGTAGTTTTTTGGTTCATAATGTAATTTAGCAAAAGTTGAAAAACGTAGTCTGCATGTTATAGATTTACATTTTTCTCGATAAAAAAACGTAGTCTAAATATATTTAAAGACTACGCTTTTGACTTAACCACGCTCTAAAAACGTAGTCCAAACGCAATTCTTAACTACACTCACACTTTTAACTACACATACCTAGACTACGGTTTAGAAAACGTAATCTATATATAAAAGACTACTTTTTTTAGACGTTGTCTAATTAAAAAATTATTGTAGTGATCGTAGAAAGAGCAGTGTTGGATGCACTGGAAGATGGAAGATGAACCTGATTAACCATATCCTGTAGATCTGCTATAGAGGGAGAGGAGGTAGAACCAGACTTGGACGGGGAGTCCAGATGATAATTCAGGATCGGGTCAAAGCAAAGAAGAGTTCAAGAATACGGCCGACGAGTGTAACAGGTTTCAACAAAATGACCTTTGTTCTTACAAAAACTACAGATAAGAAGAGATTTCTTATTGTTATGTCGTCTGACATTATTCCCTTTACCTTTGGAAACAGAGGTAGGTGAAATGGATGCAGGGAAAAACAGAGTAATAAACGAGGAACAGTCATTGAGGAAGAAGAACCATGGTCTCTGCGGACACCCTTAATCCCGGGTCCGTCGACTCACCCACACCATGAATACAAGTGGAGGTCGGGTTACCCGACGCCACTTTAGAAAACCCAGTCTCCTTTGTACTGTGGAGCTCTACCTTAATTAAAATACTCCTCGACGAAACCCATCCCAGTTAAACAAATTTTATATTCAATATATCCAAGCAGATCAAATCACACGTAAAGAATAAGGCCATTTAGGCCCACAATGATCCTCATAATACATACTAACCATGAAGTCAACTATATACCCAATAGTTACAAGAGTTCGTAAATTACTCTTATTCAGCATATATCAAAAAATGAGGGAATCCCCAACACATGTGGAACCATCAAAGCCACACCCCGCTTTCTTCAATCCTGGCCCCAGTGACGAGCCATCCCCCTGACGCCCCCTGCATCTCGTAAAATAAAGGGGGTCCGATCGACTCGGTGAGCTTAAAGCTCAATAGGAGAATCGCCCTAAGTGGGCTACTCACCAATTCCTGGCAAACAAGAATGTTCCAATTTAAACAAACATTCAAGCAATGATGATCCTACTCAATGTCTACGTGATTAACTCGCATCCCCGAAATTATCGATTTCTCACACTCGCCTAAGCCTCGTATGAGAATTATTAATTTATTAGTGGGCAACCCTCCGATGAATATATATATATCAATCGGGTCATCCCGACATTGATATATATTAATTGTTTGTGACTACCCTCCCATGAATAAATATCAACTCGGGCCGCTCCGGCCGATATATTCTTTTAATTCAAGTGACTACCTCCGATGAATAAATGATCACTCGGGCCGTCCGACGGTTGGATAATATTTAGCTTGACTACCCTCCATAATTTATACATTTTAGACTACCCCTCCGAACCTTATTTAGACTCATCTCATGCACTATTCCCTATATTCCTAGGATGTTCCAAAGGCATATGAATGCATGTATGCCGCCCACTCGGGCTTAAATCACATGCAAATATATATACATGAATAAGGTCGTATATAAAACTTTAAATCACACATCAAAATTGCTTCTACTTGGGCTAATGATCATACACGAGTAATTTAATTTTAAATCACTCGCCAACCCGCATTTCACAAAAATATATTTTTAGAACACTATTCCGGAATAGTGAAACCCCTTGCCATTATTCCCTGAAATCATTAAAACACCGGTTCACTTAGTGAACTCAGAATCCACGGCCATTCTCGCCCAAAGCATATCAAGCAAGCATTTAATGTACAAATTAACAACTATCACAACCACAACAGCTCCCTAATTATTTCAAGCGCCACGCCACAAGAGAAAATCCCAACAAATCTCTACACCCGGGTCCCATGTTTCGGGACTGACCAAACGTCCCTTACGCTCAAACTAACCGAAACATCGAAAAACCTCAAAAATGGGAATAAACGCAAGTAGGGAGAACTTACCCTCTCGTGAGTTGTCAAAAACTCGCAAAACCCGCATTCACACGTACCGCCCGCAGGAACGTTTTCCCTCTAATTCGCCGAAATCCAACTAGCCCGATTTCCCACAATTCTAGAGAGAAGGAGGACATCCTCTAGAAACCCATTTTCATTCCTCGTTTTCCAACCTACTACCAGTCCAGCCCATTTTGCCTCATTTTCATTTGAGAAGTCACTGCTCACGATTTTGACATTTCTCATTTAATCCATTTTATTTGATTAATTCCTTCTTTCACTCGCTTGATGTTCTATGACTACCTTGATTGTCCATTTTCATTATTTCTACTCATACCACTATGGTACATGAGTACATGCTAATCGGCCTCGTCGCATCGAAAATCAGGTTTACGCACCCAACAATATGTTCCCGAAAAACGCGGCCACTCCGACCGTCTCCGAAAAATTATGAAATTTTTTACGTGCCAACTAGATTTTCCGCGACGATTCCAAATCCAGATGATCCATTTTTGCCATCCGAGATCTAGAGAATTAATTACGGATTTTTAACCGTAATTACACTTTTGTAATTAAAATTACGATTTTGCCCTTATTCCAGAATTTGGAATTTCTCGGGTCTTACATTCTCCCCTCCTTAAAAGGAATTTCATTCCAAATTCAGAGACAATCATAATCACTACATGCATATGCAACGCACCGTACCATGCATGTAAACTAGTCATTTAAATGCTAAATGACTAAAACCACACTCCTTCATCCCTAAACAAGAAGGCGGAGTAGGGTGGTTCGTGATCGTGTCCTCGTGCTCCCACGTTGACTCCTCCACCCACAAAGGCCTCCGCTAGTGACTCATTAGCCTTCATACCTTAAGGTCGCAAAACCCGATCACGGTTATCAACAACACACTAGTCCCTCCTCGGCTGTCCCATCCGTGTCAACCTCACCTATCCCCAATCCACCACACGAGCCGATCCTCGAGTATATTTCCCGAGAGCATGGAGACGTGAAATACCTCGTGACACCTATCATGCCGGGGCGGTAACGCCAACCGTGCACGCAACGGTGCTCATCCTCCTATGCATCCTGGGCCACACAGCAAACCTCGGCGCGATAGCTTCCTCGCGCTTTGTCGAACCCCGAATTCCTTCTCAGATTCACCTTCAATGAAAAGTGATCACCAACCTCGAACCCTAAGGGTCGACGTAGCACATATACATAACTCTTTTGCAGGCTCTGAGCCATGAGAAGACGCTGTCGTGGCAAAGCCTTCACCTTCTCTATGTTCCCATCAGATCAGGGACCAAGAATGGAGTTCTCTTCCACCTCATTCAACCTATCTGACCTACATGGCCCCATACAATGCCTCATATGGTGCCATTCGTGACACTTGCTCGATAACCGGTTGTCGAGGCGACCCACCGAGGGCAATCAACTTACCCTATGATCCAGACACACATACGCCCGCGAACACGCCTTCCGACACCCGTATGTAATCCATAATAATATCGCAACCCTACACAACCTCGCCAGGTGTAAACGCCAACCTCTGGTCAATCATTGACAATTCAATGGATCACACAACTAATTCATGCCATGCATGTCATCCATTTATCGAGCTCCTACCACCAACAAAACATCCAATGCAATTCCAAAGGGTATCCAAACCTCGAGTCATCCCGACTCCCATCACTCACCCTCGCCACGTGATAACCTCGTCCCCGTGTTTTCATCCTCCAGCCACATAACTTCCTGCTTTACACTCGAATCTCTTACATTTCCTTATTCAACTATGAGTCTTCATTGGGGACGTAGTCCTAAAGACAACTCAACCCACACCCTCACTCATGAGCGGTGAACGATCATACCGTGCACCCACTCCCAGTCCACCACGAAATAATCCCAGAGATTTCTCACCATAACCCGACTTATCAGGTCAACTCTCACCCCATCCTAGGGAAGAACATCTTTATACTACAGCTTTCAAAGGCCTTAACCTCCGCTTCCAATTCCAATGCCGTGTCGAGTATGACAACCCGCTTAGGGTTCACCACGGCAACCCGATGGTCAGCCAACTTATCCATGTCAAATATGACATCGTCAACCAATAGGTCTACCACCCAAGGTCCACTACGCTCCGCTGCGCGACTGATCCGGCCCCCGACCACCCACACTCCGCCCTCCGTCCCTCTCCGCCTCATGTGTCACCGGGAAGTGCTTCAGATAGCATCCTCGAAATCGGGAACTGGGCCTCTGCATCCTGCACAGGTGGCGGAATGAACTGATACTCTCCTCGGGTTCTACGCCGACCGGACTCCGCATTGTCCCGGGGAAGTCTCGGGATCCTCGTTTTTTGGGGAAACCCATCACTCATGCTCAACAATCCTTCGCCCTAGTCTTGAAACCAAGGTGGAAGCGTAGTCTTCCGCCGCCTCTCCGAACTGGGGAGAGTCACATCCTCCTTCGTCACCAACACCCGTATCCCGAAAGTGTTCCGAGTATCCCTCAATCTCTCTCGATGTCAGGGCTAACTCAACCATGGAGTCCATGCCCCGTAGGCGAAGTCCTACGATCCCGTCCCGACGGATAACTTCAAATCATTCTCGTGCCCTCAGATTACCCACCAATCCCAACCACGTAGGATTCAAGACGACATTCGGGTCTCTCCAAACTCATCCCCGCCTCAACCTTCTTCAGTCGATCGACACTCCCGTGTCGACACCACGTGCCCCAAAAATCTCTCCCGCAGTTTTTAAACTACACTCACCCGAATCCTAGCCGCACGTAACCCGATGGTCTCGACACCGTAAACAACTCAAGTGATTCTCATGCTCCCGCTCGACCGGAGTAGATCAAAATGTCATCTAGCGAAGACACCACGACAACCGATCTAAATAGTCAATACCTCTATGCACGAGATCCATGAATGCTCGCTGGCATTCGCCAACCGGAAAGCGGCATCACCAGTCTCACAAAGTGCCCATAACGCCCTGGAACGTCGCTTTGGGATATCTGCCTCCCCTAACCTCACCGATGGTAACCAAAGGAGAAGGTTCATTCCTGAGTAGACCCGCACTCCTCTCAATCAACATAAATCATCGATCCCCGTAATGCATCAAAATCGATCATAACCCCTGCTCACCCGCTTCATAGCCATTTGGCAACTGAAGGGTTCGCCCCTCTTTCGCAACTAGAACCGGGCGCCTGATGGTGAAGTGCCTGGCCTAATAATCCCTCGTCTAATAAATTTCTCAGAATACCTCCTGAAGCTCCGCACCCTAAACCGATGCCATCCTACGCGGCAACCATAGAGATGGTTAAAGTACTGTGGTGTAACTCGATACCGTCTACATCCCTATGGAAGTCCCGTAGCTCATTCGGGAAAAATATCTCGTGATACCGCAAAACCACCTAGTGTATCGGTCCGGTCTCACCTCCTCGTCCTCAGTGGTAAAGGCTCGCTAGGCTAACCCGCCAACCGGTCCCTAACACTTGACCATATACCGCCCAAATACCGTGTTTGCCCGAAATACGCACGTCAGCATCGCCCCCGCTGCAAAGTGAATCCCTCCCGCCACAATCGATAATGTCCTCTTTGTAACCGGTCAACCAATCCATCCTGGGCGCGATGACATCGAACTCGACACGCCCATAATCCTCGTGTCCATCGCGGAGTGCAGTCCTCGAGACCCTAACTCGGCAACTCGACATATCATGTACCCATTCTCGCCCTAATCCCTAGGGAGCACCCCATTGCACCCGCTCCTAAGCGTCTCTAGAGGTCCTGCCCATTTCCACTCATATTCAGCCCCACCTCTGGGGCCTAGAACGCAGCTGTCTAATCCCGGTCGTGTCGAGGCAATATCCATAGCCTCTAACACTTTCTGCTCGCATGAACCAATGGTCTACCACCATCGGATCCCTACCCTCGTGGAATGTTCGAGGATGATACGTCCTAAACCTGGAGGTTACTAGGGATCTCCATGTCCACCGCTATACCAGCTCGCAATAGCGTACTCAGAACACTTTACGGCCTCTACCGGCGCCCGTCGATCAAATACAGCGCTGGTCAATTGTCACTATGCTCTATTCGCGCCCCGTGGACGCCCCTTCACGCCCCTCGGTCCCACAAACACTGCATGGCAATTCATGGCAACAAAAATTCATCGACTTTCATTTCGTACTCACTCAGAATGCGCATGCTTCTTCATTACTAATGTGATTTGACAACCATGAACTAACCCATTCATTTCCTAAGTATGCTAAATTCAACCATAATTTAATTCATTTAATTCATAAAATTTAGGCTCTCGTTTCATTTCAAAGACTAAACTCTTAAGGGTCATAATCCCAACCTTAGCATTCACCCATTTTCCTATACGCATCACACCATGCATATAATTTCGTGACGTTAACTACCGTGTAATCACCATTTTCCAAATGGTAGTTAACCAATACGCATTCTAAGGCATAACCAATAAAATTCTGAGACACCAATCATACACATAACTCGCCAGATAATTTAATCATTTTCTGCTTAAAAATATCAAGTTCAACAAAATTTTTATTTCAAAATTTTATTTTTTGACAATTTTATTTTGAAAATTTTATTTTTCGAAAATTTTATCAAAATGTATTTGATTTTATTTGAATTTAATAAATTTTTTTTTTTCTCGAAAAATTTTTATTTTACAATGAATCCATGTTCATTTATATTCCAAAGAAAAAAAAAAACGAAGCCAAAATCTAGACGAAAATGGGCCGGTACCGGGAAGTGCACGCTTGCCGGGCCAGCGCCGTTTACTAAAGCCGCGCGCTCAAGGCGTTCGCTGCCGCCGCGCTTCGCGTTTCGCAAGGCCGCTTTGCTTTTGCCAAAGGCGCGCTTCGCTACTGCCGCTGTAGTTTCGTGGCCTCGCGCTTCGTTTCGCTTCACGCGCCTCGTAAGCCGCTTCGCCGCGCGCTTCAAGGCTCGCCAAGGCGACTCTAGCCTCGCCCAACGCCCACCAGTCATTTCCTTTTCTGCCGCAGAATACAATTTTTTTTTTTTTTTTTTTTTTTTTGTATTACACAGCGCTTCCTCCCGGCCCTCCCACCATTAAATACAATTTCTATTGCAATACACCTCTTCAAAGAAGCAGTATTGCAATACACTAAGCCCCAAGCCTTTTGTTGCAATACAATTTCGCCTCCATTCTTTCACAAAAACCGACAGAACACAAATTTTTTTTTTTTTTTTTCACTTTATATAATGCGCAGCCCAAAAGAATCCATTTCCCCCGTAAAAACATATATATATTTTTCTATAAATGTTTTTATTTATTTATTTTTAAATTGGAAAAAAGCTCTAAAAATCAATAAATTTCAAAAATTTTTTCCATTTTTAATACTCAAAATAAATTTTATAAAATTTATTTAACCCCATTTTCTTAAATTTTATAACATATAAAAACCTTAGAAAATTATTTTCTCACTCCTCATAACCACAAAATAAATTTTATAAAATTTATTCTCCTTTTCCTTTTCATCGAAAATTTCCTTTCTCCACCAAATAAATTTATAAAAATTTCTATCTTTCTTCCATTTTCTTCAATTTTACCACTTGTAAAAATCATGGAAAATTATTTTCTTCACTCTCATCAAATAAATTTAGTAAAATTCCTTTATTTTCTTTGACTTTAAAATTTCTTCTCATCTTCCACAATCCAAATAAATTTAGTAAAATTTATTTGATTTAATTTTCTCGCTTACACTGTAAAACCTTAAAATTTAAATTTCTTCACCTTAAACCCACTAAAATTTTCCAATTTATTTCATTTATTTTATTTCTTCTCGTTTTGATCCGGGGCTTTTTACACACCTGTAAAAAACTCCTAAACATGTCTCCAACACTCCATGTGCAACCACTTAAGCACAATAACAATTCATTGAACACAAAACAACATGGCATACACACCATTCATCAACTTTCACATTGTTCACACACAATTCATCAATTAATCTTCACAAAAATCACACAAAACACATACACACATGCACGAGTGTCCTAGTTTTGTCCCGTGATTTTCTAGGTAATCTCTCTTACATACCTAAACCGAACATCAAACCACACCTAGTGGTGATGCTCTTCCTCAACTTATGGCCTAAGCCCAAATTTTTCTATCCATAGGTTCCCCTAAACCTATACTCCAGCTACCATACCACCTGTGGTGATGGATACCCAAACCAGCTCCCCAGCAGTATCTCGTATACTCAGTTCTCTCGATACTGGGCACCGTGGACACCCCATCCTGGGTCCACGCTGACTACCCACAACCCAGAATACAAGTGGAAGCCTGCCATCTCGACGCCACTCTTTAGAAAATTCCGTAGCTCCTTTGTACTGTGGAGCTCTAAACCCAATTAAAATACCTGCATGAAACCTGTCCCAAGTAGTCCAATTTATATTCAATATAATCCACAGGATCAAATCACATGAGTAATAAGGCCACTATTTAGCTCACAATGATCCTCATAAATACATACTTCAAATCCATGAAGTCAAAATCATATACCCAATAGTTACAAGAGTTCAGAATTACCTCTTATTCAAACACATATGGGTCAAAAACAGAGGGAACCTCAACATGTGAAAATCACCAAGCCACACCCTAGCCTAATCCCCATTTCAGGACGAGCCATCCCCCGCACGCCTCCCCCGACCAGAAAATAAAAGGGGTCCCCACTTCTGACTGGTGAGCTTTTCAAAAGCTCAAGAGGAGAATCGCCCCAGCAATACTCACCACCTAAGTTAAAGGTAATGTTCCACTTAAACAAACATTCAAGCAAATGTACGATCCTACTTTGAATGTCTACGTGACCAACTCATCCCGAGTCATCGATTCTCCTCTCACACTCGCCTAAGCCTCGTATGAGAATTATTAATTATATTAGGGCAACCTTCCGATGAATATATATATCACCAAATATCCGACGATTGATATATATTAATTGTTTGGGTGGACTACCCTCCTCATGAATAAATATCAACTGCCGCCCTTACTCGCTGATATTCTTCTTAATTGGACTACTCCATGAATAAATATCAACTGGCCGTCTTCGACGGTTGATATATTATTTAGTTTGACTACCCTCCTATAATTTACATTTTAGACTACCCTCCGAACCTTATTTCTCTAGACTCATCTCAGCGCACTCATTCCTATATTCCTGGATGTTCCAAAGGCATATGGAAAGTTTTGCCAAAGGCTCCAATCGCTTAAATCACACAAGTAAAATATATATGCGCTGAATATTTTACATAAAACTTAAATCACACATCAAAATTACGCTCGTACTGGGCTAATGATCATACACCAGTAATTTAATTTAAATCACTCGCCAACCCGTGATCTCACAAAAATACATTCTCTTAGAACATTCCTGGTAACAGCGAACCTCGCTATCATTCCCTAAAATCACAGAAACACCTGGCTCACTTAGTGAACTCATAATCCACGCCATTCCGCCCAAACATATCAAGCAAGCATTTAATGTGTACAAATAACAACCATCAAAACTAAACAGCCCCTAATTATTTCTCGGCAAATACTACCACAAGAGAAAATCCCAAATACCCCACACCAACTCTTAGCGGGCAGCCTGGGGGATCATCAAATCGCTCATCGTCAAACACTCCAAATATCGAAAAACCCAAAAAATGGGAATAAACGTTAGTAGGGAGAAAATCCTGGCCTCTTGAGAGTTGTCAAAAACTCGCAAACCCGGTCCCTCACATTTAGCTCGCCTCCGCTGCAGAACGCTTTCTCTTACTCCGTCGAAATCCAACGGTCCGATTTCAATTCTTGTATATAGCAGGACATCTCCCAGAAACCGCCATTTTCATTCTGCAAGCCCAAATTACTACCAAATTCAGCCTGCTTTTTGCCTCATTTTCATTTGAGAAGGTCACTGTTCATGATTTGACATTTCTCATTTAATCCATTTTATTTGATTAATTCCTTCTTCACCAGCCGATGTTCACTAATTACCATCGTCTAGATTTTCATTATTTCACCAGTACTACTGGTACATGAGCATACGCCATTTGTGCCTTTCAGTAGTACTTAAAATCGCTTGATTTAAGATCTTAATGAATGGATGTTCTAAAACGCGGCCGATCCCACCGCCTCCCGGTAATATAAAACTACGCATTAACTGGGATTACGACCACATTCCTCAAATTTTCAGATGATCCGCCAGTCAGCCATCCGTAGATCGTAGAGAACACTACGGATTTTTAACCGTGAATTTACACTCTGTAATTAAAATTGACGATTTCCTGCCCTTATTCCGTAATGGAACTTCGCCCATGGTGTCCCCGATAGAAATGAGTTCATTCTCAAGACTGTCCCACTATCGTTGACTATGAATAGCCGGCAGTGAGCCCGCTGGTACATGACCTCAGCGAGCAACATGATTTCATAAACACCAAACCAACACAAGCCCATTAAAAAACTAACAAATCGCCCTTGTTCAATTTTTTCGCGGAATATAAAACCAATTTGGTGTCGAGCTTGAAGTCATGAGCACCACTCGCCCAAAGATACCGAAAGTCGCGGAACCAAACCTTTGTGGTCATCATCGTTGCCACACTCATCAACAAATGATTGAATAGATGTATTACCAAAACCGGCGAACACATGATGATCAGCACCTTCCCCAACTTCAACTAATGGCATAGGCGGCACTAGCCTTCATCATCGCCTCCCGACACATTAATCACTAGAGACATAAAGCCACAAACTTACGCCTTTGAGACAACTACTTCCGGCTTGAGACCACTGGGCAAACGACTCATTTAAAAATAACATGAATCGACAGAAATCTTTATCACCAAGACATCACTGAATCAAAAATAGACAAAAATGGAATCACGATCAAAATAAGCTGCAAACGCACTGTGTTAAATTTTGGTTAATGGTCAACTGCCGATGGTAAAGCCCATCACGGTCATCGAAAGCAACAAAAAGTTCTTGATAAATAATAATTAACTATGCTTCATTAAAAGGTTTCAAAACCCGCTACAGAACGCTTGCACTGCGAGAGCAATGAAAAAACTGCAGAACTGCCTCTCATACTACGAAGAAAGATCTACAAGTCTCAAGTATTAAAAACTGAAAATCTATGCACAAGGAGACCTTATATAGGCTAGGGTTATACAACCCTGTGAAAATACAAATTACAACCTAGAAAATACAAATTACAATCTTAGGGAAATTACAAAATAAATATAACAATATAATAATTCAATGAAACCAAGAATTCTTTGATCATTTTTATGGGCATGTTCTACACGCCATAACTCATAAATTTGCTGAAAAAGTTTCGGGGAGAAAGATTTTCTTTCTGCATAATGCTGAACATGTGCGAAATCAGTTAAACCCTTTCTATGTTTCTATCCTTATCGTGATACATCGACAACCCACACCAATATTTACTGTTTTCTGCTTTTCAAAAGTCTAATCATTTTTAATATAACATAAGAACCTGCTTTCATCGGTGACTCTTAATCTCTCCCCTCAGTGTCCAACCCTTTTTAATGTTTATTATTCTAGGCTGCTTTATGACATCTACCAAAAATTATTATTTTTTATACTTTTTTCAAAATAATGATGAATCTCATTCCTGCTAAAATAAAGACGCTGATTATATATAGATTAAATTAAAATGCTTCTCTTCTTGTCTAACAGATCTCAGACATTACACCTGCCCCATAAAATTTTTGGAAAATTTTAGTGCTTGGTTTTCCATGGAAAATAAGAATCCACAAAAGGAGTTAGTCAAAGCTCTTTCAATCTCCATTACAAATGCAACTATTTCTACCCTAATAAGTAACCCATGTGGTTAAGGTCTCTTCCAAGTGGAAAATTTTTGAGTCTCCCATTAAAATGGCCTTCGACAAAAAAAAAAAGAAAAAGTTAACTTAGCTGCCTTTGACTTAAGATTTTTCAAATTAGTCCTTTCATTTTCTTCTTTGATACATAATACTAATAAATAAATAAAGCATTTTTCTCCCGCACACCACCGACCCATTATCGGCTAAACCAACCCTTTCTATTATCATTTTCTTTTGAATTTCCTTTAGTTCGAAAGTTTATTTATTTATTTTTAATGTTAATAAGTGAAGGTATGAGTTTCAATGACGTAAAATCCGTGTGCATTATCAGAAGGTCACGCCAGCGATCACCAACGGATGCAGAGTGGGAGGTCATAAATTCATTTACACTGTAAATTACTTTAATAAAGAGATGACGGTAAAAGCAAATTTGGCAATGGTCCTATAATATATACAAAACAATTGAAAATATATGAGATAAAATACTTTTTATTAAAATTAAAAACGAGAGATACAATCTTTGTTGCCAATATTCGTGCATAATTTGAAGATAATGATGAACATATTTTCGTTGTTTTGAAAATGAAAATCAAACGAGGGCTTAGAATTACTAATTCTAAAAGGATGCACTCGGATTATAGTTGTATGTATCACACAAATTAAAAATAAATCTCATATATAATGGACCACACAAAGAATGAAACATAGTGAGAGAAGGTGGTCAATATATATATATATAGATAAGATATATATATATATATATATATATATATATATATAATGGATTATATGGTCTATGACCATTAGTGAGAGATAATTGGTTACAAAAATTAATGCACTCCTTGAAATTATTGATTGATGATACTTGAGAGGATTTAAAAATTTAAAAGTTTTAAAAATAGGCACAAAGTAATGAGGGTACATAGAGAAGCTTCACTAATGTTTAGATGATTTCTTATCTTATGGTCGAAAAATTGGCCTTGAAATTTCTACGTAAAAATTATGAGAAGGATGTGAGATTTAAGGTTTTAAGTAGAAATATTAAACATTGTAAAGGTATTTCTATTGATAGACTTTTAAACAAATTTATTTAAGCTCATTTTGGAACTCGAAAAGTAATAAAGAAAAAAAATAGAGAGGAAAAGTGGAAGGAAAATAAAAAATAACTTTAAAATTAATAAATTAATGTTGTATTTTTATTCAAACTCATTTTATTTTGCTTACGCGACGCCCATTTCCCTGGGGATCCCTGCGACTACCGCCAACTCGCGAAACCCTGTATGTTCTATGTTATAGACCCATACAGGTAAAATGGCCACGTCGCCCATACATCCATACTCACCAAAATGTATATTTTATACAAAAATAAATTAATTTACAATTTGTTTTGATTCCAAATTATCCAAAACTGGATCTTTTACCCAAATTTTTACAAAAATATATAACAAGGCCACATATGGCCATTTCTTCTGCTCTAAGACCCTGATGCAATCCCATCCCCAAGTGAACCTTCAAGACCAAATAATTTTTTCCCTCGGGATTATGAACAATGCCCAGTGAGTGGAATTATCCTACATGGGTTACTCCCACCCATGTTCATAATATAAACCAAACATTCAAGCAAAACATATATGTTCCTACCAAATGTCTATGCCCACTCCCATGCCTCGAGTTCACGAATTTCATACATGCTTTATGCCATGTACGAAAATCCCATTCCAAACAAAAATATTTGTTTTGATTGCGGCAACCCGAGGCAAATACATTGACAATCCTCCGAGGCGAATTTGTCAAGCAACTCTCCAAAAATAACCCATGAGCTTCCACGTGAATTGTTGGACAATTTCCCAACACAATTCTCGGACAACTTTCCGATAAATTCTATTTGAATAAGTTTACAAAGAAATCATTGTTTGGACAATTCCTCCGCATTTTCAGTATACTAGCAGAAGGCGAAATGCACAAATAGCTTTATATAATACATGTTAAATACATTATCGTAAGCATGCATATATTAACAAAATTTACACACAACATGTTATTCAAACATAGAAATAACATAAAATTAGCTCACATGGGCTAATATAAAATCCGGCAGTCCGTCTTAGGACTGCATGTAGCATCACACAAATAACATAACATGTTATTCAATCAATCAATAACATATTCACACTCAAGGCCACGCGCGAAACCAATCCACCCGCCGCCTCGACTGGAGAACAAACCCGGAAAATTCTACCCTTCTGTAAGGGCAAAATGGTACTTCATGGGTCAAAACTCAAATTTTCTAGATCTAGGACATGAAACTGACTTCACCGCTGGGAACTGCCTCAAATCCAGCCACCACGTCGACTTCCCGACCCCGAACAAAGAATTTCCCACGTTTTCGGGAGCAGACCGACGTCGTGCCGAAACTCGTTTCTGCGGAAAAGATTACTGTGATGCGACAAAAGTCACCTACTATATGTACCCATGTGACAAGCCAGCGCTGTAATGATTTAGCGGTGAGGGGACAGATGAATGACCTAGATTGTGCCAAGTACCAAAAATCAAGCACAAAAGGGACACAATTCTGGGAACTATGGGAAATGTTTAAATGAGAATAACACAAAAGCTAAATAGTCTTTTTCCTCCATTTGAAAGCAAAAACGCAGAGAGCAAAAAGTGCTAGGTTGGTTTTTGAAGCTTTTAAGAGAGAGGCAGGTGAGAGAGATCCCCTTCCTCTCTAGATTTCGTCGCTCGAATCAAGCGCTCTCGGACAGCAAGTAAAGCCTATTTTACGCGCCATGCTAATGCGATGGCATCACCCCGAATGGTGAGCTCTCAAAACTCCAAGAGGTAGATCTTTTCCTACTTTGTTTATTGGCTCGCTAAGAGCCATTTCAAGGATAGGATTTACCGAGGCCTCGATGGTCGCGGATACTTCCGGGCCTCAAACATTTGAACCGAGCCGGAGAAATCTCTAATTGTAGGGTCAGAACAAGGTCAACCTCGAGGGTTTCACCGCTCACGTGAATAGTTGCGTGATTTTTGGTGTGATTTTTGAAGTTGTTGAGTGATTCAAAATGAATTGCTTTAGGTTTTTAATTAGCCCATGTGAGCTAATTTGGTGTTATTGATGTGAATTTAATAACATGATTTGATGAGATTTTAATTATGTTAGTACATACATAATGCATATATTAGCATGAGTTTGTCGATTGGCATAATGCATTCCATGTGCACTGGGCACCCTAGAATATTAGGAGTGAGTGCATGATACATGAAAGAAAACAAAAACGAAAATGTTTTGGTAAAAGGAATTTCCCTTCGACGAAAGATTTTCCCAGAATCTGAAATGAGATCGTCCAACAATTCCACGCCTGAAACCATGAATTGTTTTCAGAGGGTTATCCAACATATTCCGCCTCTTAGGTAGCTGTCCAAATATATTTACCTAATCTCTAGTAATTTTTCGAACAAAAGCTTTTTGTTTTAAAACCTGATATCACTCGCATCTCGGCTTAGGGTACACAGTGGAGGGAGCCTGAGGACTCTGGACATGGATCGGGGCATTTAGACATTCAAGTAGGACTGCATTACTTGAGTGTGATTGTTTGCTGCCATTACAAAATTTTAGCGGAGTAACCCACGAGAAAATTATCACCACCGGGCTTTGCTCACTCCCGGTCGATGATCACTATTTTCGTGCAGGAAGAGTATACAGGAGGACGACGCTCACCAGAGTCGCTATTAGAAGAAAGTCGGGACAGACTTGGTATTTTCATTTTGTATAACATGTATTTAAATCGTAACTTAAAACAGTTTGAATTAAGAGTGATTTCTTAACTCTTGAATCCATGCAAGTATATAGTGGCCATTATGTTACTCGCATGCGGACCCGTGTGGTCGTTGTAAACCCGTTTGGGACAGTTGTAGCGACGGTGCAGAGCTCCCGCACAGCGAGACTCTGCCCGATTTTCTTGAGCGGTGCCTGCTACCCAACATCCAAGAATATTCTCGCGGTCGACGGCTATGTCAATCTGACCCCCACTAGCGCCACAAAACTGCACGTAGCTTAGGGTTTATAAACACTCAGAGCTTATGGTCAATAAGTTAGGTATACATTACTCCAGTGACTTTGATGGGCATGGGTTAGATCACGCATTCCTTGTGTACTTTGATGATTGATGTGTGATCATGTGTGGTATGTGTTGTGATTGTATGCTTGGTAAATAGCATATAGGAAAAAATGTCGAACACTAGGGTTAAGAAAATCTAACCAGTGTTCGAGGAATTGGGTAGAACTGGCCTAAATAAGCCGCGAAAAAAAAAAAAATCAGGATAATGTCTAGCTTTTTTAATCTAAACAAATTGTGTTTTGTGAAATTCTGGAAAATTATTCCAGTTTTTGCACAAGAAAAAGGAGTTGTAATTAAACTCTTTAATTTATGAAGAATATAAATCGCTATAATTTTTAGTGACTTGGAGGGTTAAGCTACTGCATCTTGGGAGTAGCAGGTTTTTTTTTTTAGGCTATAAGGGCCAAGAAGTGGCAGGAGAGCTACTGGAGGATTTTGAGAAAAAGAAAATGTGGCGGTGCCGGAATGGCTATCGCCACTTCCGTCGGGTCACGCACTGTGACTGGGGTCGACAGCGCGAGGCCAGCGCCGCCACCGATTATTTTCGTCCCAGTCGCCACTCCAAATTTGAGGTCGTGATGGTCGAGGTCGGACCGGTTGGCCTTGGTCGACAATGAATTTCATGCGTCGGACTCTGGTCGATAGTTTGAGGTCGCGACCGGGTTTAGTCTTCGGTGAGGTTGGCACCGGATTTTCGAGGTTACGACCGCCGAAGTTCGACAGCCTCGGGTCGCCACTACTCGACGCCACGACTCGGCCGGGATGGCGACCAAGCATGCCAGCAGAGGAGACATCAGCAGCTGGGGTCGCCACCCCGCTTGAGGTCGCACCCCCACTTATCAGGCTCAAGTCGCAATCCCATTTCGGCGGTCACGACCGGTTCGTCTTTTGCTTCGGGTCGAAGCGGAGTGTCGCTGACACGGGGATCGACGCCGCGACTTGCGCTTTGTCGTTCAGGGGTGAGGTCGACCTAAAGATGAAGTCGCGACCGGGCCCTCGGGCTCGCAGGAAGGAGGTCGCGACTCAAACTTTGGTGTCAGCGACCAAAACAAAGTGCGTGTCAGACCCACGACTGGGTAATCGCGCAGCAGCAGTGTGCACGCCGACCGGTTCTGCGTGCGCGACTGCGGCACCCAACCCAGCTTTTGACTTAGTGCACTGCATTATCATCGTTTTTATTAATCGTTCATAAGCACTGTCATGGTGTTTTCAAAAAATAAAATAAAATAAAATAATTTTTTTAAAAAACAAAAATTTTATAAAATAAAATGAAATAAAAATAAAATAAAATTTTTATTGGTTGTATTATGATTTTAATATATGAAATCATTGTCTTGCATTACCTATGAATGCATGGACATAGTGTATAAAATATTTAGTATGTAAATAAATAGCTCGAGGTCAGAAGCCACCTTGAGATGTCGTGACTGGCCACATAGAATCCAAGCCAGAGGCCATGCCCCTGAGAGCCCCCGGTGAAAGCCTCCCTAGGATTAGTGGCTACGAGGATGTGGATGATATGTCGTGGCTTGTGAGTTAGGTGATCCTTTATGGATCTTACTCCACAGCGGACCTGGCGTCGCACACGCCGTAGCCGACAACCTTGGGATGATCAATGATGTACCATGCAGTCGCCATCGATCATGGAGCGTAGGAGGGTTTTCACGCCACACACGACTTACTCGTGTTGTATTTCCTCGTGGGATAAGTATGATATTTTTCCCTGCATGCATAATGAGTCCGTGTCAGTGGACACTTGACTCGGTTAGCTAGCAAGCCTTACCCTGTAGAGGACGAGGCGAGACCTGAACTTAGATCTACTCTAAGAGTAGTCCTGTGTATGAGGATGTTTTTCCTGACGAAGCACGGATTGCCTCCCGTGAGGGTTGTAGACTTATATCGAGTTACACCTGGTACTCTCGCCCATCTCTATGACTCGCATAGATCATATCTCGCCGAAATATAGAACTCGTGCTCCACAATGAGTTACTCCGGGACAGGGATCATTGGGATCAGCACTTCACCACGGGCGCTCCTGCCTTATTTCATAAGAAAGAAGGACAAGACCCCTGGATCGTGCATTAACTACGCATACCGAACAGTGGTTACGATCAAGAATTCCAGACCACCGCCAAGGATCAGATGACTCGTCAATCACTGGGAGAGGAGCCTAGTCACCTGGGATGCACTTCAGACCGTTACCATCGTACCGAGGGTTGTGAGACGTATATCCCAAGACAGCGCTAGGACGCCATGGGAACTTGAGTTTACTTCGTGATGCCTTTGATTGACGTCGCGCCACGCATTCACATGGACCTCACGATGTGGTATTCCAACCTTATCTAGATCGCCTTTGTCATAGTCTTTGTGGATGACATTTTGATCTACTCTCAGTCTGAGAGGGAGCATGAAGATCATTTGAGGATCGTTTACAATTGGCCGAGATCAACAGACGCCAAGTTCGGGCAGAAGTACGAAGTTTCGCCATCAAGTGAGATTTTGGGACACGTGTGTCGCATCGCGTGTCGGACCTGAAGGTCGAGGTCGTGGATTTAGTCGAGAGGTCAAGTCTCTGCCGAGATACTGCTCGATCGCTGGGTACTACAGGAGATTCATTGAGGATTTCTCTCCCGATTCACAAGACCTATGACTAGATCGAATCTCAAGGAGGTCAGTTTGATCGGGATGACTGATGCAGGAGGCATTTCAAGAGTCAAGAGGAGGCTTACTAACCCTATCTCGATAGTCCAAGACAAGGGACGGGGGTACATAAGAAAATCAGGAAGCCCCGAGGGCCGACCGATGTGCTTCGATGCATCTGTGGAGGGTAGTAGCTTATGGTTCCCACAATTGAGGAATCATGAGCGCACTACCCCACACGCCACGACATGGAGTCGGGCGCCGTAGCCTCGCCTTGAAGACTGGGCGCCCACTACTTATATGGCAAGGGAGTTCGAGGTGTACTGCACCACAAAAGTCCCGCATATTCAATGCCAGCGGACCTCCATATGAGGCAACGCGCATGGACGTGAGTTCCTATTATTATGACTTCACTTTGCATTACCATCCCGTAAGGTGTAAATGTGGTGGCTAATGCGGCCACCAAGTCACTTGTGAGCATCGGGCTAGTATAGCTTCCCTGAATGGCGATGCTCGAGACCTGTGGATAGTTCGAAGCAGCATCACGAGCGTGCCTGCTCTGCATGTTGGGGAGTTTAGTAGCTACACTGCCTCTATTGGAGCAGAAAGTAGATCGGAGTCTGCGCAGGACGTGCAGATGTTGTCCATTAGTGGACCTGCACACAAATAATGTGACGAGGTTTGACCGTCCACGTATGGTAGTCTCTCGTACGTGATATTGCGAGGTTCCCGCTGACCGACTGAGAGGATTCTCAGGAGTTTCAACGGGCCGATTTTCGTGGCATCCAGCAGCTGAAGATGTACCGTGATCTCTCGCCTCTGCAGACAACAAACCAATTAAGATACACGAGGGGACTCATGAGCCGACGATGTCTCACGTGGTCAAGAGGGTTAAGACCGAAAGCACCAGAGCGCAGGTTATTTCAGTTTACCGAGGTGGCTATGGAACGCCACTTTATGGATTTGTGACCCACTTGCCACCTTGATACTGCCATGACATGATGCGTATGGGTGATAAGTGGACCCGCCATTTAAGCCCAAGACATTTTCCGGGCCGTGCTGAAGGACCTTCACATCGGGAGAGATCCCGGTCTGGTCAGATATTCGAGAGGCATCCCGCTACATGGAGTACCGCATCCATAGTGTCTGGGAGCAGGATCCGAGAGCATTTACGCACTTTGGAAGAGTTTCCAAAAGGCTATGGGCACACTACCGACCATAAGTACAAACTTTCCACCCACGTAATACCGGGGTCACGAGAGGACTATACAAGGCAGCAGAGGACACGCCATGAGTACATCCCTTGATCATAAGGGGTAATTGGAAGAGCACTGCTCTATGAATTTGCCACAACAGCTATCATGAGGTTACGATAATTATATATATTATGAGAGCTCATCGCCCACTACATCATCCCCATCGCTGGCGACATTTCAGAGTGGCGGCTGATTTGCACAGATTCGCGGATCAGAGCGTTGCAGCTGCTGGTTTATGCAAACAATCGACCCCAGAAATCGAGGAACAGATCACTTGTCAGATCGCAGAGAGCCCCCAGCTTGGCACGCTCGAGGCTCATTCCCGAATTTAGAGCACGCGGATTTATCGGCGCTGCCGTAATCGACGGAACGATATCGAGCGAGGCCCGACCTGCGAGTGATTGGAGACATCGACACCGGCGACTCGAGATGGATGTCACGGCTGGCGCTGACAGGTCGACACGCTAATCGCCGAAGAAGCGAGGGTACTATGGCAACACCGTGGAGTGGAGGAGTCAACGTGGGAGCGCGAGGGCAACGGCGCGGGCCGCCTATCCCTTCTCGCTTACTGGATGAAGGAATGCGGATTAAGCTCATTTAATATTTAAATGACTAGTTTACATGCATGGTATAGTGCACGTTGCATATGCATGATTAGTGATTGTACGTAATTCGGACAAAATCTTTAAGGAGGGGAGAATGTAAGACCCGAAAATTCTAATTTTCTCAAAAAGGGCAAAATGGTAATTTCTGTCAAAATCCAGAATTTTTCTAGATCTCGGATGACGAAACTGGATCGAACTCATCTCGCGAAATCTAAATTTACCATGTCCACTTCGTCACCGAGACGCTTCAATTTCACGCTTTTAGAGGCACCGTGTCGTGCCGAAAACTACCGTGAAAGACATGTGATGTGGAAAAGTCACTCATTACATGTACCTACGTGACGATGTTGCATGATTAGTGAGAGGATGAGATGAATGGTTCTAGATCAGGCCAAGTGTCAAAAATCAAGACAAAAGGGACACATTGGGAATTATGGAAATGTTTAATGAGAATAACACAAAAGCTAAATAGTCTTCTTCTCCATTTTTGAAAGTAAAAAACGTGCAGGAGAGCAAAAAACGTGGCAGTAGGTTGGTTTTCTTTAGTTTGTAGAGAGTGGAGAGAGAGAAATTCCTCTCTCTAGATTTCGTCGTCGACCGTTTCGCCTCAATGAATAAAGAAGTAAAGTCGTTTCATACTCCGGCGAGGGCTACGCAAGTATCCCGATTTGGTGGAGTTCACAACCCAAGAGGTAGGATCTTTCCTACTTGGTTTATTCTTCGACCAAGCAGCCCATTTTATTGATAGGATTTGTTAAGGCCCGGCGGTCTGATATCTGGGCCCCAAACATTTGAACCGAGTGGATAAATCTCTAATTGTGTGGCTGTGAACAGTGCCAACCCAAGGGTTTTACTGTTCACATGAATAGTTGTGTGATTTTTGGTGTGATTTTGTGTTGTCGAAAGGGATTCAAATGAATTGCTTAGGTCACGATCATTTCACGTGAGCTAATTTTGGGTGGTGTTATTGATGTGAATTTAATAACATGATTTAAGGGATTAATTATGCGTTAGTATATGTTTACGTTTTATATATTAGCATGAGTTTGTTGGAATTGACATAATGCATTCCATGTGCATTGGGGCACCCTAGAATATTAGGAGTGAGTGCAGGACATGAAAGAAAACGAAAACGAAAATGTTTGTGAAAGGAATTTCGACAGAAGATTTTCCGGAGAATCGTGTTTGAGATCATCCAACAATTCAAGCTCTGAAAATGGCATTTAATCATATATGTTATCCAATAGATTCTCGCCTCGGCAGAAATTCTAACATATTTACCATCTTAGTGAGTTTTCAAGAACAAAAGCTTTTTTTGAAAACTGGATATTTTACCTCGTGATTTAGTTTAGTATACGCAAGGAGTCAAGGGATTTGACTTTGGGACATGGATCGGGCATTTAGACATTCAAGTAGGATCATGTATTTACTTGAGTGCGATTATTTGCCATGACATGTGCACTTAGGTGGGGAGTAACCCACGTAGGAAATTATCACTACTAGGATTTGCTCACCCTGTCGAGGGATCACTATTTCGTAATCGGGAGTGTACAGAGGACTGCGCTCACTAGAGGTCATGCTTTTACAAGAAGCCGATTGTGGCTTTGGTATTTTTTTATTTTGTATAACATGTATTTAAATTGTAAATCTTAATATATGTTTGAATTAAGAGTATTTTTAACTCGAACTATGTTATATAGTTGATAAGTGTATATTGTGAGTATTTGATGAAAAACCCAAGCGCCATTATTTTACGCCTCGCATGTGGACCTTGTGGTCGTGAACCCAAGCTTCGGGGATGCCTTGTATATTGGGTAGAGCTCCCCGTACAAAGCTGAGACTGTCGATTTTTGTGAGTGGTGTCGTTACCCTGACCGACATCCACTAGCATTCGCGGTCGACGGTCACAGCGTGACCTGCCAGGCATCACAGAAACCACTGTGGATTTCTTCACTCGGCCCAAAATTCGAATCGAAAACATGACTATCCAGCTGCCTCAAGATATCCCTATCCATTAAGATGGCCCCCAGCTAAAGAATGTTCAAGTGTGAGTAAAACCCCACCTCCCGAAGCCTGTTTAAACTCCACAAACCCAGACCCACGCTGCAAATCTCTCAGAATGCAGGACCAACTTCTCCCTTCATTCGATGAGAACTGACGGTCCGATCACTGCAGGGACCCCAGAGAGAAGGTAGACACTCTCTCTTAAAACCTTACCTTCCTTCTTCTTTCTGGCCATATCCCCCTTTTCCTCTCCCAAACCGCTGGTATCTCAATAAGATGACTATTCCTCTCATGCCACGCTGCCTATTTCTACTGGACACCTTGGGAAATTACCCTCACCTTATCTATTCCCATCGGATTTCCTTCTAACGGCATGGTGCCCACGTGGTTCCCATTACCACACTGAAGCCCATATTTGACTAGCCCGGGCCCACATGTCCCACCTCGAGCCACTAATTGCGCCACGCCGCCCCTCACCATCGCTCGTGCTCTGAAAACGTGAAACCTGAACTGCCTCTAATTCGACGAAATTCACGCAGTCAGGATTCGTGAGAGCAACCCAACCTGAGTCCGTCAACATCCGAGATCTAGAAAATTTCAATTTTGACCAAAAATTACAATTTACCTTTTTCGTAAAATTAGAATTTTCTCGTTTTATAGCTTTCTCTATTATATAAAAACTAAAGAATTTTAAAATATAAAATTTGATTATATTGATTTTCTTACATTTTTCACAAAGAAAATCTCAAACATGAGATAATCATTTTTCTTAGTATTTTTCTTTTTTCCCTAGAACTTTCTAGGTTCCAAATGGAGTCTTAGAGATTGACTAATTTTAATTTACACTTTACACTCGAAAAATGAGAGGATTGTTATTTTTCAGTTAAATTAATGGCAAGGCCAAAACTGATTTATATATTGTTTGTGTGATGACACATAGCATTTGGCCTTTTGTGTGGAGCTTTTTTAAATAATACCATAATTAGAAAAAACAATTTTTAAAATACAGAACAAACATAAATATTTCCAAATCTATGGAACTTGTTGCCAACTAAGCACCACATAGATGTCATGTCTTCAAAACATGATTTCAGTGTTAATATGTGAAATCGTGTTTCGAAATTACGATTTCAATGTATATTATAAAATTGTGTAGTCGTGCTTTGAAAATATGATTTTAGTGTAAGAATATGAAATCGTGTTTCTCAAGACACACGAATATTTCAGCCAGAAATTTTAAATTTAGGTTTTGAAGACACGATTTCTTCAGAAATCATAGTCGCCTTTTTGAAAAACGATTTTAGTAAAATTTGTGAAGTTTTAAGTTTCAACACACTATTTAATGTAAAATTGTGCTCACGTTTTGAAGACATACTCAAAACGTGAAATCAGAAAGTCATGGTTTCAGCTATTGCATGATTCTTACTTGTAAGAGAATTTCCACCCCGTTGTTTACAGGAAAAATGATATGAATTGGAATTATTTTCCAATCCGAAATATTTCGACAATTATTTTATTTAATTATCGCAAATTTATCAAGAATCCCTTTTGTGTGTGTGATGACACATAGTAATTAACTCTTTCTTTTTTTTTTTTTTTTTTTTGTAGCTGTTGCTCGTTTTGATTTATGGTAGTTCACTGAAAGTGGCCTGGTTGATTTCTGGCCAGCAAGGGCTAAGGAGGGGGTCTCATGACCCTAAGGCCGAATCTTAGACCTGTGGAGGCATTATGAAGTCCCAAGGGCCATAGCCTTATTGGCAAGGAGAATGTTCGAGGACCCAAAGGTCTGAGTCTCTCGCCCTTCTTGTAAGGGACACAGTCCCAAGGCCAATAGCCTTAATTTGGCAAGGAGAAAAAGGGCTCAACCCCTAAGGACCGAGCTTTAATAATTGATTATAAACGAGTCTCGAGCCCATCCTCAATCGGGAGGGACACGAAACCCAAGGCTCGGGTAGCTTCGGGCCTGGCGAAAAAGAAGAGGGTCTAAGACGCTAATACCCATAGCCTCAATTGGCGAGGGACACCTAGTCCCGAGGCTCGTAGCCTCTCATTGGCGAAGAGAAGAGGGTCCGAGATCCCAAAGCCCGTAGCTTCAATTAGCAAGGGACATGTAGTCTTGAAGTTCGTAGCCTCCCATTGACGTGGAGAAGGGGGTTTGAGACCCTGAGGCCCGTGCGGTAGTTGCTTGATCAAGTGATACAAAAGGTGAAGGGAATGAAATTATTTCTTTATTCGATTTTCTATCACATCGGGTATAACAAAAAGAAAATTCTAATGAAAGTGCTTCTTCATATATGTCGAGTTCTAGGGGCGTGGTTTTGCCTTTCGTCCGAGAAGCTGAGAGTTTATAGGCGCACTTAGATTAGGCCCATATGGCTATTGCGCTCGGCCTACCCCATTTCCCCCAAGGAGTCAAACCTTTTCTTCAAATAACTAAGGATTTTTGTTGCTACCTAGCTCTAGTCATGGAAACGAGACATTTAGAAAAAGGAGTGTACATTTTCACCTCAAGGCTCCAAGATGCGCGCCCGGAAAAGGCTTGCTACATGAAATCAGGGTCGTTGTCCCGAGACCATCACACCCGGTGTCCTAAAATGGTATATAAGGTTCCTGTATTTATCGTTTTTAGGATGGTCATTTTGATATGGAGTGTATGATTCACCCATTCATAAAGTAATAAAGTGGGCATAAGCGCAACTTTCATCCAAGGGTCGAGACAAGGCCTTTACCATGTTGATCCCCACATAAAAAGCGGTTAAGGATCGACACCGGTGGAGCTCGCGTGTTCGTGACATGAGATATTGCAGAACTTCGAGCGCATGCTGCGTGCCTTAATAAAGAGCTTTGACTGTTGTTTCATGGTTGGCCAATAGAATCCCTGTGTCATAATCCTATGGCATAGGGATCTGCCACCTATGTGAGTACCACACACGCCCTCATGCATCTCCCTAATGATTTCCTATGTCGTCTCAAATGGCAAACATTACTGGTACGACCCAAGAATGAACTATGGTAGAGGGCCTCATTTATTAAGGTGTACCTAGCTACTCAAGCTTTAACTGTGAAGGCTTATTTCTTATCTGTGGGCAAGGTCCCATCTTTTAGATAAGACGCGGACGGGGTCATCTGCAATTTAGTGCGTGGTCTCAACTATGTTTACAACTTTCTCTAAGATGGAAGAATGTTCCATGACATTCAATTCCACGTGGCAAGAGTATAGGGGGCTCGATGCTAGGTTTGCCAAGGTTTCACCATCTCGTTTCTGACCTCGCACCTCGGACACTTTAACATTTCAAATCGCGAGATGAATACTCCGCGAGGGTTAGATATCGGGTCATCCTTTTTTTTCGCTTCATAACTCTTCGACCTAGAGGCCACTAATCGGGAATCACAACTCATCTCATACTAGCGATCGAGAGGGCCCGAAAGAAGTGGAGTCCCAACAAAACTACTTTTAAAAACTTAAATTCTTACTGTCAGCATTAGAAAATAAAACTGGAACGAGTCAGCCAACACCTCGAAAAACTACAATACCACACCTGGGCCACCTTTTACTCTTTTCGAGGATCCGCCGCCTGAGAATCCAGCCGATCCGATAGGTCGCCCTATATATCCTCGACAACTGGGTGATGAAATCGATGAACTGCTTCCCTAATAGTCGACCTTTGGCGATACATAATGTTGAACTCGTTCAACTTGATGGCCCACTTCAAAAGCCTGCCAACTGCATTAAGAAAGGAGAATAGCCCCAATGCAGCTAGACAAAACCTGATAGTATGACTAGGAAATAAGTGGGCGTAGTTTAGCTACAACTCTCAATGCAAGGGCGATCCGGGGCTTCAAAGTCCGTGTGGGAAGTGACCCAAGATCCGGTTAACATCTTACTAACAAAGTACACTCGGTCTTCCGTCTCGACCAAGATCGGCTTTATGGTTGCGAGGCGACGAGGTAGAGAAAAAACCTCCTCTCCTTCTATGGCCTGACATAAAATTGGTGGAATGGTGAGATACTCCTTAATGACTTAGAAGGCCTTGTCACATTCAGGGTCCCATTTACCCGAGGAGGGACCTCCAGTACTTTGAAGAAATGTTGAACTCGATTGAGGACCTTGAGATGAATCTTCTTAAGGCTACTAAATTCCTAATGATGGCCTATATCTATTTCTTGGTTTCAGGCAATCTAATTTGCATGACTGAGTTTGCTTACTCGGGAGATAGCTCAATGTTGTGCTTACTCACGAGACACTCGAGGAACTTGACCGACTTCATCCCAAAGGTGCACTTGTCGAGGTTGAGACGTAACTGGTGTTGTCTCATTAACTTGAAAACTTCTCTCAACTGAAGCAAGTGATCTGTCGAAGACACTGATTTCACGAGCATATCGTCTATATACACTTCTATGGTTTTCCTTATGAAAGGTTCAAACATATGGGCCATCATGCGCTATTAAGTTGCCCTAGCGTTGTTATGACTAAATGACATCACATTGTAATAATACATCTCAATCAGGGTGATGAAAGCAAATTTGATAGAGTCGGGGGGGAACACAGATATATGATTGTAGCTAGAATAGGCATCCAAGAAGGACAACAGTTCATGCCCGGTTGTGATGTCCACTATCTTGTCGATTTGATACGGGCATCTTTTAGAGTAGGCATCACGAGGTCCGAGTAACTGACGTGACCTCCATTCCCTGCCTTCTAGAAACTACCACAACATTGGCCAGCCAATCTGGATACTTGACTTCCATGATGAAACCTATTTGAGGAGTCGTTTGTCAACCCTGTTTTTACCGTCCTGGGGATGGTGTCCCATTTGTCCTTATGCTTTCATACCGACTTGGACATTAAGGTGGTGATGTGCTACATTAGGACAAACGTGACCATGTCGCAATGCGACTAGGCGAAGATATCATAATGTTCTTGCAAAAAGGTCAAGAATACATCAAACTCTTGTTGGGAAAGGGAATATCTAAGATGTACTTGCTCAAGTCGGTTAAGCCTAAAGAGGGGGTAAGATTTTAGAGGCCCCACCACTTAGGTGGTGTCTTTCTTTTTCAGGCTAGCCTTGAGCTGTAAATGCTATTTGGAAAGCTTATCATCTCGAGTGGCCTCTATTGGAAATATTTTCTAGTTGTTTCTTTATCTCCCCGAATGCAGATTTGGCCCCATGGGTCAGGAAGCTCAGAGTCTAGTGGTGGGAGGATGGTAGAGCCCTTGACAGTATGGATTCATAAAAGGTCTAAGATGGCCTTGAAGGAAGAAGGATCATCTTACCACTGTAAAGGTCATAGAGCAATTTATTTGGTTCCTACGAGACAGGCAACACAACCTCCTACAAAACAGATTTAGCACTATTGAAGCCCATGAGAACTCTCCCATGCTTCAGAGGTTGTCATCCTGATACCCCAACATGATTTGGGTCGTGAGATATAATAGGGTCGGGGTTCAAATCCATACGCGGTCCACAAAATTCTCAAGTGAATCAGTGGCTGTTGACTTCCAGAGTAAAGACCAAAGCATCTTCATGGAGAGTGGAGAGTTTTCTTAGGGAGGCTTTGAGAATGCTATCATTCCGTTGGTATGAAATGCTGCTCTGGAGCAAATCTTTTAATGATTCGCCACCAAGGTCCCGGGGCAAAGGTCAAACCTCGGCCCTTGTAGTCTTTTTATTTTTTGTCCCGAACTAAGATGGGGTCTTTTATTTTTTTTCTCCTAATTAAGAATGTAACCTATAATCACTTACAAGAAAAAGGTTTTTAAATGACAGATAATTTCTTTACTTATGCAAATATAGTCATTGTGTTATTAATATTGGAAAACAACTACATACATGAGCCTTTTTGGATGTTACCTTGACAGAGGTTCAATCTGGGGCAATAGTATTGACATAATATAAGCTTACTTCCACAAATATTTAAGTTAGGGTTAAAATTGATAAGCTATGATACATTTTATTAACACATAACTTCAACATTGAATTCTTATAAGTCAAGGTAAAACTTTAATGTATATAAAGGGCCACTTAGCTTCCCTTATTCATTGTCTCAAAACCTAATCTCATCTTAATTTATCTTAAAGTCAATACGGTCAAAGTTTATGATTAATCATAAATCAGATCTTACGGTGATATCTGTGCCTCAATATCTCCTCTGGGTTTTAGTAACTTGACTCTGGGTATCAAATTAATGACATGCAAAATATATTAAATTAAGAATTTCCAAAATTTGAATAGCTTTAAAATTATCATCAAATAAACCAATATAATAACATAAAATTAATAAATAGATGAAAACATTAGTTTTATATTAATTAAAGCATAATTGGATAAATTTAAAATTTGAATTATCATCTCAAGCTAAATATTAAATAAAATAAAAATTAAATTTATGTTTATGATATATTTATTCAAATTTATTATTTATTTAAGTGGGCACAAATCATATCACTTAAAAATATAAATATAATTTTATAAATATATTTTAAATAAACCATTGAAAAAATTTTATTAATTTTATTCGCTTTGAATCAATCAACTTTAAAAATGTAAAATATATTTTTAATACTTTTTAAACACTTTCGCCTCTTTCCCTTCATTCACGAAACCCTCTATATTAAATTGGGCACTTCTAAAAAAATTTAAATAGCTTTTAAAATTAGTCACTAAAACTAATATAATAACATAAAATTAATAAATAGATGAAAACATTATTTTATATTAATTAAAGCATACTGATAAATTTAAAAATTTTGAATTATCATCTCAAGCTAAAATATTAAATAAAAAAGAAAATTAAATTTATTTTTGCTGAGTATTTATCTAAATTAATATTTACTTAAGTAAGCACAAAATCATATTTAAAATATAAATATATTTTTATAAAATATATTTTAAATAAACCATTGAAAATTTTTATTAATTTTATTTTCGTTTGAATCAATCAACCTTTAAAAATAAATATATATTTTTAATACTTTTTAAAACACTACTTCTTTCCTTCATTCCTCGAAACCCTTACTCCCACCCTTTCTCTCTATCTCTCCGGTCCCTTCTCCCCACAAATCCGCTCTTTTCCTTCCCACCCATCCCATCCCTCTCTTTATCCTCTTTCTTTCTTTCCGCTCTTGACACCTCCCACTTTGATTCTCACAATGATCCATCAAGGCTCACTGATCGAGCATTTCGCAGTGATCAAATGATATAGTCACAAACCCTGGGCCGGTAAGTTCAATAAATGCATGCCCTAAATGAATTTGTTTCTTGCTTCATTTTATTAAAATTTTCTATTATAGGATATTCCTAAAAGCAAGATCCAAACTCTGCTAACAAATTTTGATTTAAGGTTAGGATTTCTAATTTTGTTTATTTCAATACGTTGATTGTATTCATTTCGCATTCAAAAATGTATCACGTTTGAAACTTTATAGTATAGAAAAACAGAACAAATAAGAAATTTGAATTTAAAGTATTTTGAACCCTTATTTATTTTGTATTTTGAGATTAATTTTCATAAGTGAGTAGAAAAATCTATGAATAACTTTTGAAAAGAAACATGAAGATTAACCAACAAGATATGAAGTATTTTTTAATAGAAAACCCAACTTCCTTAAGAAGTTAATGATAAACACCATTAATTCGCTCATCAAACCTCGATGTTCATAAAACTTAATTAAGTGTTTCCAGTATCAATCTCTTTTCTTTTCTTCTTTTATTTTTCTTCTCTATAAAATACTTATATGATTTGATACCTTGAATTACTATATATGAGCAAATTCCCTAAAATTATTATATATCTCTTAAATAAAAACAGTTCTAGTTGCTTATTTGAATTGTATGTGGGAGATCACATGTAACCCATTAAAAAAGCAAACTCATACTTACTGGGTGTGTGACTATCGGGCTTGCTAATGATGTTTATCACTAGTCTAGAATTTATTTCGGACGACTGTTTCTGAGTACAGGGTCTGTAAAGCCATTGGGAGCATCAATTCTAATTAAGGGATTCTAATAACATTTGTAACTAGTAACACTAGTCCATGACATGTTCATTGATGAGTAAATAAAATATTTCTACTTTAACCTTATGTTTTACTTAGTTTTTAGTAGTTTTTATGATAAAATTAAGTGTCCTAATGCTTCAAATATTCATATTTATAATTGGGGACAAACCATTTGTGGAATCAAGGCAAAAATGAGCAAAAAATGAAGGGTAAAATAGTAATTACTTCACGCAATGCGCTACCGTTTTGATGCTTTAGCCGTGCAAGATATCCCAAATGGCTACACCCTTAAAATGGATGAATAGTGACTTCCCAAGCTTTCCAGAGACCTTATCTTCACTCAATTTGACTTACAAGTTATGACATCGAGGGAAACGGAGGAAAACATGGCATGTTAGAATATGTCCAAGTCAGAATGGGTGAGATTTACCACACTACAGCATGGATGTAGGGCCCAATGCCCAGATTTGCTGGTGTTTTGCCCATTTTAAGCCTAAATTCGAGAAGTACCGAGGGGGGATCATTCTAGGGCATTAGAAAAGAGCTTTTGGGGAGGGGAGAAGCCCTCTTTTGGGTGGAAACACCCTAGGCACAAATGGCGTGAAAGCTTAGCTAAGAAGGGAGATCAAGAAGAGGAGATATGGCTTTCACTTAAAATTGTTTATTCTCATTCTCTTTCTTTGTTTCTCTTTCTTTTGATGGTTTTCTTTCACTTAGAGATGTTTTAGTTTACTTTCTTGGGGTTTAGATGTAGCCAAGACTTGAATGTATGAATTCTCCTAATTTATATTGATTAATGTATTATTTTCACATGTGTATTAAGTATTTCATTTAATCTTAATGCTTGTGGGTATTTGACCAATATTTGCATGATTTGTGGCTTGCTTGACAGATTCAAGAAGTGATAATTTAGCTGTGGACCATGAATGATTTACCATCTAATTAATATCATGAGATAGAGATATAAATTAATTTAGGTGTGGTATTAGATTTCTTGTGGGTTTATTGTATTCTTAGGGTTTTAGGTTGAGTGAGATCCAAAAATACCTAAATCATAGGTAGAGTGCGGAAGCAGAGAGATTTGCAAGTATACATTAAATTTCCATCTTCATATGAAATGAACATTGATTAAATTGGTTAGGGAGGTTCATATATGATTGTTTATGAAATCTATGCCCTGTGTGGCTTTAGTCTCTTTATCGAGCCGTTGTAGCTAGGTCTTTGCATGCTTAGTTAGTGTAATTTGAGTTTTTTTTTTATAGATTTTCCATCATCCAAATAGAGCCTAAGCTAGACTAAGGTCGGTAATTAGTAACCCATTCCTCGTGAGACGATACTCTTATTTTTCATACTATATTACTTGAGGCGACGCGTGCACTTATGCACACATAGCGTATTTTATTTTATATGCACGCCGTGCCTACCAAGTTTCGCGCGTTGTCGTAATTGCGCTTTATTAATATTGACTTGTTTAGCTTTACTCTACTTTGGATATAGTTAGTCTTGTTTTATTTTCCTTTTCTATTTTACCCTTTTTTTTTTCTTTTTTTTTTTTGTAGGAGTTATTTTACAATGGAAGCTTTCATCGAATTATCAAATCAAATTTCTCATCTCACTTAATAACTACAAATGAGGCAACAAGCATATGGTCGGCATCAAAGGGTGGCAAGTCCAATGTGGCATCCGAATACGTCTTTGAGGGAAGTTCACTATGTGGGTAATCCATACCTGAACACGTATGATTCAGGATGGCCACATCACCCATACCTCTCATGGGAGACAAATGAAGTTATTCCTCAACCTCCGCAAGCAAAAGAATTAAGCCTTGAAAGAGTAATGGATGAATTGGTTGAGTCTCAAGTTGAATTTGTCAACTCTCAAGCTCAATTCATGAATGAGACAAGGGCAACTCTTAAAATTTAATTAGCCCAACTTGAGAGATTGGAGGTGCATGTAGGGAAAATGGCTAAGATACTTTTAGAAGAACAACAAAGAAGTTTGCCTACACTTAAGGAACCTATAAGAGAAAAGGCGGATGCTAAGTGGGTTAGTCGAGCGAATATGAAAGAAGAGGGGATCAACTTCTCACAATCAAAATGAGATAAGAAAGAAGCAAGATACTCAAGATGATCCTTGGGGAGAAGTGCATGAGAAGTTGGAAAATCAGAAAATGACTCCCATTTCAGAGTTAGATGAGATCATACTTGAGCTGAATGAGGTTTGAAAGCAACTTTGGTGAAGAAAGCTCTTGAGTCCCTAGGAGAGCATGCAAGCCAAAAATAATATGTGCTCAAACAACTACTAGGCACAATTTCGGCTTCTTAGGGAAGGATGGAGGCAAGAATCACCAACCAATCCTGTGAGTTGGTAGAGTCGTCGGACTCAAAAACTAGCAAATTTCGAGGCAACCCAACCTCAATATGCTTTCTTTCCCTTTTTCCATTGCTTAGTTAGTTTTGAGTTTGTTTTTGGAATAAATTTTCATGCTTGAACTTGTTACTCCTCTGTTTTAGTGTTAATTTTCAGGTTTTTGGAGTTCAAAGTTGGAGAATCTTGAAAAGTGGAAGTTTATAGAATCTTGGAGGATCAAAGAAGCAAAATTGAACAAGAACAATATGTTTCAGCATCCTTCCTCACTTAAGTTCTTATATTCTTCCTATTTTCTAGCCTACCCTCATCTAGAACTAAGACCTAGGCCCTCCAAACACCTTTGCCTCTTTTAGAAACCATTTCAAACCTCCTACAACCCCTTTCCATCCTTTCCATATTTATTTTAAAATCCATACCCATTTCTCTCTACAAAAACCACAAAGCTTTCCAACCCATCCGAAGTCTCTCCCATCTCTTGGTTCACCCTAAACCTCTACTCTCATGCTCTTAAAAGACAATTTTTGAATTGTTATGTGAGTTGGAAGTTCCTTGTGCCAGATATGGAGTTCAAGTGAGTGTGTCTCCCCTTTACACACACTCTCTGCTGTTTGAATGAAATGAGCCTCGACTTGAAGGCTCGAGATTCGGGTGAATAAAAAATGAATTGATGTTTGAAGATTGAATGGTTGGGTGTAATGTCCCGTCCCAAGAGGGTGTAACAGCAGCAGCGCGGTCAGATGGTGTAACCACTGCAGGCCGCATACGCGCACTTCGCCGCCTCTTTAATTATTCGAGCGCCATAAGAGTATTTTGAAAGCTTGTTTTGGGCGACGAAATTATAAAGTTTTCAAAGCATTACATACTTTTGTAATTAAGGTGCTGGAGGGATGAAAGTACAAATTATGGAATTTCAAAAGGATAAATAATAGCTAATAAATTGTCGAATGGTTTAGGGAAGCCTAGAAAATACCCTTCTAGGATCTGATGACGAAACGGATCACACATAAATTGCCTCACAAAAATCTAGTGACCCAAGTAAAAGTTTTGTCGACCTCAGACAACTTGGAATATTTTACGACTTTTTGATGATAAATCGTCATGATTCGTGGACTAGATTTTTACAAAATCTCAAAGTCAAAAAATGCATTTGAGTTAAGTTCATTTAAAATAATTGAACTCAAAAGAAATGAAATTTTCCTCTCGATTTAAACTTAATCTAATAAGGCAATATAAGTTATGTATTCAAATAATAATAATAATAATAATAATAATAATAATAATAATAATAATAATAATAATAATAGTAATTAAAAAAGGATAAAATCAAAAAGGAAGGAGGCGCATGCACTTTACGAGGAGCGTGGGAAGAGAGAAGATTTTTTTTTGGTTTCTCTCTTTTCTTTCTTAGATTTACAATCTAACGTAGATTTTTTGCCTGAAAGGTATAGCAAAGTCGGTCTACGCGAGGAGAGCTACGCCAGAAAATACCAAAAGCTTAGCATTTATGCAACCCAAAAGGTAGAGAATTTTTCCTACTTGAGTTATTTTAAATTTAACGCTTACGAATGCCTGAATTCTTAGAGATCAGAATTTTTGGCCTCTCAAAAATTTTGGGGAATTAAATTTATGAATTTTTAGGGAGCTTTTGGGACTTTTCTGGACAAGGCCGGTCGACTTGTAGACTGTTGGAATGCTTCTGATTGAAATTCCCGTGGATTTGTATTCTGACAAATCTACATAATTTTCAAAATGTTTTTTGCGTTTTTAGACTCTATAAAGTCCTCGAGTCTGGGGACCACATACTACGAATGGCATTTAGCCCACATATATTTTCGAAAATTTAATTTGTAGCACCAAGTGTGCAAATTTCTCGTCAGGCCGACGAGTGTGGTCTAACACGAATGTGGTAATGAGGCTGGGAGAAATCTGTGGAGTCGTGCTCGCTTAGGCGTGAAAATAGCGGAGTGTTCTAAACTTATTTTTCAATACTAGTGTATTATTTATAAATCGTTTTACACTGGTATGTTATGGTTTTAAATTATTAAACCATATTTCAAGCAAATAATGGTTTTAAATTATTAAACCATATTTCAAGCAAGCAATGGTTTTAAATTATTAAACCATATTTCAAGCAATCAAGCAAGCCAAAAATTATATTTTTATAAATCAGGCCTTAAGCGCTAGCTAGATTATGGTGACGTAGACCAAGGTCTTTCCACCATATTTACCGGAAAAGGTTATGTGGGTCAAGGCCCTTCCACCTAGGTGATGGGACCTGAAGTCCTTCCACCCGCATGGTCAAGCCCAGCCGCCGTGTTTTACTGTGGTACAACAAGCAAGAAAGTGCCCCCAAAGTGGTTGATCTTGATTTATAAGCATTTCTTTTCATATTACTTTGAAATCAACCACCGGTGCAAGCAACACCAAGACGGCCGGGGCCCAAAGCCCCGTGTTTATGAAAAGTTTTATAAACTTTTAAAGCAAGCTAGCCGAAGTCCAGTTCCCGCATTTATGAAAGTTTTATAAACTTTTGTGCTAAAAGTAAGGCAAGCAAGCAAGAGGTTTTTTTGAAAAGTTTTGGCAAACTTTAAAGCAAGCAAGCAGCATAGTATGAAAAGTTTTAGAAACTTTCAAAGCAAGCAAGGTATTGTGTGGCGAAAGTTTATAAAACTTTAAAGCAAGCAAGCAAGCATAGTATGAAAAGTTCTTAGAAACTTTCAAAGCAAGCAAGCAAGTAATTTTATGAAAAGTTTTTAGAAACTTTTAAAGCAAGCGGTCGAAGCCCAGGCTCCCGCGTTTATGAAAAGTTTTTATAAACTTTTAAAGCAAAGCAAGCAAGCAGTTTTTGAAAAGTTTTTGAAACTTTTATAGCAAAGCAAGCAAGGTTTCAAAATGTCTCAGAAAAATATAGTTTTACAGCTTTGATATATTATTAAAAGCAAGCATTTTATAAAGCATACACTCACCGGAAAGCCGTTTTAGCTCATTATTTTCCTGCTTTAAACTATTTTCCGTGCACAGCACGCCGTATTAATCGGAGCATTTAAGATTCTCCCCGACTTCTAGTATAGTGTTGGAATTAAAACTTGCGGTAAGGAAATACTTTGAATTTGTACAGCTTGAGCATATGTATGTACATAGTTTTGTTTTGTGAAATGTGATGAACCCGAGGCTCTTGAAAGATTGTGCTCTGGTCGCTATATTTTGAAAAGTGTAAACTGTATATATAGGTTTTGGGATAAGGTCCTGCATACCGTTATGTCACGAAATTTTATAAAATCACAAATTTAGAAAAGAAAATTTTTATACTTGCCAAAGAAGCAACACGGCTCATTACTAATAGGATTATTTAGTCGTTAGCAATCTACCGAGGGTTTCATGGGGTGGCCTACACACCCGCCGCTAGTAGGTGGGGGTGTGATAAGTCGTACCAAAGCCCGTGCATACGATAACCCAAGGCTCGATGGAGAAATGATACCAACACAAGTCGTAACAGAGTCTGCTTCTTACGACACCCGTATTAAAACATCGAGTTTTCAGATACACTATTTTACACCACCGGCAACCATACTTAAACCTAAGTACATACATACGAGGTGTTTCAAAGTATTAGTCAGCTTGATTTTTTTTTTTTTTTTTTTTTGCAAATACAAAGACTATTGCCGGGTAGACGCCGAGGTCGCCCTGGGGGAGAGTCATTCCGCAGGCTGAGCCACCCCGCAGCACCAGAGCGAGCACGAGTCGGGTTCCACTATCGCCCATGAATCACCAAAGAAGAAGCCGCCGACTATCTGGCTACCGTGGGAGCTCAAGTGCCGTGGATCAAGCACGCAGAGAAGTGCGCCGCATTGCTCGTGATAGTGGCCAGTGGATCGGTCAAGAATGCGTACTCCACCGCTCACCTGTAGAGGTTCTCAAGAACCCTGGAGGTCGACAGAGAGCACGTAAGCCGGGCTCCAAGCCATATGAAGGCAAAGTGGGCGATCTAGAGGCGCCTGTTATCGCTGACAGAAACAAGGTTTATGGAGTTAGCTGGGTCGTGACCTGATGATCCGAGAGTCTCGTTTTCCATTTTCTAATGGAAGACAGTGGCTAAGGATTGCGGATGCCGTGGATGGGGAGGTATCTTGATGGCATATCATGGGACCGCCAAAGAAGCATTTCTTTTACCGACCGATTTCCTCAAAGTCACAAGGATTCAAAGATTGGCGAGTTCCTTCTATAGTTAGAGCGTAAGAAAATGTCGCATCGATATGAGAAGAGCTTCTCGTAGTTAGTTAAATCGTTCCATATATTCAAAGTTGATGAAGTCCTATGCAAGCGATTTCTGCCAGGATTACAAAGACCTGGATCAGTTCAGTTTGTCTATGGTTCCTCGTAACAGATTTCTGTGTGGATTTAGCTCCAGGCCGCTTCAGGGCTGGAGAAGAGTACTACAACTATAAAAACACAAGAGGCAGAAAGCAAGAGGTGGAGCGTACCGTGCACTTCCTAACGTAGCCGGTCGCCCAAAGAAAGAGCAGCTGCGGCGAGGTTACGCAGGCCGAGGTGCAGACGAGGAGCCGCCTGGGGCCAGTGGGATGTTAGCCCCCGGGGCCTGTGAGTGACACCCAGAGCATTCCTCCCGTCTGTCATATGTGTCAGAGGCGACACCATGGGGAGTGTAGGAGATATAGTACAGGGTGTTTCCACTGTGGCCAGGAAGGCCATTTTATTGCGAGTGTCCCTGCTGATCGGCTGCGCAGACATCAAGACAGCCACAATTTTCGCACCCGAGATGAGCACTCGAGGTCTTCAGTGGAGAGGTTTCCTGCGTAGGGGCCAAGTACAGTAGTAGATGAGGTCGTGGTAGAGGCAAAGGTAAGGCTCCTCAGTGGATGCGCATGCAGACTCGTAGATCGCCGGTTTATGCTATGACTCAGCAAGATGAGGATGCAGCACCAGATGTGGTTACTGGTATTATTTCATCCTTGATCATGATACATATACATTAGTGGACCCAAGAGCCACTACTGCACTCTCTGGTCGCTCAGGAGCGAGCCCGCACAGAGAGGTCGGCGAGAGTCTCCCACAAATCCGTATTAGTCTTTTGCATTTAGCAATGTGAGATAGTAGAGTTCGATTGGGACAAGAGTTCCTAGTGGATCTTACGGCCCTAGATAAGGAAATGATTTAGATGTGGTTCCTGCACGGATCAAGTATTCTGCATGAGCCACATTAGATTGTTATAAAAAAGGAAGTGTGCTGCATAGGCCTGGGAATCGAGGTAAGTTCGTAGGAATACGCAGAGAGTTATCTTCCAAGATATCTCCGCCATGACAAGAAAGGATGCCGCGTAAGGTTGTCGTGGTTATCTAGCTTATGGTGGAGACAGTGGGCGAGGGACTCAAGGATGAGATTCCGCTGTTGGGAGAGTTCCCGCATGTATTCCTCGGATGATATCGCAGATTACCTCCGTAAAGAGAGAGGCGAAGTTCACCATTGATTTGATCCTGCTAATCGGCAGCCCATTTCCATTCTTCCCCATGGACGGGGCTCCCCGCAGCGTCGAGGAGCTTAAGGCCCGCTTAGAAGAACGGCCGAGCAAGGGATCATTCACCGGTTATTGTCCCCACGGGAGCTCCAATTCTCTTCGTGAAAAGAAAGATGGGAGTTTACATTGCGATAGATTACAAGCACAACGTAGTTACCATCAAGAATCGCATCCACTCCCCTAGAATCGATGAGTTATTCTGGCCAACTCCAGTGTATCCCGTGGTACTCCAAGATAGATTTGAGGTCGGGGTATCATTAGTTGAGGGTGCGGGAAGATGATGTTCCTAAGACTGCATTAAGGACACGCTACGACCATTATGAGTTTTTGGTGATGCCGTTTGGCTAGACTAATGCCCCGGCAGGGTTTATGGATTTGATGAACCGGGTATTCCAGTCGTATTTGGATAGGTTTATCATAGTCTTTATCGATGATATCCTAGTGTATTCAGTAGCCCGCGAGGAACATTCAGAGCACCTCATGATTGTGCCTGCACCTCTAAGGGAGCGGTAGTTGTATGCCAAGTTGAGCAAGTGCCAATTTTGGCTTGACAGGGTGACATTCCTAGGTCATGTGATCTCAGCTAAGGGGGTGAGTGTGGATCCCCAGAAAATATAAGCTGTGGTAAATTGGAAACCGCCAAAGAATGTGTCAGAGGTTAGAAGCTTCCTTGGTTTAGCAGTATTACAGGAAGTTTGTTGAAGGGAGCCTCCAAGATAGCAAATCCACTCGACTGCCGACAAGGAAAGATGTCAAGTATGATTTGGTGGATGTCACAACAGAAGCCGAGGAGTTGAAGGTAGATTGACTTCGCTTCCAGCTTCTAGTTTCAATGGGAGAGATGGGTTTGTGGGTTTATAGTGATGCTTCTGGCCTTGGTTGTGTTTGATGCGTAATGATAGTGATTTGCATATGCCTCTGAAACAACTAAAGAAGCATGAGGAGAATTACCCTACACACGACTTAGCTTGCAATGCCGTGGTTTGCCCGAAAAATATGGAGACATTACTTATATGGTGTCTCCTTGCAGATTCCTACGCATCATAAGAGTCTTCAATATATTTTCACCCAAAAATAGTTAAACTTGAGGCAAAGAAGATGGCTTGAGTTGATTAAGGACTACGACTATACTACTGAAAGTACCATCCCAGAAAAAGCTAATGTCGTAGCGCATGCCTCAGTAGCGGTCGCAGAGTTCTTCGTCTCATATGAGATCAAGTTATCTTCCAACGTCAGGATCCGAGAGCTTTAGGGGTGATATTGGAGTACCGAGGATTCAGAGCCTTGTTAGCCACATTTCATGTTAGACCTTTCCCTAATGGATCAGATTCAAAGTGTAAATGCAGGATCCATAATGATTGCTTAAGGAAGAGATAGAAAAGGAAAAGAAAGCGTAGCTTCAAATCGTAGATGACATGATAAAGGAAAGGACTAAGAATGCAAGCGAGTACGGGCGAAGCAAAGAGAGACATTATGGAAGATGCGCATTCATCTGCTTATCCTATGCATCCGTGTGCAAGCATCAAGATGTACAAGACTCAAAAAACACACCAGCACGGGATGGAAGAAAGAGATCGCAAGTTTCGCTCCGCAGATGCCTAATATGTCAAGACAGGTGAAGGCAGAGCATCGTAGAGGCCCGTGGGGAATATACAAGCATTCTATTCCAAGATGGAAATGAGAAGATCACTATGGATTTTGCGGACAAAGCGTCTTCCATGCACTGCAGGCAAAGATGATGCTATACGGGTGATACTGATCGATTAACTAAGTCCCGCCATTTTCTCGCCAGCCATCGTTGATGATTCTCTGGAAAGTCGCCCAGCTTGTATGTGGATGAGATAGTGAGACTTCATGGGGTTCCGGGGCTGATAGTTTCCCGTATCGTGATGACCCCGTGTTCATATCCGTGTTTTCGGGCCCGCCTTTGCAAACAGCCTTTAGTAATTTTTCCTCGCTTTAATTTCAACAACACATTTCATCCCGGAGGATGGCCGCTAGAGACTTATCTCGTGGACGTTAGGAGGATATGCCGAGAGCTTCAGTGATAAATTCAAGGGGAGTTGGGATACTTATTTGGCACTGATGGAGTTCGCCAACAACAACAACTATCAAGCCAAGATGTAGGATGGCTCCATTTGAAGCGCTTGTATGGCAGAAATGTGACCTGCTGTGCAGTGGACAGGCTGGTGAGAGGAGACTAATAGGCCTTGAATTAGTGCAGATCACTTTAGATAAAGTGAAAGTTGTTCATGATAACTTGAAGATAGCAAGAGATAGACATAAAAGTTATGCGAATAAACGCCATGTGAGACTCGCACTGAGATAGTGACGCAGTCTTTGAAGATATTTCCCTCGTGAAGCGGTGTTTTCGAGATTTGGCAAGCGAGGCAAGCTCTCGCCCGCGATTTACAGCATCTTATGAGATTGCGGAGCAAGGTGAGGCCGCAGCAAGTTGAAGTTACCCCTACGCTATCAGGATTCGATGTGACACATTCCATGTGTCGATGTGTTAAGGAAGTACATCCCGCATCCTTCACATGTGCCGAGAGCTTCCGCAAATAAAGGAGAATCGACTTATGAGGAAACACCGTAGATCAGAGGATCGTATAGAACGAGTGCCGAGGGAATAAAGGTGATTCCTTTAGTTAAAGTATCGTGGAAGAATCATGAGAGGGAAGGGTACTACTGGGAGCTAGAGGTCGATGCCGGCCGCATCCCTCAATTATTTTCGAATGAGTGTACTTTCTTTCCTTTGAGTTTAGTTTGTTCATTTCCTCGGTGACCTAAATGTTTAAAGGAGGGAGGATTTGGAACGTCCCGTCCCAAGAAGGTGTACTTCAGATGTGTACTTGTGGTTCAGATATGTGCACCAAGGGCTTCCTTAATTATTTGAGTGTCATAGTAGTATTTTTTAAAGTTGTTTTTAATGATGAAATTATAAAGTTTTCAAAGCATTGTGACACTTTTGCAATTAAGAAAAGTGGAGGGGTGAAAGTACAAATTATGGAATTTCAAAAGGATAATAATAATAATAAATCACACCGCTAGTGAAGCCTAAAAAAATTTCCTGTATCTCTGATGACGAAACTGATCGGGCACTGCTAAATTCGTCTCACAAATCTCAGTGACCCGTAAAAGTTTTGTCGACCTCGACCGTTTAATATACTTTAACGACTTTGGGTGATAAATCGCCACGATTCAGTGGACTAGATTTTTATGAAAATCTCAAGTCGAAAATGGTTTGAAAGCAGTTCATTTTAAAATAATTGAACTCCGAACGAAATAAAAATTTTCGACGTAAACGGACCGAATAAGGCAATATAAGTTAGTATCCAAATAATAATAATAATAATAATAATAATAATAATAATAATAATAGTAATTAAAAAAATGATAAAAATGAAAAGGAAGCAAGAGCGCATGCATCGTGACAAAGGAGCGTGGAAGAGAGATAAGATTTTTATTTTTTTTTTCTCATTACTTCTCTTTCTCAAATTTGCAAAATCGAATCATATATTTCTTTGCTCCAGCCAGGCGTAAAAGCTTGGTCTACGCGACGAGAGCTACGCTGTAGGTACTCAAAGCTTAGCATTTCGCAAACCCAAAGGTAGTGGGAATTTTCCTACTGAGTTATTTTTAGCCTAAATGCCATGTAATGGCTTGAATTTTCTTAGAGGTCGAATTTCAATCTCCAAAATCTCTTTAATTAAGTTTAGAATTTTGCTTTGGGATCTCCGACATCCGGGACCGAATTTAATCGTTTTCGATAAATGATTGAAATTTGCAGGATATGTATTTGACAAACCGAACATAATTTTCATAAATGTTTTCAGGTGTTTTTAGACTCTATGGAAAGTCCCTTGAGTCTAGAATCTAAATCATATGCCCGTAATGACATTTGTTCCCACATATTTTCCGAAAAATTTAATCAGAAGCACCCTAAGTGTGCAATTTCTTTTGGTTGTGCCGACGAGTGTATATCTAATACATCAAATGTAGTAATGAGCAAGAGAAATTGTGGAGTCGGTCGCTAGTGTAAAAGGAAGGTGAGTGTTCTAAACCTATTTTTCAATACTAATGAGAGATATTTATAAATCGTTTTACACTGTATGTTATGAGTTAAAATTATTAAACCATATTTCAAGCAAGTAATGGTTTTAAATTATTAAATCATATTTCAAGAAAGCAATGGTTTTAAATTATTAAACAATATTTCAAGCAAGTAAGCAAGCCAAAAATTATATTTTTATAAATCAGGCCTTAAGCGCTAGCTAGATTATGGTGACGTAGACCAAGGTCTTTCCACCATATTTACCGGAAAAGGTGATGTGGGTCAAGGCCCTCCACCTAGGTGATGTGACCGTGTCCTTCCACCAAGACAAATAAGCCCAAATGCAGGTTTTACTAGTGGTACAACAAGTAAGAGCGCCTCAAGTGGTCGATCTTACTTATGCTACTTTTCATACATTTCAAATCAACCACTCGGTAAGCAAGTTAACACGCAAGACTGCACAGTTCAGCTCCCAGAGCTATGAAAAGTTTTATAAACTTTTAAAGCAAGCAATGCCTGTGCTCCTCGCGCTTATGAAAAGTTTTATAAACTTTTAAAGCAAAGTAAAGCAAGCAAGTAAGAGGTTTATGAAAAGTTTTATAAACTTTTAAAGCAAGCAAGCAAGCATAGTATGAAAAGTTTTTAGAAACTTTCAAAGCAAGCAAGCAAGTAGTTTTATGAAAAGTTTTAAAACTTTTATATTAGCAAGGTGTTATATAGTATGAAAGTTTTTAGAAACTTTCAAAGCAAGGTTAAGAAGTTTTATGAAAAGTTTTAAAACTTTTAAAGCAAGCAAGCAAGATAAGATGAAAGTTTTTAGAAACTTTCAAAGCAAGTGTTAAAGTACTTTATGAAAAGTTTTAGAAACTTTTAAAGCAAGCATTTCTGGGGCCTAGGGCTCCCACAAGCATGAAAAGTTTTTCTAAACTTTAAAGCAAAGTAAGCAAAGGCTTTGAAAAGTTTTAGAAACTTTATAGCAAAGCAAGCAAGGTTTCTAGGAAAATGTCTTGTGTCGCTTTGAGATATTATCAAAAAGGCAGATTTTATAAAGCATACACTCACCGAGCTCGCTTAGCTCATTTATTTTCCCCTGCTTAAAACTATTTTTCCAAGTACAAGAATGATGTCGGGAGCATTTTAGTATTCTCCTGACTTCTAGTATAGTGCTGAATTAAATAACTTATGTAAGGAAATACTTTGAATTTGTACAGTTGAGCATATGTATGTACATAGTTTGTTTTGTGAAAATGTGATGAGAAGCCGAGGCTCTTGAAAGATCAGGTCGCTGCATATTTGAAAAGTGCAAACTCGTATATACGTGTTTCGGGGATATGTCCCGCATGCACGTTATGTCAAATTTTATAAAATCACAAATTTAGAAAAGAAAATTTTTTATACGGGTTTTCTACCGCTAAACATGAATTCGCCTACGTGATTCTCTGGGCCGTTAGAAGTGACGGCTGGGGTTTCTATGGTATGCTGCGCTAGTAGGGGTGGGGTGTGATGTATATTGTTGTGTTATATGGGAGCTAAGAGCTCACCTCTTGTAAGCTTGAGAGCCATCAAAATGCCTTGGATGTCCATGAACACGTGAAGAAAAACTATGCACACAAGGTGTTGGACAAAATTTCCAAGTAAAGTTCAAGCCTTAAGATTGATACAAGAGGAGTTCCCTAGCATTCTTTGGTAAAGCATCATTCTTTTACATCAATTTGGGAGTATTTCGAGCATCATGTCTATGGAAATTATGATTAAAAGATTGGGATGAGGGTGTTGGTTATGCTATGTTATGGTGAGTAAGCCATTGTTGTGAAAATGAATAGAGTTGGTTATGGAAATTGTTAAGCGGGTCAATGGTCAGGCCGTTTCTGAGCATTGAAGATATATAGTTGAAGAATCAAGATCATCAAGAAAGGGGTTGTGAGAGTGTCAAGAGGTAGGCTTTCACGGTCAGGCTTCACTTTTGGAAGATTGTGCACTCATTGCACATTTCAAGCTTTATGGATACAAAATACACAACTTGCATGTCACAAGCAAGCCAATATTCATCGGCTACTTCCGTAGAGGCTTGACTTCTTCTTATTTTTTTTTCACATTGAGGACAATGCTCATTTCAAGTTTAGGAAGTGTGTTAATTCAAAAATTTCAAAAATCCAACTTTTGTATCTCCTTACCTGCTTTAGTTCTTTGGTTGTAATTTGCATGTGTTTTTCTTTCTTTCTTTTGTTTATTTAGTGTCTCATATGAGTTGAGTTGGTGCCTAGTAATTGTTTTGAGAATGCATTGATTTTCTCGTTTAAATCATTTTGGTCAAATTTGGGATACTCTTTGCATTTCTTTTGATCTAGACTTGAGTGTATCTTTTTGGTCGTGGGAGATTTGACTTGAATAGCCTCATTGTTTCAAGAAATCATTTCTAATGAAACTCCTACGCACACACAATAATTAGGTCTCATCTATACATTTGCCTCAAACCTCTTTTTTCTCAAATTGAACTTACCTTGAGAGACCTTAACTTCTATAGTGATGAGACACCTCAATAAAGAGGATTGCCAATGTGCCCCAACTAAAAAAAAAAAAAAGGAAAAAGAAAAGCAAAAAGAAAGAAAAGAAACAAAGAAGTGAGTTTACTAACAAGTAGGTGCTTTGGTTTTTAATAGATTGTTCGGGGTGAAGTTCGAACAGGAATTAAAGGCCCGGTGCTCTTAATTAACTGGTGGGGAGTCACCAATGGATCCCCTATACATGGAAACTTTTCTAAATTGCTTCATACTTTTTAGTTTTAGTTGTTGAATAAAAGGTGTGTTCTTATCCTATTTTAGTTAATTTTCTTCAAATGTAGTGAGTCGTAGCTTCTAGTTGAAGAATGTTTTGGAATCTTAGTCTATTTTTGAGACCTAAAACATCATTTACACTGAGTCCCTTTAGGAAATATCTATCGAGGGCTTGGGGGCAAAACTTGCCTTGATCACCATACTATTTGAATGCCTTGTCTTATAGAGATGATAAATGTTTTAGGATCCCATTTTGGCAAACATGTTTTCTTAGAGCATTTCCAAGCTTTCTCTTAACTTGTACTAGCACCACATACTCATACCATTCATCATAGTGTTTTTGCTTTTTATGTTCAGAGCTATTTCGCTGGGATGTGCTAAAGATTTAAGTTTGGGGGTGTGATAAGTAAATAAAATACTCATTTTAACCTTATGTTTTACTTAGTTTTTAGTAGTTTTTATGTTAAATAAGTGTCATAATGCTCAAAATATTCATCTTTATAATTAGGACAACCATTTGGTGGAATTACGCGAAAATGAGCAAAAAATAAAGGGAATAGCAAATTACATAGTAGTAGTAGCTATCAGAGCTATGTTTTCTTAACCTAAAAGACGATGATCCCAAATGGCCACAATCTTTAAATGGATGGATAGGTGACTTCACACAAGCTTTCCAAATGTATCTTATTCACCAATTTGGACTTCAAATGGTCGTTGCGATCTGGGAAGCAAATGAGAAAACAGGCATGTCAGGAATAGTGTTCACGCCAGAGCGTGAGATTTACCACATGCTACAAATAGCAGGATGTCAAGTCCACACCCAAATTTGATGGTTTTTTGCCCATTTTAAGCCTAAATTCGAGGAGTACCGAGGAGGGATCATTCTAGGGCATTAGAAGAGAGCTTTTAGGGAGGGGAGAAGCCCTCTTTTGGGTGGAAACACCCTAAGGAACAAATCTTGAAAAGGAAAAGCTTGAAGAAGAAGGAGATTGAAGAAGAGGAGATGGGGCTTTCACTCAAAATCGTTTATTCTCATCCTCTTTCTTTGTTTTTCGATGGTTTTCTTTCACTTGTAGATGTTTTAGTTTACTTTCAAAGGGTTTGGGGATGTACTAAGACTTTAATGTATGCAATTCTCCTAATTTATATTGATTAATGTATTATTTTTCACACGTAGTGTTGAGTATTTCATTTAATTTTAATGTCAGGGTATTCACCAATATTTCAGGTATGATTCAAGGCTTGATTCAGAATCGAGAAGTGATGATTAAGCTAGACCATGAATGATTTGCCATCTAAATTATCATGAGATAGATATATAAATGAGATTAGGTGCAAAGATTAGATTTCTCGGTTTATCAGATTCCTAAGGTTTTGTGGTTGAGTACGTAATGCAAAATACCTAAATCCCAAATGGATAGAGTGCTGGATGCTCTATAGATTTGCATATACATGAGAGAAATTTCCATCTTCTCATATGAAAATGAACATCGATTAATCAATTAAGGTCTATATATGATTGCTTAGGGTGAAATCATGCCCTGGTGGTTTTTTTTAGCTCTCATCGAGTTGTTATAGCTAGGTCTTTCCATGCTTAGTTAGTGTAATTTGAGTCTTTTACAAATTTTCCATCATCCAAATAGAGCCCAAGCTAGACTAGAGTCAGTAATTAGTAACCCATCACGTGATCTATTACAATACTCTTACTTTTCACACTATATTATTTTCAGGGGCAACGTGCGCACTTCATGCTACAATGAAGTGACACTATTTTATTTGCACACTCGCGCTAATCATTCGTGCTCCTGGTGATACTCACAAAACTTGGATCTGTCTCTCTGGTCCATGCTGGTCTTTAACTAGCTCATCTAAACAAAGCCCTCTATAATCTGAATGTGTGGAGGAGTTAAGTCAGTCAATGTGAACCGCAGATTCTCAGCCCTAGGTTTCCAACATATCGCTCCTGGTCGGAGCTTTGCTCCTGGATGTCTCCTTCGAAAGTGTCTCGATTCTCATACTTAACTCTCCTATGCCTTCTATCCCCGTTTTCGCTTCAGGTGTCCCGCTGCTCGATCACTAGCAAGGATTCACTACGCCTTCTCGGGGATTCCAAAGGCATTCTTACTCACCCCAACCATAGAGGCGTATAATGCCGTTTACTTCACCTGAGAGCAGTTTGTTGCAGGACTTCACTTCCCCATCCCGTCTTTGGTGAATCAGTTTTTGCATTTCACCAAGGCACCTTCTGCACTTATACACCCAAACGCCTCGGATTATGATGGTCAGAAGTAGTACTAAACTTTCTACCAATCGATATTTCGCTAGTGTGAGATTTATTTTATTTACACTAAGCTTGGGATTGGGCCTATCACGTCGCCCATAGCTCTTCTGATGCAATTCAAACCAGCTCTGACTTCTTAAGACTGAAGCAAAATGGGTTGTTTTTATTGGGAGGTCCATGGTATGAGACGCTAGGGCTCCCTAGTATTTACATTTAATCCGAACTGCCTCACTGCTCCTAGATTTGTTTCAGTCAGGAGCTCAGACTAAGGTCGCTTGTGTTTTGGATAACCTCATTTTACGGACTTACGTAGTAAAGCATGTTTCTAGGCCTACCGGTTAGCCAGCGGAGAAGGCAACCCAGATCGCATCGCACCTGGCCACCGAGATCACCCAGGGCAAATCCACAAAGCCCCTCTCAGTGAAGAACTCACAGCTAGGTGCCAACCCCTTTCCTTACATAGTCCTTTGTCATCCTCGGTCCGTCTGTAAGAGCTCGTTAAGCGGCCGCATTTGCTCGCCGACCTCTCGAAGTCAGTCCCGAGTAGCTCTTCACAAGCAGGGGCTACTCAAGAGCCTCAAGCTGAGATCACTCAAGGAACCTTGGTCAATTTTGTTTGGCTCAATCAACCTCCTTTTTCTCGCATAGATCCAAAGCCCCAGCCTCTAAGCGAAAGAAAAGCAGTTAAGGGAGCAGCAAGTGGTTATGGCCTGAGAGCGCGGCTACCGCCAGAGCGGGGTTAGAAGATTTTGTAGATTGGGAGAATCCAGTTCCTCCTTCATAAGAGGCTCATGGGGCCCGTCCTGTTTCCCAGATTATAAGTGAGTTGGCTGAGGAGAGCGAGGAAGACATCTCTAGTCTCGCTGCTAGGTTTGCCGAGGGGATGCGCAAGCGAGCTACAAGTGCTCAAAGGGAGACTACCCCCGACTCTACAATACTAGACAAAAAGCGTGAAAAACGATCTTGTCCAGATGAAGAGGTTCAGAAGAGCCCAACAATAGATACTTTGGACTCTCCAAAGCGAGCCTCTAATGCCTTCCGCTTGAGCCGGCACCGTCAAGATGCCTCCATGTGAAAGCCTGGCACCGAGGCGATAAAGGATTCTACGTGGACCCCAAATGGCAACATTGTGTGAAGCTCCCCCACAAAAAGACACAATCGTTGGTGCGCTCATCTCGACTAGATAGTTTAACCTAGCCATTGGCGGCCCCCACAAGCTAAGGTTCCTGATAGGTTGATGCTAAACTCACCGATTAAACTGATGAAATGGGATCATCCTTCGACATACCCAACTATTCCTGGGCTAGATTCTGCCCAATCAATCATTAACCACTGGAACCCCTTCAATTAGAGGGACACTTCTGTCTTTGATATACGCAACTCTACTCCTGTACCAACCTTCTCGAATACTCCATGTGACTTCAAGAGTATTCCATTCTCTTCCCCGGGCTATTCGGGATAAGTCCTACCAATCAGAACCAAAGACGTATCGTATATTCGCAACCATGAATTTACAAATATAGCCGACTTCTAATCGCTTCATTATAAGTCTCATGGCTTGAGTTTTCTAATGCATTTTCTTTCACGTGTCGTCACTACTATCTGGGGACATAACGCCAAAGATAGAAGCTTCATTTCACCGATGATGCCTGGCAGTGCCGCGATGCTATGCTCAGCCTCGCATTCTGCCACCATGCCTAGAAGACTACTGGCAAGGCAAGGCTAGGGTCTAAGCATCGGGAGTGGAAGGCCGCGCGTAAACTCGTATCACCACACCGCTTATCGCCGTGGCGTGTGTGATGTTAGGCCGGGCGCGGCTAATGGGGAGATGGTGATTAGCTAAAATCATAGCATGCACAAGGTAGAGATTTGGTGCTCGGAATCAAAAATATTTATAAACCTAAACCTCTTACTGTCGTAGCGTAGCTACTATAGTATACTACTAAATGGTCGAACATGCACGGGTTTTCTTCAGGTAAAGTAACTAACAATCGATTCAAAATGGCATTTAACTTCGATTTTTGGGTTTTCATAAAAATAAAGTGGGGTTGGTGATTTGAAGACTGCAACTAAAATGTAATAAAATGTAAAGAGAACCCTCAAGCCTCTGTCACTCGTGGTCAAGGTTCTAAACTCCGGGAGGTCCCTAGCTCTTTCTTTCTCCTCGCTGGGGAGCATAACCTAATCATTTCCCGAACCAGATCTTCGTTTAGCTATAAAATCGAACCCTAATAGTTTTCCTCTTGAGATATAGCATTTATTGGTTATTAATGTTTCAAGACAGTAAAAATTGATCATTTGATCTACCCTACAATGACAAATAAATGGCAACTAAACGAGCCTCGTGATCGGGGCAATAAGCATTCACGAACCCCAAAAGATGCCGCTGGCACTCAATCGAATACATCAAAAGGATTTAAACCTATAGTGAGAGATAGAGACATAAATGACAATAACTGCTTGCGTTAAAAACAAGAGGACCAACAATTTACCTCAAAACCCTAGCCTAGTAGCCCTACTTCTTCTGGCGAGAGGCAGAGGGGTTTAGCTAACCATCCTCTCGAGCTGTCATCCTCAGGGATGTTTCAAGTGTGCACAAAGTGAGAGAAAATGAGAGAAAGAAAAACAGGCGGGAGAGCTGAAAGCTTTCGCACCCAAAATTTATTGCATAAAAGTGATGATCCTATACAAAGCCTTGACTGAGCCTTATACACTGCTGAGAACAAGGGAAATTGCAAAAATGTATGAACTACCAACAATACATAGAGGGTGGTTTAGGAAAAAGTTACAAAATTTTGGTCAAAATGGTCAAACAGACATTGTGGAGCAGGTTAAGTAAAATTCCGCAACATGCGAAATTTTGCGTGCTGAGAAAATTCATTGTGTCACTGTGTCGCGAATTTTCACAACCCTCGCAAAATTCCCGCAAGGACTCACCTCTTCTATTTTCCTCGCTCCCACTTTCCTTCGCTTCTCGAATCTCGCAACCCCGAGTTCTAATAGATTCTTCATGTTTGAGTCAACTCAACAATTTGGCTAGCCAGCCTCTGCATAAACTTCCAAAAAATAGCCACAAAATGCGATTAGTAGTAAAGTCGGACTCCAATGTGCCAATCAAGTTAATTGGGCTGATTACATTAACAAAAGTGCTCAAACCTCGCACAAATTGTGGCTCAAAAATAGCACTATTTAGGGCACTAATCACTCCCCCTTAACCGACACATTGCTAATCCCAAGAATGACAAAAGCAGCAGAGCAAAAACAAATATGTTCACAAAAAAAAAAAAAAAAAAAAAAAAAAAAAATGGTATTTCAAAAAGAATGTAAATGAGTAATGCCTAACCCTCAGTATGAATCACCAAGACCCTACCCAATAACTATCTTGAGAGAATGAATGCCATATATAATCAAGCTTCAGAAGAGCATCCAACTCAAGAGAACTACAATCTAAACTTCCACCAAAATCTAAGTGTTTATATGATCAAGCCAACAATGAACCCGCTAAACTCGCACTCCCTCCCCCAACCGCCACGCCATAACCTGTGAACATTGACCGACCAAATAATTCAAAGATCCACTTATTCCACAATTCTTTTGCGCTGTAGGTGTAATGTCGAGGAATCGACTCTCCCATCACCAAAGTCCATGTAATCTGGATCCACCGCGACTCCCAACCAATTAAGGCTTAGGGCAAGTCACAGGTCTTTCAACCACTAACTTCTTCGTAGTTTTACCCTGGGACCCGAATGATTTCGAAACTACAGCACCCTCAAGAACTCGCTAAAACTCACCCAACCACCCACATGTAGCAAGCACTAAGTCGATATTCCAACCGCTGCCTGTGGCACCAAAGCTTTCCGCATTTCTCCTCGCATACCTCTCTGATCGTGCTCTGGTTTAAAGGGCAAAGCGTCGCAATAGCTTTCTTTCTTTTCTATTTCTTTCTTGTTTTTGTTTTCACTTCTTCTTTTATGTTGAAGATTCCCCTTATCGTCTTCACGGGATCTCAACTCCATTCAAGGTGGCCAACGAAACAGTCAAGTTATCATGAAGGCTTAGAGCGGCGTTGTGGTAATTTTTCGCTATTGCCGAACCCAATGTGCAATCGTGTGGTTAGGCTAGTGTGGAAGAAAATAAGTTGAAAACAATGAGACTTCAACTGGTCATTCACTCAATCATGCATGGAACTAATCTAACATTAACATAATCGATAATGTTTCGCTTTTTCAACTCAGAGTTAGGTAAACACAAAAAAAAATAAAAAATAAAAATAAAAAAATAAAATTAGTGGGATTTCTAGCTATAAATGTAGCTGTATGGTATGTATAAAAGACATGCGAATTTTCGCCTTTACAACCAAAACTAATACTTCAACAAAAAGCGGTAAACAAAGCCTCTCGGATCATAAACGGGTTTTGCTCAAGATAGCAACAAAGATAAATGGGCTTCTCGCTTCAAGATAAAGCAACAAAAAAAAAAAAAACATGAATATAAAAGCCACTTCCTTCGCTAACTCTCGCCTCCCAACCAATAAATGTTGAATTGCGTCCCAATGCCTGACGGGTCGCTTAGAGAAGGAAGTGCTACCTCCTCAACAGCCGGTGAAGGTCATCCCTCATCCCGGGCAGGCTGAGGTGTTGTTGATGTAGATGGAGGAGTGGCTACTACACCGCGCCGCAAAGTGTGTCAGTGAGGCAGACATAGGCCGGGCCGCGTAGTGCCGGAACCGGCGAGAGATGAACTGAAGAGGCCTCAGCAGAACCGATGGGGAAATTCCGGGGTGCCTGGGGGTGACTCAACTTGCACGAGGATGGCCTCGACTCGTGAGGGCGGCGCCTGCGCTCGCCATTCTTCGCCTAAGGTCAGATTGGCAATGCGTGTGTAAAAGTAAAAAGATGCCAAGCGTGATAGAAGCGCGGATCAGATCCATAATGGCCGGGAAACCTTAGCAGAAATGGCATAGTGTCGCGAAGGTGGAGTCATGAACTAGGTCCATCTAAGTCTCGTATGAGCCGTGGTACCAGAATCGAGGGCTCAAGGTACGTAGGATGCAGGGTCGCGGGTAACGCCCGGCGCGGCCGAGTCGCGAGTCGGTGATGCCGGAATCCGGCGGGCCCTCCGCATGCACCGGCCGAGGTTGCCGCCTCCTCTCGTAGGAAGGTCAACTCGGCTGGCTGGGTCCTCGCCAGATCCCGATGGGAGGTGATAAGAACCCGGCATAATCTCGCCACCCGCCAAGCAAAGGAGAATGGCCTCGCAGCCTCGACGACGCTTAGCCCAGCTCGCACAGAAAACCGATATGCTCTAGCACCGGAACAATAGTCTGGGAACGTGAGAGGAGTGGACTCGCGCCGGTCGCATTCCTACGCCTGGACCTTGGCCCCTCAAAATGGAACAAGGAGGTCATGATGAGCTCGGCATGGCTGAACCAAAAGCCCCTGAGATGCTAAGAGTAGAGCTTCCACATTTCATCTCGCATTCGGGATGTCGAGCGAGAACAGATTGGACTGCAAAATATGATCAATAAGGAGCATCCTAAGAAGTCGCCTCAATAAGATGGACCCGCTATCGTGTCCTCGATAATAAATGAACCATCTCCCCGGGTAGGACTGGGGCCACCGCCTATAATCGATCGAAGCCGTGAGGACCATCTGGGCAGATCGAACACGCAATATCTATGGCCCAAGTATCCCTGCAACGGCCATCGATATCAAAATGAATAGCAATGGATCGGGTTTCGCTCGATGCCATATAGTGTGGGACCCGGCGACCACTGGGGGTAGAAACTGACGTTGCTTATAAATGGCTCAAGGGAGTACCTCTACACTAGTCGCATAGAGTCTATGAGCTTTGGATCTGCAGCAAAGGCCTGAAGATCATAATAAACTTCGCTATGTAGGTCCCTAGTACTACAATCAGAATTTTCGGCAATAAGGTCGCAGTAGAAGAAGGGTCGCCTAATGATCGGGGTTATCGTATCCGTAGGAGATCTCCAACAAATGGCCCCGATTAGGTGTCGACTGTGGGCTCCTAGTGGCCTGTAACTTGAAGACTCCCGACTTGAGGTCCGCCCTGGGAAGGCGGGCCCCAGTCGGGCCTGGATGTTAAAGAGATGTGAGTAAAATAACTCAGAGGCATATCATACTGGGCAGAGCAAGGTGGGCAGCAGAACTCGAGAAGCAACAACAGATGTAACAAAGAAGAAGCATGGTAAGAGCACTTCAAAGTTAGCGGCAATGGCGCAGGTGAAGCCGTGCTAGCCAGAGGCGCAAATACACGGCCAAGGCGGAGGTGCAAAGAACCCGGGAGGAGGCGTGATCGTGTTCGGTCGACCCCTCCAGCCAAGGGAGGAGAAGAGTGCATGACCAAGCCTTGTTGTGCCTCCGTGTCTTAACCATGCCTGGGCCGGAGAAGGGAAGGAGATGGAGAGAATAGGAGGGGGAGGAGGTTTTCTTTGCTAAGGAGGAGAAAGGATTTGAAATGAAAATGAAAGGAAGTGGGGGAGGTTGGGTCAGAGCGGTTGTGTAGGTGAAAGGTTTAGCCCATTTAATGTTCATAAATAGGTGTTAAAGTTAGGGCTCAAAAATCTGGAAAAAGTAATGTATCGCAGGGAAAAGAAAGATCAGGTATTAGTTATATGAGGAAGGTGAATAAATAAGACAGTTAAGTAAATTTTGCAAAACTGAAATTTCAATCCATGCAAAGAAAAGCTCCTACCTTGTGCTACACCTGCAAAACAGAGAACAAAATTCATGAGAATATGCAAATGAAAAGATGAAAACATTACGAAAAACTAAACTAAAAAAAAAAAAAAATAAAGGAATTATGCAAAACCATGAATAAACCGAAATTAAAAACAAATTCTCAACAAAATTTTAGGGTGGTCTATAAGTCTCTGCAAATACCACACCCACACAAGGTAGCTCTTGATTCATAGGTCAAGGAGAGGGGAATCTCCTCCTTGTCCTGCTTTTTGTGTTGTACCGCATAGGGTTTCGCCTTGCCCATTGACCTTGAACACCCCGTCAGTCCTTCAATTCATGAAAGTCCACTCCGATCCATTAAGGCAGACTCGATGGACGATGAATGGACCGATACACTATGGGATCGAGCTCTCGTCCTCGAAAGAGGTGGAGCTCGAGCCTAAGTAGAGTAACACCCCTCGTCTCCTTGTTTGAAATTTACGGCAATTAGCTGATCATGCCACCCCAATTTTCAGTCAAGTAGGCATCATTCCTCGCCTCTTCCAAATTATCGATATCAAAGAGCCTTTAAGGCCAGCTCTTCTCCCACGGCCCGTGTGAACTAACTGACTAGCCTAACATGCCTTATATTTAATTTCCACAGTAGTGACACGCCGCGACATAAACTAGGCGATATGCGTGGGGCATGCCAAGATAGTTTTCAGAAGTGTTGTTCTCAGATGCCCACAAGGAATCTTGCATCACTGAGAGATCGGGCCCTTTCAGTTGAGCTCACCACTTTCATCAATATTGTTTTATTTCTCTCGTTGGTGAGCCCAACCACTCCACCGGGGTTTGAGGATGGTGCGGGGTGGCCACTTTGTGTTTTGGCTAACGCACTTGGGCCAGGAGGTTCTCAAAGGCTCAGAAGGCAACCTCCATCACTAATTATGGCCTTGTGAACTCAAACCCGGAGAAGATGTTCTCCTTCACACTCTCAACACCACCCCGTGGTTCATCGCTTCCGCAAGGCAATCAAGTAATCCCATTTCAACACATACAGCCCCCAATTAAAATGTAAACATATCCAAAGGAAGAAGGAAATGGTCCCATGAAGTCGATGTCCCAAACATCGAATAAATCAACTACCAATATCGAGTTCAAAGGCATCATGTGACGACGAGAGATCTTCCCCTTTTCAACCTCGACATTTGTCGTATCTACTAAGACATGGTAAGTATCTCTTTGAAAGTGAAGGCCAATAGAACCCGTGACAGTAAAGACCTTCATGGCGGTTTTCTCGAAGCAAATGGCCTACATGCATTCTAATGGCAATGGTCGTAGTATCCCTGCTATTCTCCTCCGCACGCATCTTCATTATTTGATCACGCATTTTTACAAGAAGGGTTCTTCCCAATAGTAGAGCGAATTCTTAGCAAGAAAAACTTCCCGTCTCAGGCCTTCCATTCTCGGGCCGGTAGCCTCCCTGCCAAAAAATCGCAATGTGGGTACAATACGGGTATTCTCTACTGTATGTGGATTCCTCAGAAAACCATCGCTGATCGAGAATCGTGGGAGTGTCGTGGTGCTATTGTTGTCCTCGAGAGATCTACAATAACATTCTCCACACCCTTCTTTATCCTTGATTTGCAGTGTCAACCTGTGAGCAAGAGAACCCATCCGGGATGGCCTAGCCTCGCATTCGCTGCGAGCGCTACATCGCGCCGAATGATCCGCGGAAGATGATTATGTCCGACCCAAAGTAATCATAAAACTTGTCCGCAGCATGTACCACCGCAACTTCTCTCTATGGTAGTGTAATTCTCCTCGCGGCTCGTTCAATGTTTTGCTTACATAAGAGATCAATACATAAGGTTTTCCTTCTTCTCTCTACCCGAGAATCGCCAAGCCCACGGCAGAATTTCGGTACTTCCACATAACCTTGAAAGGTAACTTCCGGGGCCAGCCTCACTATTTGCCTGGTCAAGTAGGCCTTGGAGCTCACCCTCAAAGCTCTTCTCCGGCGCCTCTTCATCCCACATGGCATCTTTCTCCAATACTATATAGGCTTGGCAATTTTTGAAAAATCCGACGAACTCCTCAGGAAGCCCGCATGCTCCCAAGAACGCCTTCACAGCCTTTCACATCGGGAAAGGTAGCTGAGACGCCCTATTTCCGCCTTATCAACCTCAACCCTTCATTGAAATAATGCGGTCCCGATAATTCCTCGTTGACCATAAAATGGCATTTTTCCCACCAAAGACTAGGTTCTTTCTCATACACCCATGGCATACGCCTCCAAGCTGATCACATTCTTCAAAGCTCCCTCCATAAACCGTAATATCATCCATGGTGACCTCCATAACGCGCTCCACCAAATCACTCAAAGATGCCGAAGCATGCATCGCCGAATGTGGTAAGTGGGCATTACAATAAAAGGTCGAAGGGCATCCCCTCTCACATGCATATGTGCCGTCGGGCAGTGAAGGTGGTCTTCCCGATCTTCTACAAGCAACAATCTCAACTGAAATAAATAATAACCATCCGTAAAAGTGTGAAGGTAGTGGGCTAAATTCTTTCAAGAAGATGGTCCATGAAGGGCAGAAGCGATCTTTCCTCGTCACCTCTATTTAATTTTCTCGTATCGATATATACCCTCCAACCCGTGGTAAGGCTGTGGCATTTCTCTCCTTTTTTTCATTATGTACAAAGAGGTTACCCTCCGATTTATTAGGCACAACCCGGGTTTGGACTCACCCAAGTGCTATCTGGATAAGGTAAATGATACCAAATAGAGCAATTTTAGACTTCCATCTACTCACCTCCTCGCAGACATAAGGATTCAATCTCCTCTTCGCGCTGCTCCTACCGATTTTGCTTCCTCCTCCCAAGTAGATATGATGCGTGGTGCAAACTATCGGGTTAATTCCCTTTAAGTCCATGATTTTTCAGTTCCCACAACCTCGCTGTTTCCTCCCCCGAGGAGGTCCAAGCAGTTGTTTTCCTATGAAGTATCGGGAAAGTAGGAGGGATATGACAACCTGGCACCGCTTCATGTTCTTCTAAGTATGCATATTTGCCTGCCAGATCCAAATGCCAGGCTCATTAGCTTCTTCCCTAGTCGTATAGAGAGGTGTATCTCTTCTTTTCTTCTCCACGGTCATGTGCAAGGCAATGTCTCGTTCCCATGCCTCGCAAAGGCCACCAACTCCTCAATCGCCATCTTGTATTTTCGCCGACAATTGCTCCTCCAAAATTTTATCAATTATGCAAACTTCCTCTGGTTCTTCTTCCATCGGGTTGCATATGCTTTACCTGGGCTGAAGATGTTAAGTTCCAAGGCCGTTCCCAAATGTAAGTCGCATAAATTCATTTCTGAAATCTCCATAATTGCATCGAGGTGTGGCTAAGAATGGTCTTCCCAAGCGATCATAGGCACATAATTAGTCCCCACGCAACCGCCAAGCTTCAAGCACAAACAAAGTCTGGCAAAGATAGCAGAATTTGTCCACTTGTATTAAAACATCCTCCATAAGGTTCTTTGGTATTTTTATGGATCTATCCGCAAAGTGGACAAAGGTGATGGAAGTGGGCTTAAGTTTCTCCCAAACCTAGCTGCTTATACACTCCATAGATGGGCGCGTGCAAAGAGTTGACACCGGCTCCCAAGTCTGGGGCGTTGCCTTTCTACACAAGTGCTCCCATATTCACCGAGATGGTGGGCAACCCGATCTTATTTCACTCGAGTCTTCGCACTAAATGACGGCATTGACTTGTTCTCATCAGAAGGCCTTGTCAACATTTAGTCCTCTCTTCACTCGGTATTACTGTGTCCTTTTAAAACTCGTGCATATGTTGGGACCTATTTAATCATGTCAAGTAGGGGGATGTTGACTTTCACCTGCCTTAGCACTTTTAGAATCTCAGCCTGGTTGATGGCCTTCTTCTTGTTTTTTAGAGCTTGAGGAAAATGTGGAGGTGTGCTCTTCTTCACTGCATCTTCTTAATCACTAACTCCCTCCTCGTTCCTTGCCTCCGGCCTCAGGCCGCCTGGGATCCCGGCCGCTCAACCCTCCTTTCCATCTCTCTCAAAGTGATCACTGCCTTGACTTCATCTATCCTAGGAGTTGGTTCACTAGAAGAGCTTAATTCATGCACTCCTAGATCACCGTGTCCGAGAGGGAATTTCCCTTTCCTACACCTCGTCGGTTGGTCAACCCTGAACAGCACTGAGGCGGTCGTAAAATTCGGGAAATCTTAGACTACGTGTTCTCATTTTCTCGTTCGTTGTGTCTGCACTATATCAATCCTCCGTTAGCCTCGAGTATTCGACCGCCTCGTTTTCCATTGAAATCGCCACCACCTTGCTCAAGTTCATGATAGCTTGTTCAACTGGGGATGATGATGGTGGTGGATGTGGTCGATAAAGAACCATACCGCTACCGCAGCAGGGGGTACATAAGGAAGCGAGGCTTCTTCAGCTTCCAAGAGTAGGTTAGATGGTTCCCTCCACTAAAGCCATAGGTGCGCTTTATACGCAAGCAATGGTTGGTGGCTTGTATTGACCCACAACATTGGCATGATCAACCATCATATCCCTTACTAAAGGAAAGTCAAGGTTTCTCCCTTGTGCCTCGTGACCGAAAAATGAAGCAAGGTCAAGCTAGGCATAGATCCTTAGTCATCAAGCCAGACCTCGTGGTGATTTCGCATTTCAAGCTCCTCCAACCTTCTAAATAGCAGGATAGCTTTCTGGCTCTTCTTCATTCCATGTCCTCCGTGGAGCGAGTACATGCCTCCTCTTGAATCGCCGCAGTCCTCATCCTCTCTCGCCTTCTCGTGGCCAGTTCATCCATGCCTAAGTCTCAAACACATAATTCATGAAGTCCATGGCTTCCTCTCGTAGATGTTTGTTGCGAAGTCCCTTCCGGTCACATAGTTTCCCAACAACCGATTCATGAAGTGACATTCCATTATAGAAGCTGACAACCAGTTATCCAAGTATCAAAGCTTCAGCGGCGAGGAAAGCACCGATGGTCTCCGTGTACCTTTCCCCAACACTAGTAGAATTTCTCATTGGCCGCAAAGGTGTAAACTTCTTCAAAGTATCGTTTTACGGGTGCTAAAGAATCCTCTTTAAAAACCTACTCTGCATATCTCCCCAATCCCCAATAGTTCTTACATTACGAGTCGAAATGCATTGCAAATTTGCTCTTCGTATAAGGCAGAACTTCTGGGCCCCATCGTCCACATCGGGAGATGTCCTCTTGAAGGTATTGCATACTTCCTCGAATTCTCGATGTGTGAGTATGGATTTTCACTCTATTCCATACATGGAAAGGTTAGGGGCACAATGTAGGGTTTTATAATTATGTTCTCCGAAGGTGCAAATTATGCAGAGGGTGCACTTTTACCCTCGGAGGATGTATATGATCCCTCATTGATCTATATACAGTGGGATTTCTATGAACCCCTTAGTCAGTTTTGTCGCTCCTCGACGTGGAGGCTCCATCTGACCACCGTGTATGCTCAATTCACGCTGCTTCTGAGCATCGCTCCTTTCAATCTACTCTTGTGTTCTTATCCAATGTCCTATCCAGTGTTGCATAAACTCACATGAAAGAGCCTGAAAACACGATAAGAGACAAAAAAACAAAACGAGGCGACCAAAAGGTTCATGTTAGTTGAGAAAAATGAAGATAGAAATTGTATATGGGCGAGTATAAGAGTGAATCAACCTAACGATGAAGCGCGCTAGGGAAATAACGATAAAACAAAAAAAGGTTGAAAATTCACAACACTTTGTAGTGTGGATCCGCAAGTTCTAAGCAACTTCGTCACTTGCATAGGCACCATCCACGGCGCGGTGCCATTTGATTAGCTAAAATCGTAGCATGCCTGGTAGAGATTTGTTTCAGGTCAAAATGTTATAAACCTAAACCTATTCTTGTCGCGACGTAGCTATAATAATGGCTCTAAGGTCGAACAGGATGAGTTTTTCATCGTGTGGTAACTAACAGTTGTTGAAATGGTGATTTCATTTTGGATTTTGGGTTTTTCATAAGCGATTAGGGTTGGTGATTTGAAGACTGCAGCTAAATGTAATAAAATGTAAAAAATTCCTTGAAGCCACTCGGGCCACTTGGGTTTGAGGTTACAGGAGCAAGCGGGGAATCCTCGGGCCCTTTTCCTCGCATTGAGGAGCATGACTATGATCATTTCCCCAAATGGGATCTTTGTTTAAGCCCTGCGTCAGACCTAATAATTTTCCTCTTTAGATATAGCATTTATTGGTCATTAATGTTTCAAGACAGTAAAAATTGATCCTTTAATCTACCCTACAATGAAAAATAAATGGCAACTAAACGAGCCTCAGTGGATCTAGAAATAAGCATCCACTTTGAACCACAAAATATTGCAATCTTTGGTGTCCAGAGTATCAAAAGGATTTAAACCTATAGTGAGAGATAGTGACATAAATGACAATAGCGCGTTAAAAACAAGAGGACCCGGCCTTTACCTGAGCCCTAGCCCGAGTAGCCTGCTCTTCAAGGATAAGAGGGGTTTATCCAACCATTCTCTGAGTTGTCATCCTCAGGGGATGTTTGGTAAGCGAGAAAGTGAGAGAAAGAACGGTAGGGAGAAGGTAGCTTTAGCGCCCAAAATTATTATAAAGTGATGATCTTTGTACAAAGCAGTTAAGGCCTTATATATTGCTCGAGGAACAAGGGGAAATTACAAAAATGTATGAACTACCAAATATCATAGAGGGTAGTTTAGGAAAAAAGTTACAAAAAGTTGGTCGAATGGGTCAACCAGGGACATGAGGAGACGGGTTGCGGTCGCAACTACTTGAAATTCCATAACCTTCTGAAAATTCCTACAGGGACCAGTTCCTTATTTCTGCTCCTTTTAGCCTGACTTCGGCCGCAACTTCTAAGTTCGGCTTAGATTCTTCGTGTTTGAGTCGACTCAACAATTTGGCGAGTTTAGCTTGCATAAACTACAAAAATAGCCACAAAATGCGATTAGTAGTAAAGTCGGGACCTTAATGTGCCAATTGGGTTAATTAAGTTGATTAGTACACAAAAAGTGCTTAAAACATGCAATAAACGGGCTGAAATAAACACTATTTCAGGCACTAATCGGCTAACTAGAGTCCAAGGCATACATTTGAATTAACGGAAGGCGGGGCGCAAAGTTGAGGCTAAAGATGAAATTTTGCTTTGAGATCGAGTAATCTAAGGTGAAGTGTCTTCCATGTCTCGGGCGGGCAGGGTGAGCACACGTCATGGAGGACTACCAAAGGGCCTTGAAGCTGATCTTTGCCTACGGTTGCAAATGTTGTATGTTCAAACACAACATCTGGTGATCAGCAAGAAAGTTCAAACATTCACTGGATTATTAGGGTTCTTCGTGAACCTTAAGTGCCCCAGTCCTAGTAACCACTTGAGGCCTAGCAGCGAAGTGAATTAGATGAAGCGGTAGGAACAGAAAGAGTGCTCTCGCTAGGGATCAGAGCTGATCTTTGTCTCTCTTTCTTGTTTTAAAAAAAAAAAATTCTATAAGGGACCACACTTGAAGACACATATCTCTTGTTGTCTGGCCGTGACACCATTGGTGGTGTATTTTAAGATTCCACTGAATTTTGACATGTGACTCAGTTATGAAATCTATATATTTTATTTTACATCTTTCTACTATGAGTCTTGACTAGGACAGTTGCCTCAGGTATATTAGTGTCATAAGTTTTCAAAATTTAGAAACTGGTATGGGTTGCACACGGGCCTATAGGTAAAGCACAATTATGGGTTTCTGGGCTTAGCCAACAGCTAACAACTTGCTTCGCATTGAAATGCCGCCATAGTTTTTAGAGCCACTGACTTTGAAATGTGTCGCTAAGCTAGGAGCCACTTCTAGACTTTTAATGCTACTGCCATGGGCCACTGTCTTTGAAATGTGCCAACAGGCTATGAGCCACTTCTGGTCTTTGAAATGTGCCAGCAAGCTATGAGCCACTTCTGAACTTTAAAATGTGCCAGCATACTTTGACCCTTTTTTGGCTATTATAAGAATTGAAAGAAAATACTTTAAAGGAAATTTTATTGATAATACTCTTAAAGAAAATTTTATTGATAATAATCTAAAAGAAAATTTTATCGATACATTCCTCTTAAGATCCATAAAGATCTCCACACTCCAGTGGCACTAGCGTCCCATTTAGTTTATTTAATGTGTACGATCCAGCTGCCCCCACTGTTACTATCATGTGTGGCCCTTCCCAATTCTATTGAACTCGCGCCTGTTGGTCATCAGAGCCAAAGACCCTTCAAAAAAAATCCAGTCTTCTGCGCTCTAAATACACGCTGTTTTACATGCCTGTTATATAGGTTTTTCATTCTTTGTTGGTACGACGCTATACGTACAGCCGCAACTTCACGTAATTGTATGTCAATCAAAGTCTTTGGCAATGGCTTCAATATTAGCTTCTTCAGGGATTTCAGTTCGAAGTGTGGGCATCCCAATTTCTGTAGGAATTATGGCTTCCATCCCATAGGTAAGGGTGAATGGTGATACCCAGCTTGGCTTCTGTCATATTCTCGTAGGCTTATAAAACTACTAGTAACTCTTCTACCAATTTTCCTTTAGTTGAGTGTAGACGCTTTTACAAAGTCGTCAAGAGAGTTTTGTTAGATGCTTCCGCCTGGCCATTGCTCTATGGATAACGTGGAGTTGAATACAAGTTTTTATTTTCAACTCATGGCAAAAGTTCTTGTATACTCTTCTATCAAATCATGCCCATATCACGCTTATAATTGACTCGTGGTATTCCGACCGGCATATATTATATTCTTCTACAATAACTGATATACTACCGGCGGAGGTAGGTCTAATCTATCCACTCGTCAGAAATAGTGAGATGTCAAATAACAATCCCAGAGGTTTGGGCAGAAGAAATCACTATACTCGATCCCATTGAGAAAAAGGATGTGATCAGGATAGTGGTTAATCTGAGCCTGGGCATTCTTGAGATGCGGGATTAGTCGTCAAGTGCAGGTCGATCAATGAGGCGTCAGACCGCCTCATAGTCGTCAATAACCTTGTGTATGGGCCCTGTGAGCCAAAGTCCTACCGCTTGGATGGTTTCCACATATTCCTTCATGGAGTTTTGCTAATATATATTGTCCTTGTTGAGTGGTGACACATTTAAGGTACGTCTTGCCTAGAGACCGTTTATATAGCTGCCCATTCACAAGGGAAAATCTAGCCGCTTGGAACTAAATCTTACGGGCTACAACCATGTTATCTGATAGTTCCCGAGCTCAAATAATGTGTTATTGAAGTCATCCAAGAAGAACATACTTCATCTATCTCATTTACCCAGTTGGTGGTAATTGATGATGTCGACTGGTAATAGACAGGGAGGAATACCATTTCTTTTATTGGGAGGGATGCGACCACTTCTGCCAAAGCACCCACCTTCTCTTGTGAATCCATCGGGATATGTTCAAGCTTCCAAGTCGCAAAACTCCTTAGTCGTAGTTTTACCAGGCATGCATATTTGATCATGCGTTGGTCTCGCGTTTCATATTCTCCGTTTACCTGCCCCACTACCAGTTGAGAGTCGCTTCATATGATGATTTCTTCTGAAGATACAGACGTTGTGAGGTCGATTTCGGATAGGATTTCTTCGTATTCAGTCTCATTATTAGAAGGGGGGAAGTCTGGCCGTATGGCTTGTTCTATCTTTTCTCCAATTGGGGCTTTAAGTTGCAGACCGACTCCAACTCCCGGTTTTCGAGAAGCATTGTCTACATTAAGGATCCACCAGCCCGGCGTGCAGAGTCGGGTGTCTGTTGGGGATTTACGCTAAAAGTCTACCAATATTTGTCCATGATGCAGCCCGAGGTTTATGTGAATATCAATTCACTTAGCTTAGTCGCTGATGAACCATCGCTACAACAGGTTAGGCTTATGTATAGTGCTTGTAGGAGATTAGTTAGCAAAGCGATAGGGTGTGCTTGGAAGTAGAGTGAAGCTTCTTGGATGCCACGGAGGCTGAGTCTTGTTCGAGACGGGTATACGAGTTGTTGCTTAGATAAAGAGATTTGCTCCTGAATAATATTGGTTTACGTTTTTCGGTTTTCATCTCGCTTTGAATAAAGTTGCCTTGCGAGACTTAAAAGCGCTGAATGTAGATAGGCGTATTGCTTGCTTACAGGCTAGCCCGAGAATTGGAAATTCGATAGATATTGTGATTGCTATAGAATCTTGGTTTGCATTCCTCATTCAATCATTACTTTTGACTCTCTTTAAAGTGATAAAAAATGGTTTTAACCGATCTGTGAAAAGAGATATGAACCGTACAAGGACTACTAGCCGGCCAGTCATATGTGTACTCCTTTTCTAAAGGTAGGAACCTGAGAATCGATAATAGCTTTAAGTTGAATAGGATTTGTCTCTATCCCTCTCTAGGGCACCATAAAGCCTAAAAATTTGCCCGAACACACACTTCAAAGGGTTGAGCTTCATGTTATACTTTCGCAATAGCTCAAAGGCTTCTTGCAGATTCTTTATGTGATCGAAGCGCTTTTTGGATTTTACAAGCATATGATCGATATAGGCCTCCATGGTTTCGCCTAACAGTGGTTAGAAAATCTTAGTCACCAATCTTTGATAAGTTTACCCAGCATTCTTCAAGTCAAAAGGCATCACATTAGAGTAGTATAACCCGTAGGAAGTGTAATGGGGTCTTTTCTTTACGTTAGGCGGGTGCATGGGAATCACGGTGATAAAGCGGAGCGTCTGAGAAATGGCGGGTATCTGGGTGCGGTGCGATTATCAACAATTTGGTTTATACGCGGTAAGGGGAAGCTATCTTTGGGCGTAGCCGTTGAGGTGATTAATCTAACACATATTCGCCCACTTATCTTTCTTTGGAACCACCACGCGTTGGCTAGCCATTACGGGTATTGTACTTCTTTGATGGAAACCTGCTCGATGATTGTCTACTTAAGTGCAGACAATCTAGTCTTGGAGTCAAGGTGAAAACGCCTCACTTTTTGCCTTACTAGCTTAGCCGTGGGGATAATATTAACGAAAAGCAGCCAGTTGGAGTTAATCTGACCATATATGAGTGGCCAGAGCGAACACATATGTTATTTAATAGCACGAATCACGATTGTTATTTCTTGAATTCTAAATAGGAATGGCCGAAATAGGTGAACTTTATGGCCCGTCCGTGTTACTTTTCCGGGATGTGTGATGGATCCTTCCCTTCCTGAGTGGGCGTGACATGTTGATTGCTATGGGGGTTTTACAGTCTTAAAGGGAGGGATTTTAGGTTCTTCTCCCTTTACACGTTCTATTATAGATAGTTGATAACATTCTTAGTGAGACCCGGTGGCCCCCTTAAAGAGTCAAACTACCCATTGGTAGTGAATGGTATTCCATTTGATGGTAGATTGAAGGGATGCCCTTCATCAGGGTGTAGCTGAGCCCTTCAGCTATGTGGTGTACAGGCCAAAGTCCTCGACGATTGAGAACAGGAAACTTCTTTGTGTAGTGGCTTGCCTTTATAAGGAGCTTGACATCTACAGTGCTAGTGATTTACCCAATTAAAACCATAGGATTTGCTGAAGTGGGTTCTAAGCATCCTTTGGGGTGACTGTTTGGCAGAGGCTGTGGTTCAAATCTATCTACCACACTTGAGGTCTGTGTTTAGGCACATCAAAGCGGATTAATACGGTGAGCATCGATTAAATGCAGTAGGGCACATTGACCTGTTGGGGTTGACCAAAAGGAAGAGGAAAGGATATGGGGCCCATAATTGGGTGGTTTTTCATGGCTACCCTTTGTGTGGATGGAATTTACCCTGGCCTTAACTATGGCAACTCTTAAGAGCTTCTTCTGCTAGTGACTTGACCGATCTTGAAATTAAATCGGACGGTCATTTTTAGTGATATATAGTTTATGGCTGGTCTGGATTCTGACAGGATTGCTACTCCGATCATAACTCTATCTACCACTTTCCCTGATTCTTCTATATGGTCAACTTCTTTAACATACCTCCTGAGGTGTCTAGCCTTGATCAGCTTTTCCACCATGAACTTTAGGCTTCAACACCTATCATCTCGTGCCCATGATCTCTATGATAACTATACCACAAGGATTTGTTTCTTTGGGAGGGATCCGTCTAGATTAGTGTAGGCCATTTGAACTCTAGTAAGTCATTGTGATGAATGATAAATTCGTATGAGATGTTTGAGGAGGTGGGTGTAGGAGCTCTCTGTTTTCTACCTACGGTCGCGGGATCACTTCGGTCTCTGCGTGACCTTCATGGACTTCGGACAGGCTTTTCCGGACGACTTACTTCCCTGATTCGTGGTTTTGTGATCATGTGATCACAGGTTCTTTGCCACAGAGATATTTTCCTCAACATTAGTGCTCCCGACCGTCGTATAACTCTTCCAGTGTCATTGGCGGGTCTAAAGATAGTGAATGGAAGAAAGTGGAGAAATGGTCTAAAGCTTCTCTAAGGATTTTTAGACACGCGTTCATGATATATGATTCCTGGCCCGAAAGACTTGAACCTTGAGTGAAATCTTAATAGACTCACTTCCTACTTTATAATGGTTGCAAGAGAAATTAATGTTCCTCTTTTGATTTAAACAAAGATATGTTGTGATATGAATGCGACTATGGCTTATTGAATAAACGTGGGGAGCTTGTGAAACCAAACCCATTTCGGACCCCCTCGAACTAGTCGAGAATACTTTGCATAACATCGGTCATTCTACTTAGGCATTTAAGTATCATACAGCTTGATTATGATGGGGCATATGATCGTAAAGATTCGATGGGAGCCATCGAGCATGGTGAAAAGCTGGTATAATGACAAACCCAGCGAGGTGGTTCATGTGAATGTGTTAGCGACGCATAATATAGAATTTTGGCCGTCTGAGGCGGGTGTATGAGGCGGCGTTGGTGGCATCGTGCACGCATCTGTCTTGACCGTTCGGGGGCTTGATTTGGTACAGTGCGTCTTTCTGCCTCTCTCCTTACCACGCGGGATGCGCATTAATGTGTGATACTTGAAGGTAGGGTGATGAGGCTGCGCGATTGGCCCTTAATGCTCCTCTGAACATTCTTTGATGGTGAGAGACTCAATGATGGGGAACTGCTTGAGAAAAACTCATCATTTGCTCGGGTATCGACATCGTCATGAATAACGGGCTCCTTCCCTTTATGGCGAGTGATTGGATGCACAGGTCAACCGCAATCTCATACGTCTTTTCCAAGGTTGCGGCTTTTAAAATAACCAAGAGTTCATAATATATTTTAAAATAACAAGAAAAATTACTTCTATGAAGAGATTTCTTACTTTGCTAATTTTCTTATCCTCGACAGATTACTTAGCCAACACCTAAAAATATGTGCTCGTCTAGTCATTGCAATTTAAGTGATAATTTGAGAGTTCAATCCTTTATAGTATATGTATTTATCATACCATTTTCATTGCAAAATTGATCAAGTAAATAAAAGATTCAAAATTCTTAACTAGTCTCTTTCAAACATTGGACCACTTTCAATAATTTCAAGAAAACTTAGACTTTGTTGATGTTGACTTCTACGTTGTCATAAATCAAATGGTTAATAAAAAATTCTTCCTTACAAATGGGGCCTACTAAGTGACTTTTGGTAGCAACAAATTAATGGAATTTTGTCTTTCTCAAGAAGACTTTGACTCTTTACCAGTAGAAAAGTGATAGGGAAAAATCTATGAACTTTTCAATTGTAGATTTACTAGGTAGGCAATAAGTAACATATTTTAAGAGAGGGACAAATAAATTTTGGGTTTTGTCTTACTTGACTGGCTTCATAAATATCAGTGCTATGGTTGCAAAGATGCTCCGGTAGCTTCCTTAAGCAGAAAGGAAAATTAAATTTTTAAAGTTTCTTAATTGGCAATTTCAATTTGAGAAAAAAGGCCATATGCTATGTGTCATCATTTTATAACTATGAAACACACACATAAGTTTTATATTTTTATGGCATTCCTTCTAATAGTTTTGGCCTTCCCATTAATTCCTTTAAAAAAAATCACTCTCATTTTCAATGTAAAAAAAGGAAATTATCAATTAAATAATTAACCAATCTCCATATGAATTTGTTTAGAGCACATTAATAGAAATTCTTCTTATGTTTTAATGTTTACACTTAAGTACTAATTCTCAAATATAATTTTTCTCATAATTTTTGCGGAGAAATTTCAAAGTCATTTTTTCCATGGAAGATAAGAAACTATCTAACCATTAGTCAAGCTTCTGTGCCCTCATTTCAATCCTTTCATACATCAACTATCCCACAATGTTTTAATATTTCTACATTGATGCCATCCGGAAAGGTCCTACATACTAAATCATTTGAAACAATACCACCCATTTCTCATAGAAAATAAAAGACATTTTTTTCGGTGTATATTTTTCTATGGAAAATAAGAAACTAGCATAGGAAGTCAAGCTTTTCCATCATTTGTTATATCAATTACCCACCATATTTAATTTTTTTCTTGTTCCTTCCTTAAGGTTCTTTTCAACAATTACACCCATCTTTTCATGGAAACCAAGAATTCTTAGGTCTTTTCCATTGCCACATTCTGCACACTATTTGCGAAAGTCCAAATTTATCTTGAAAACCAAGAATTTTTAACACTTATTGTGTACGTCTTATGTTACTATTAAAGACATCTTCATTATTTGATATTCATATATTGAATTGATTTAGATCTTTGATCAGATTAATGAAGTTCATGATACATAACATAAAGGAAATCATAATGAGATCATAATAATAAGATTTCTATCATGTGCAATTATGCTAATATCTAAATTATCCTTAGTCATAAGATTAACGAGATTGAACATTATTAATTCGGACATCCTAACACATGTCATACTCCTTGATTGGATCTTATAACCTATGATCATGAGTTGATTATAGTTGACATGTGGATGTTTGCTAAGAGTGGCTAAGTACATAGGAAATCTGCTATTAGACAATCATATGGATTATCTATTATATGTAGATGATTGTCTCATCATAGCAATGGTGCATGTATAATTAGACTTGAGGTGCTCAAGATATCTTGGATGATGGTTCTGTAATTTGACCTCGATCCATATTGCCTCTTAGAGGTCTCTCTTTGGGAGATGGTCGGCTATAGCTTGAGTTATTCGAAGGTACTTTAGTAGCCAACAAGGGATTTGCCACTTTTAATAAAGGGGGAGTATACCTATGGCCTCTTGTCAGAATCATTACTCGAGAATTTCTGGTCATAGTGGAAATGCCATGAAGAGTGTCTTCAGGTGCATAATTGAAGAGTAATGAGTCCAAGGAAAATATCTAATATCACTTGAGCTAGATGTAGTGTACCCAATCTAGTGGGAGCTACACTTTGTCCATGCTCTGAACCGAGTGGAATATAGATTGGTGAAAAGATGAATCAACTCATGATCTTAGTTACTTTTAACAAACATCCACATGTCAACTCTAATCAACTCATGATCATAGTTTATAAGCTCACACGAAATTTTTTCAAATGAATTAATGGGAAGGCCAAAACAATGATGGGTGTAATCGCGAAAGTCATTTCCTTTCATGTTTCATGCAATTCCCATTGACAAGTTCATAGTGCCTTCCTTTCATTTCATCGACTCATTGGATATTTCGAGGCAAGAAATCATGTTTTTCGAGTCTGAAGACAAAATCTCCTTTTAGTGTCAAGAAAATCAAATGATGAGGACCCCAATATAAATACAATGGACCACACAAACTGAAAATATACATTGTAATGGGTCCTGTGAAAGAATGAAACATAGTGATAAATTGGTCATTGTTGAAAGATAAAGAGAAAAGAGATAATAGAGATAATTTAAGAAGAAAACTATATTTTCATTTTTCCAAAAACCCATATATATAGTGTTACAGTCATTAATACCGTAATAATTATTCACCGGTAAATGTGTGGTCATTCACAGTTATCAATGAATCATTTATAACACTCCCCCTTGAATGACCATCACTAGATTTTTAATCTTCAAATCATTAAAAGCTAGCGCGATAAAACCGTGGAATGAGAAACTGGAAGAAGGGAAAAAAGAGTACGATTATCTAACATCTTTGTCATACTCCTCACGGTAGTGACATGATTATATTGTCTTCAACTTTTCAATTTGAAGATCTTTAAGATGGCGCATGCCCGACTTGCCCTCTGAAGTTTCTTAGATATTTGCGAAGACGGGCTTGTAAATAAATATCTTTAGATTATCATTGGACCTTATTTGTTGCACATCAATTTCACCATCTTTTTAATTAAGTTCACGAGTGTAGAAGAACTTTGGCGACAAGTACTTAGTTCGATCACCTTTAATATATCCTCATTTGATTTACGCAATACATGCAGCATTGTCTTCATATAATACTGTTGGATTATTCTTAATAGAAGATAATCCTCATGATTCTCTGATGTGTTGTATCATTGATCTCAACTAAACACACTCTCTACTAGCTTCATGCATCGCAAGTATTTCTAAATGATTAAAGGATGTGGCAACCATCGTTTTTTTAACTGATCTCCAGGATATTATAGTATTTCCATAAGAAAATATATATCCTGTTTGTGATCGAGCTTTGTGAGGGTCCGAAAGATATCCTGCACCTGCATAGCCAAGTAATTGTGGTTCCATTACTTTGGAATAAAATAATCCCATGTCACTTGTCCCACGGAGATATCTCAATATATGTTTGATTCCATTCTAGTGCCTTTTAGTTGGAGATGAGTTATATCTTGCTAATAAATTAACAGAGAAAGCAATGTCTGGTCGAGTATAATTTGCAAGATACATTAGTGCATCAATTACACTAAGATATGGTACTTCGAGGATAAGTAACTCTTCATTTTCTTCCTTGAAGTAGGAATGGATCTTTAGTTACTTGAGTAACCTACTTGACCATGGGGGAACTAAGGGGGTGTGATTTATCCATATAAGCGCTTGAGGACACGTATATGATTGATGAATCAATACACCATTCAAACAATACTCGATACAACGAAATTTGAGACAATATCTTGTTTTCCCAGATCTTTCATCTCGAATTCAGCCTTCTTTAAATAGTTGGTACATTTTGAGTGAGCTCTTGAGTCCCGATCAAATTTAAAATCATCTACATATCTTTATTATTACGATCAATTTTACATTTTCTTGATGAAAACACATGGGCTGAGTGAATTATTCACATATCCTTCTTTGAGTAAATGCTGACAAGCAGTTATACCGAGCATTGACAATTTGTTTTAATCCGTATAAAGATCTTTCAACAGTTGAATACATGCTCAGTGGTTTGAATTCATTGGCAATGTAGATGTCAGGGATTTTCATATATACATTAGCATCTGAGATCCATATAAATATGTTGTGACTACATCCATGAAACGCATATCAAGTCATACGGGAGGCGCTAAACTTATCAAATATCAGATGTGATTGCGTTCATTCACGAGAGAATATGTCTCCTCATAGTGGTTCAAGTCTTTGTGAGAAACCTTGGGCCGTAAGGGCGTGCTTTGTATCGCAACTATTTCATTATTCTCATTTTCGGCTTTCGTGCAAAGACCAGCCCGATATCAATGAGTTGTATATTTGTAGAGTGTTTGAACCTCTTTGGTCGAATACACTCGTTTAACTTGATGATCTTAATTACTTGTTTAGGTGCTTCTTTCATTTGGCGATCGTTTCAATGTCGACCCATTCATTCACATTTTTAGCAGGCTCTTAATCTTTTTATCATTTCTTATGATGTCCGCTAGCCACTTGGAAAGAAAAAGCATTATTTATATGGATAGTATTTGATCCATATTCTTCCCTCATGTATATAATTGATGAGATCTCTTCATTGTTATGTACCGGTACATCATTAAGATATAACTCTTTGACTGGTGCCTCTACAGGGGCTACTTGTTCATCGACCAGGGGATTAATAGTTATATGCTCTTCAGGAGTCATAGATATACCAATTTTCCTTTTTCTAGGAATTGTGTCTTTGGAGCCAATAGGTCTTCCACATTTTAATCATGTCTTAGGTTCATTTGTTATGCTACTTTGTAATTTTCCTGTTGGGATTTCAATCCTCGCTGGGATATTTACTGTCGGGATATGTGATTTTGTAACTTTTGTTGAATCAATAAAAGCATCAGGCAATTGATTCACAAGACCTTGTAAATGAATTATTTTAAGACTTCTAGTTGATTGCTTTGTGCGAGAGGATCAAGGTGAGATAAAGATGACTCATTCCATGTAATTTCGTCATTCTTTGGAATTGGCTTATCTCCTAATGGCGGGAAAGAGTTTTCTTAGTGACAATATGAAAATCAGTGGTAAAACTTCCCTAATGGGGAAACCGATATAATTTTATAATAGATCGTATTGAAAGTAAATGCGAGAGGCGTTGAGGACAAAACTTAGGTCGTGTGTGGGAGCGGTGGAACATGCAGCAACATGACGAAAAACTCATGAATCACGAAATATTAGGTTGATAACGCTATGATTGTAATGGTGATAAATCGTGAGTGGCTGTAGGATGAAGGCGAATTAAATTTACGCCATGTATAATAGCATGTCCATGATAAAGAAAGATTTGGTTTCAAAGTATGATCTGTGATCAATTGAGGGCGTTTGATAAAAGATTAATGACCATTACGAGAATGAACATGAGCAACGGGATGTTGGTATCTATACTGATAGACATACAATAATCAAGGAATGTTTGAGTGAGAATTTACCGACGTGCTCCAAGAATGAATTGTCTTGATAGGGTGATTAGGGAATTGTGCTCTGAGTTGAATTATTTGAGTCAATAATCTAGCAAAGCAACATTTCTATTAGGAAGAAGGCATACATGAGACCATCGAGTGGATGCATCAATTAAAACCATAAAATAATGAAAAGGTCCACTAGGTGGGTGAATAGGCCCACAAATATCCCCTTGAATATGTTCTGAAGCGGGGGATTCAAATGTGACCTTTAAAAGATGGTCCTAATATAATTAATTTGCCTTTGGAGCAAGCTGACCTGAAATTATAACCATCGAGTTACTAAAATTTATGCAGCATTAATGGATCACCAGTAAATTTTTGAAGTATCGGCACATCATGGAAGTGCAGGATGCCCAGTGGATTTCATGCAAGTAAATGCATTGGAGTCGTTGAACCACGGTTTATGTGACATAAGATTGATAGTCTAATAGTTATCGATATAATAACCTGAGATAAAGAAGGCAATTGTTCCTACATACATTTTGCCATAATAATAAGTAATGAGTAAATACTCATTTGCATCATGATTCATAGTTTCAATATGATATCCATTTCGGCAAATATCTTTGAAATTGAGTAAATTTCTACTAGATTTATTAGATTAAAGGGCATCTTCAATTTGCAATTTAGAATTTTTTTATTTTTTGAATTTTTTTTCCATTGTATTAAAGTGCATTTGAATTCAAGTGTTATACTTTGCCCCCACTGAAATGTTGTAAAACTTATCTTACTTAATCTTGCCCCCATTGAAACTGAATCCTAGCTCCGCCACTGATAATGGTGGCTTTGTCGGAGCCTTTAATCAGGTTAACAGGACCTGAGATAGTATGAACATTAGATTGAGCTAATGTGAAGTTTGAAAAATATTTTTATCACCTTGAATCGTGTGGGTTGTGGCCTGATCTGACAAGACATGCATCACACCCAGCGAGATGGCATATAATTGATCAATTCTAAGGGGGGATTCATATATCTTCAAAATAAAAACGAAATTTAAATAGAAAATCAAAGTTCGCATTATAGATAACTGTATGGAAAAACAGTATGGAAAAGAAAATATCATAAAAAAAAGTAACATGATAATCATATGTCTCAATTATAAGCACACATTGCCATCCGATCAAATGAGTGGTCCACCCACTTGGATCTTAAAAAAATCATAAACATCAAAATGATTCAAAAGTATTGCACCATCATCATCAAAGAAAGGATCGCCAAAGGATCCAGTAATAATGTCTTTTAAAGTCATTAAAAATTTGTTTCAATTTGCTTGTCTTTTTCCTTTCATAGAGTCTGATAAATGTCGACAAATACCTTGGCATGCGGCGATGCGAATAGTGACCTTTCATTCCACATCGCCAACATTGATCCTCATAAATCTTTTTGTTATGTGGCCACATTGCCTTTCGGATATTTTCTAAGCGATTGACTTCTAGTTGTTGGAGGTATTGTTCTTGTTTTGAGACTGATTATAATTACCTCGATTCCAAGAATTATAACGACCACGACCACGGCCTTGGCCTTGTCCATAATATCCATGCCCACGCCCACGTCTATTAACTTGAATTGTAGCATTGGCGAGCTGATGGTATGGGTCGATGGGGCGGGTGGTGGTTTAATGCTTGATTCATTATTACGCTCATTCTGAGGAGACATGCGGTGGCTCGAGAATATTTGGTAAAAAGCGGCGCTCTATATTCTGCTGCTGCGGGAGCACATTAGAAGCGTGAAAAGTGAATATGTTTTCACCGAGCATGTCCTCGAACATAATCTTTTCTCCACATAATTTTAAGTACGATAATTAATTTTGAACAAAATTTGAGTTGTAGTCTTAGCGGCAGAAATCTTATCAATTATAAATGAAGCAGTCATAACTGGCTGGAAGAATTCACGATCTTTTGATAATGCATGCTCGTTCTTTCAGAAGCCGTCAGGAGGATCGATGGATCATAACGATTAGATATTCACTTTCGAGGCCTTCATCGATATGATGAAGGAATATTAAGGCCTTAACGCGATCCTGCAGGGAAGCGGTATTTCCTCCTTTGATTGTGTTTCCAAGATTCATAGCATCGAAATTAGTTTGACATCAAAATCAGATAAATAATTTTGCTAGAAATATCGAGAGCGACAAATATCAAGCTTAGGGCTGAACATTCAGACGAGGATTTAGGCTTTGATTTCGAAAGAAAATAATTCTTCTTTCATCTTCAAGCATCGGGCTTGAATATTTCAAATGTGAAGCAGGGATGGATTTTGCTTGAGTTCAAGCAGGGCTTTTAACTGCAAAAGAAATTCAAAAAAAAATTTCAAACTATAGAAAGTGAAGTAAACTCTTTGTTTTATAATTTTGTAATATTGTCTGAGGTCTGAGTTCTCTGAATTTGAGCTTTCTAACTTTTTGATTGTTCGAGCTCTCGTGCTAATAACGTGTTGAAAGATAAAGAGATAAGAGATAATAGAGATAATTTAAGAAGAAAACTATATTTTCATTTTTCCAGAAACCCATATATTTAGTATTCTGAGTCATTATCTAGTAATAATTATTCTGATAATGTGTGGTCATTCACTTAGTTGCTCGGAGTGAATTATTTATAAGCAGTCATATATATATATATATATATATATATATATATATATATATATATATATATATAAATTGGTCTAAAATTTATTCCTCTTTGAAGGTCGTTTGAAATATTTTAAAAATTAATTTTTTACTTAAAAAATAAAAATAATTTTCCAACTTAAAAAACACATCTAATAGATTTTAGAATAAAAATATCACAAATAAAGTGTGATTTGTCATGCAATGATCTGAGATGTTTTAATATATTGCATTGCATAGTAAATTAAGATTCACCAAGTACTAATAAAAAAACCTAACTTTTAAATTTCAAATAGAAATTATATTCATAAAAATGATATAGAATTACTTTTATGGATTGTTGTCAAGAACTTATTTTTATAATAATGGGAAAATTAGTCCTAAACTTTCATAACTTTTGCATTTAAATCCTGAACAAAAAAAATTGTTTTTTAAATATAAAACTTTCATGAATTTTGTTTTTATATCCCAACTTTCATTTTAATTATAGTTTTAACATCAAAACAACGTGGTTTCATCATGCCACAGTAAACAGGGTAGGGGTTTGAAGTTTTTTTGCGATATAAAAAGTAAATTAATGAAAGTTGTTATTTAAAAAACAAACTTTTTGTTCATGTTTTAAATACAAATGTCATGAAAGTTGAAGATTTTAATACTAATTTTCCCTAATAATATTATCCAAAATGCCTCAAATATTCTCTTGAAAAACCCAATCTTGCAGTTTCCCTAGGTCTAATGGGATAGATGTAAGAAGGTACTGTTGCAAGATCATAGCCAAGTGAAAAATAACAAAATCACATGAGAACAAGCCTTTGAAAACTTCTCAATGTTTCTTTTTCGATTTTTTTGGAGACTCATAGGAACATTAATATAACATGTTAAATCCCATTTTTATTTATATTTTTGTTGCAGAAACCACGCAGACACTATAACTAAAGTTTATTCTTAATTTTTTGTTTATTATCAGCATCAGCCTTCTCTAGATAAAGAAATTATCTGCCTTTTGAAATACATTTACCACAAGCTTGCACACTTCGGAAAGAACTAGGGGTCCAAGGTACAAGGAAAGGAAACAATTAACTTTATTATTAACTTTTAATTTGTAAGGTTGGTGTTTAAAAGTATCTTCTTTATTGGTTATAGCGATAAGCCAAAAATTCTATTCTTCACTTTCTTCACGTGATAACAGCAATTAAACACTATTAATGAACACATTTTTGATACATTTCTAGTATGACCATCAACCCATGAGTTAAGACACGTGCTTTTGCGTCGTCTAACACTGTTCATTTGTTCCAAAGAAGCAAGGATTGGGAGGAACATAACTAGATTGTCTTCTTCCTACTTCCAACATCCCAATCACAATTTTCATGGAAGGGCGATCTATTGAATCTCGTGGATACCCATAAGACTATATTAGCAGTTTCTTTCTATATTCATGTAAACTTTCTTCCTCGATTCGAATGCATACCTCTTGCTCTTGATACAAATGATTATAGAGCCGATGCAGGAAGTATACTTCATTACTATTTGTGTTGTAACATCCAATATTCTTTTTTTCCCCCCACCATTCAATCAATAACGTACCAAGCATAAACATCGACTTATAAGACACATTTACCAAAATTTGAATGCATTTTACAGTGCCAGTATAGCCCATGGTCCCATAGCGATGTCATAGATGCGCACTTTGCTCCCTTGGAGCATGTTTAAACAAACAAATTCTGAATCTTCGATTAAAGTTATGATCAGTAAAATGTTAGGAAACCTTGATATCTAAATGAAGGATTCTTTTATCACAACCTTGGTGAAGATACTCAATACCTTTAGCTATGCCTATAGCAATATCTTGAAGCTTATGCCAACCTAGCGATTGATTATTACCAAATGCTGAAAATATGAACTTGTCTAGGGACTCATTTGGTAAAAATTCATAAATCAAAGCTCGCTTATATCCATCTGCACAAAACCCGAGCAAGCGAACTACATTTACATGGTGTATTGTGTCAATTGTTCCCACTTCATTAATAAACTCTTCCCCATTTCCCTTGAAATCATCAAGGATCTTTGCTGCAACAAAAACTTCATTTGAGAGCTTTCCTTTATAAAGGGCCCCATACTCTCCTTGACCTAGTTTATGCTTGAAATTATTTGTGATCCTTTTAATATCAGCATAAGTACATGAGGCTTACCAAGCTCTATAATCTTCAAGCTTTTGAATATTTATTTTATGCTCTCTTTCAATTTATTAGAGCGATAAAAATAAGTTATAGAGATTCCATAGTAGTGAAGGAAACCAAGTTGCTACTTTTTTATATATAAGAGGGAAAAAGGGTTTTTGTAAGCAAATGAATGAGGAAGAACAAACAGAATCATGATGATGATCACCATAGTGAAAAGAAGATGAAAAATCGCTTTATAAGCAGCACTTTATCCATCGGAGCGCCTGTGAAAGAAAATAAACTTATTAACATTAATTTTGTATCCTTTTAATCATTATAGCTTACATGATGATGTAACATGAGTTTAATTTTTTGTTGGTGAATTTGGATTATTTTAACCTTGGTTTCTGCGGGCCTCTCTACAGATTCAATTGATTTAGTTAGCCTCTAATTGTTCTAGCTAACGTATGATAGATAAAATGCCAAGTTTTAAAAAAAGCATATAGAATGGGAAGCACAAGGTCGTACCTTTTGGTGGTCTATGAATGCACTCGATTTCAGGTTCCCTGCTGTTACTCTTCTTCTTCCATTGGCATTTGTTTCCTTCTGCTTCACAACGTCCGCAAATAGGATTTGACCAACTCATTGAAAACTCATAATCCCCATAAAGTATGAATTCTGGGATTGTAGCGTTGAAAATCTTCCGGCAAGAGGTTAAGTCCACTTCACTGAGATGGTAAAGGGAATAAGTTAGTAATAAACTGGGTCACTTGAGGAACAAGTGGAGGGGCCGATGGATCCCCAAAACCCATAGTTTGATTTATCATCTGAACAATTGAAGAAGGAGAAGGGTATAGAGTCTGTGAACTGGAAGGGGGAGGAAGATAAATTAAGGTTTACAATATTCTGCCTTTGAAGGCAATAATCATCCGGGTGACGGACAAACATCTCCTGAGAAGTGTAATTTATTTCCCTCACCAAGAGTTTGACAGGATAGTTCTGCAGCTCTAGTATGGTCATCTGCTTCTCTTCTGAGCATGATAACTCAAACCCCGGATATCCACAGTGGTCTGGGACTGCCTGGTCTTTTAGCAGGAACGGAAACCGGATAACCGGACCATGGTGATTGCACCTTGACGCCTTGCATTCGTCATATTGGCTCTGATCTCCATTAATCTCTGCAGACATTAATCTCATAAACAACAAGAAGAAGAAGATGAAGAGTAAAGGGATGCCCATTTTTAATTAATTAAGCAACTGCTTCTCTCTATCTCTATCTCTATAGTTTGAATGTAGACTTCTCCTCACCCATTTTATAAGTACATGTATGTAATTAGATTTGAAATTTTTGCACAAATGGAGAACAAGATTGTATGTTTGTCTCGGAAGCAGGTGGCTTTAGGGAATACCAAAAAAGATGGACTGACTGCTATAATAAAAATTAAAAAAAAAAAAAAGAATTAGGGTATGGCTCTTTTTTTTTTTTTAATGTTTTATGTTCACAAAAACAAAAAGAACAAAGAAAATATAAAAAATATCATTTGATTCCCTTTTTTTTTTTTTTTTGAAAAACACAAAATAAAACTTAAGAACAGTTTTTTTTTTTAAAGAACACAGTTTTGATGTTCTTTGTATGTTTTCAAAAACTATTTTCAATACTAGTTTTCAAAAACAAGAACAAACTCTTAATTTTATCTCAGAATCCAAAACTTAGTTGAAAAAAATAAAAATTAGAAAATTAGAAAATTGCTGGATGACAGTGGATTAGATGTGGACCAATTTTGACCGTCCAATATGTTGAACAGTCACAGCTGCAATTATGCAGATATTTGATATTTCAGTCTCTCTCACCTTCTGCTGAACTCGCAACCCAAAAGCAGAGTATCTCTCTCTCTCTCTCTCTGGGCGCAACCCATGAGTACAGTAGTCCTCCTCCACGTCTTCTTCCTTTCTGTTTGTGTTGTTGGTAAGGATGAAGAGTACCACCAGAAGATATGCAGCCCATCTTCCTGCGGTGATATTCGGAACATTTCATACCCTTTCCGATTAAAGGGCGATCCCCCCAGTTGCGGTTACCCTGACTATGAATTGATCTGTGAAAACAATCGTACTATGATAAACCTGCAGGATGGTGGGAAATATTATGGGAAATACTTAGTTAGCAAGATCAACTACCACAATTATACCATTGGGGTAGTGGATCCTGGGCTAGTCAAGAAGCACAACTGTTGGATCTCCAGTCCCCTCCATTCCAATATTGCTGCATATTACACTCATTATGTGGCAACACGTCTTAATTTTGCCTGATTATGAATGGGCAATTGCTTACCCTTCTTCGCCTTTTAAACCCATATTTTATACAATAGTTTTGATAAAGTGCGAGGAGTTAGTCAGTCACTACGACTATATTCCTATTATTCCATGCAATACTACTACTACTACAGGCTATTATTCTTCCTCTTCTCTTCCTCTTCCTCATCACCAACATATGTTTATGCACTTGTCGGAGACTACACATTGGTAGAAGATATTCCCAATTCATGCACCATCGGCACATCAATGGTTATTCAACCTTTGAAGCCATTTCCTAACCCCAGAAATCTTTCCATGTCAGATTTGCAAGATTATTTGCTTTCCGGGCTTCAGCTTTCATTTTTGGATCAATTCTGCAACCTCCATTGCGAAATGAAAGGGCAATTTTGCCGTTATCAAGAGTGGAATGCCTTTGAATGTTACAAACCAAGCAACTACCACATTCCCAACACTTCAGAGAAAAATTGTGAGTACAATAAGATGCACTTGAAATATCTTTGGATTTGGGATCGATTTTATATATAGGAAATTAATTCCTTGAAAAATCTGATCTTCAATATTTAGGCTAATTAACCATCTTAATTATCTTCCTTGCATGAGTCTTCAATGTTTATGTCCCTAATTTCAGTGGTTTGGTTTAATCTTGCAGGGCTTTGGAAGTGTAATAATAATCGTACTTCCCTTTGCTTGAGTAAGCTTCAACTACAATTTTCTTTTGAAACAAATCTCATTCCATTCATTTTCCTAATTTCTTCCAAATTTGAACTTTCATTGTCAACAGAGGGATTACTTTCTCCCTACACCTTAGAATTACAAGGTAAGGTTGCTGTTTGCAATTATTAATTTCTCGAAAGAATAAGACTAAGGATTTATTCAGAGTCCTCAAGGGCATTCTTCCTTGGGACTAACATGACTTGGATGGTTTGATATAGGACTCCGACAAGAACTTGGTAAATGCAGCCTTTACTATCCCTGCAACTACTCCATGATTGGTATGACTTTCTTCACTCACATGCCTCCCCATTTGATGTTAGTTATGCCTCTCACTCATATTGGTCCACATTTTCAATTTAATTGTTACATTTCTTTCTTTTACCAGGAGGCTGGATACTGCGTGTTATTGGTAAGGCTACCAAATTCCAAACTATTCTTCTTTTTTTTTGTAAAGAAGCACAAAAAATGGAACTAAAACTGGGGGCAAGGTCTTCTATCCAAGGCTCCAGTTCTATGCAACTAAAAACATATTGATTGTTTCTGCCACAAAAAATGCTCCTCCTTGGAGTGGTGTGGCAAAGAAATCCCGTATTTTGCAATGGGAATAGCTCTAATAATTAAATTATTTGGATGAAAATAAGCATCTTGATATAGGTAAAAAATTAATTAATTAAATTAACAAATTGTGTTCTCTCTCTCTGATCAATTGTTGTTAGAAGATTTAGCTTGTATGGTGCTATTGGTATGATACCAGCCAATCGTAGTTGTTTAGTATGTTAGAACAAATATATGCATGATTGAAAATTCATTGATGTCACATAAAGCAAACAAATACACACATGTGATGTCTTACATTTCGATACTACTACTTATCAATTAAGTAGTTGCTAGAGTATCTATTTCATGGCTCTCTAATAACATAATCACCTACTTTTTTTAATATGAAGCTTTAATGGTTCTTTCTTCCATCTATATATGATAGATTTAACATTTCTATTTTGTTATCATTGTTCTTTTTTTTTTTAAATATTAATTGCTTTCATGTCATTTGATTTGTGTTTAGTCTCAAGCAGGGCTTCAATCGGGCTATTCTGCCTATTTGTGTATTTGATTTACAAGTATCGTCGAAGACATCTAGCATTAGATGATGAGTATTGAAGAATTTTGCGTAGTCGCAGATCTCCAAACCCATCAGTACTCTATCGGATATAAAGATGACTTATAACTGCAAATAAGTTAGGTCGAGAGGCTTTGGCTACGTATATAAAGGAAAACTTCAAAGTGGCGCATTGTAGGCGTGAAAGTGTTGGTCATGCATCCAATATGACGAAGATTTCATCGTGAGGGTTACTCTGATAGGAAGATTCATCATGTTAATGGTGAGACCTAGTAGGATTACATTGTGCAGGATCAAATGGGCACTTATATGACTTCATGCCTAATGGCTCTCTTGATAAGTTTGTTTTCCTTAAAAGAGAAAATGACACATCTTTAAGCTGGGAAATGATGTATAAGATTGCAATTGGAGAAGGACGTGGGATTGAATACTTGCATCAAGGTTGTGAAATGCAAATTCTACATTTTGATATCAAGCCTCATAATATTCTTCTTGATGAAGACTTCACACCAAAGGTTTGATTTTTTGGCCTTGCAGGATTGTATTCAACGGATGAAAGTATGGTGTCTCTCACAGCTGCATGAGGAACATTGGGATATGTTGCTCCATAACTATTCTGAAACATTGGAGGTGTCTCATCCTGAGGCTACAGTGTTTATAGTTTTGGAATATATTGTTGGAAATGGTAGGAAAGAAAGAATGTGAATCTCAGTAAAATCGTTCGAGTCAAATATATTTTTTCCATCGTGGTTATGACGGATATGATCGGAGAGAATATAGACTTGGGAGTGCCAGAAGATGAAAGAATTTAGTAAAGGACAATGGTTGTAGTTGCATTATGGTGTATCTAGTAAACACATTGATGAGTCCTTGATGAGCAAGCCTTGGAGATGTTGGAAGGAGAGGTTGAGCTATTAGAAATGCCTGCAAAGCCTACCTCATGCTATGAGGAAATGTCTATCCAAAATAAAAATGGGGCAATCTAATAGAAGCACCACCCGACCTCCTCATGCGATTCCATGGGTACAATTACATTAGATGGAAGGTATTATAGTTTTTTTTTACTTCCATGCTATTCCTATGATATGATACATATGGTTTGTAATTTAGACTAGATGTGTGGCTTATAACTCTTATTTTGCAAGTTTTATATAATGTAATATCGTCTTAAGGCATTAGCAAGGTACCTTGGCAATGTCAATTGATGTTTTAAAGTTGAGTTTCATAACACTCAAGTGATTTTTGTCTTAATCCATACGGTAGGTCTCAAATAATTATTATTTTAGTGCAATGTTTCACATGACTTAAATAACAGCAAACACACACACACACACACACACACACACACACACACACACATATATATATATATAATAGAAAATAAATTAAACTAACTCTAATTAGAAAATAAATTAAAAGTGATGCTCTTGGAAATGAAATTGATTCGTTAGTATAATTGATTTGTGTTTCGAATTTGGTTTTTAGGCTTATCAATGGAATCCAAAGGCCATGAGTGTGACTTTTTATTGAAAAGAAAATGTTGAGAAAAAAAAGAAATAGGGATTGTTGTGATAAGCGGATGGGTTGGTAGTTGGGCTGGGCGCCAGCCCTATAATTGATCCCCGAGGGGTGGGGGAGCTTGCCCTGTGGTATGAACCTTTCTACTTGGAGTATTTTTGTCAAGAACAACATACTAAGGTTTATTCCCATTAGTTGTACTTTGTAATCTCTCTCAATTGATAGTGAAACTTTCTCTACGAGGTTTTTCGTGAGTTTTCCCGCGTAAATCTTGTGTTTTCCTTTTGTTCATTCTTTGTTGTGTCATTGATCATATCGAGTGGTATCAGGCCAGGTGGGTTTTTCGATCTTGCGATAAAGCGACCATGAAATACGAAATTCCCTTGTTGAATCGCAGTACCAAATTTTCGTTGTGGTAAGTTCAGATGTGCGTTGTGCTCGCGCAAATGGATCTGGATGAAGTGTTGCTAGGGCTTGACAAGATGTCGTCATTGTTGGCAAAGGAGAAGAACATGTGATCGTAAACCTTATCTCGATTCACCTTCATTTGCTCAGTCGATTCTGAGGCGTTACAAAGGAGAAAACTACGTGTGTTAAGGTGAAGTTGGAAGAGTTGTGCGCTGAAGAAAAGTCTTACAGTAAAAGTTACACTTGAAGCAACGATTATTTTAAACGCCAGTATGGCGAAGGTACATCTTTAAGAAGGAGCGTCTTCTGTTTAAGAAATTGTTGCGAATCTAGAAACTTTGGAGGTTAAATATGAAGAAGATCTGGGAGTTAATATTGTTGTGTTCGCACCTAAATTCGTATGCGACTTTAGAGATATAAGATTTTATATAGTCGTGATACCCAATCTAAATGAAGTCCCATGAGGTTACATTTTCAAGGAAAATGAAGCGATTAATTGTAAAACTGGCGCATGGAATGCTTTGTTTGTATGTAATTGGCGCGAGAAAATACCAGTGGGAGAGCTGATGAAAGATCTCAGTGGGAGTGTAAATCGATCTGCTGAGAAGGGTCACGTCGAAGGGTGTTTGAAGCTGCTTCTGGGAAAGAAGTCGAGAACAAACGGAAGATACAGTGGTGAAACTAGTGTTGTGGAATCGGATCGGTGATGGAGAACTTTTGGTTCGCGTCGGATGTTGATTCAAGAAGTTTAGTGAGTGGATTTAGATTGCAGTTTGTATGTTTCCACGTGACTCCCCAATCGGGATTGGTTCTACACATACGAGCATGTGCATAAAGGTGTGGTTTGATGGGCTAACAATGCACCTCTTTCTAAGGTATGAATGTATTGGGACGGTTAACGATAGAGATGTTTGATGGAGTAGTTCGTACTTTCTTGAGTGACGTCAGACATGTTCACGATTTGAAGAGGAATTTAGTATCCACTGAGTAATCTTGGCCTTGAAAGTGCAAATAAAGCGATTAAGGTGGAGTTAAGATTAGTAAAAGACCTAGTTGTGATGAAGGGTCGTAAAGCCTTATGCATGTTATATATTTATGCAAGATTCTACTATTACAAGAGATGTTGTTACATCTCATTCATTATCAAAGGATGATATTACGAAACTCTGGCACAAGCGTCTTGGGCACATGAGCGAAAAAGGTATAGCGGTCGTAGAAGAGGACTTCTAGATTGGCTGAAAACAAGTAAGTTATAGTTTTGTGAGCCTTTCGTTTTTGGCAACGAAGCTAGTTGATTCTCTTCGGGCATTCATAAGTCAAAGGGGTCGATTGACTATCACATTCGGACACTTTGGGGACTGAGAAGTATCTTCTATGGAGTGCTACTTATATGTTGGCGATGGGTGATGATTTCTCATAAGGTATGGGTATTCTTCTGAGAGCAGGTGATGTGTTTCGACATTAAAGAATTGGAGAGACGGTGATTAGGAAGGGAAGCGGTGAGGCGGGTGAAATTGTCTTTGCAATTATAATGGGTTAGATTTTGTTCGATGGGTTTAACACTCTGCATGCGAAAAGGGAATTGTTAGACATCGTACAATTCATCATACTCCATAACAAAATGGTGGCGGGCGTATGAATATGACTTTGATGGAGAGATTGGATGCAATGTTCTCTAATGCTTAATTGAAGTCTTTTTGGGCGAAGCCGTCAACGCATGATCAGCGGTTCTCCTCGGTTTGCTATGAGAAAGACTCCTCGAAGAGGTATGGTGCAGTGATCCTCCCTGTATTAGTTGAAAATTTTTGGATGCCTTGCATATGCCCATGTTGATAATGGGAAATTAGAACCTAGATCAATGAAGTGCATATTACTTGGTTATAAATCTGGTGTGAAAGGCTATAAATTGTGGTGTCTGGAAACCAAGAAGTTGGTAATTAGAAGAGATGAGATTTTGATGGACTTCCATGATTCGGGTTTGGCTCTAAAGAGTCACAGTGTTGAGACGTCTGAGAGTTGATAAGCAGTGGAGTTAAGGCGGTTTTGGTTCCCCAATTGAGATAAACGAAGTGTTCGACTTTAATTCGGTCTGACGATTACATTGCGAGAGATAGAGAGGAGGGTAAGTGAAACCTGCGTAAATATGGTGGCGATAAGTTTGCATAAGCCTTAAGGTGTAGCGGATAATATTGAGTCTCAGTGAAGGCCATCCCTTGCTGAAGAGGCGTAAGTTGCGATGATTCAAGTATGTGGATGATTGCTATGCAGAGAAGAGATGGAGTCCTTCATAAAATGGGACGTGGGACATGGAAATGGGTGAGCTACCTAAAAGGGAAGAAACCGTTCGGTCTGATAGATTGTTGAGAGAAGAAGCACCGGGTTGAGAGTGCAGGTCTGAGAGCAGAGACTAGTTTGCTAAGGGTTCACGGTCAGTTCGGTGTTGACTTCACGGATGTGTTCTCTCTAGTGGTGAAGCATGGCTGATTCAAGCTTTGCTTGGAGTTGTGGCTTTTTCACCATGATTATGATACTGCAGTTGGATGAAGGCGGATTTTTATGGGGAGCTTGAGGACATCATGTCACGACAACCATAGGGTTTTATAAGCAGTGGGGAGGGACTATGTTTGCCCTCTTGGAAGTCATAACATGAAGTGCAAAACAGTCTCGAACAATGGTATAAGAGATTTGAGCTCATTAATGATCCTGTGATTTTAAGAGAAGCTTTGATAGTTATTACACTTGAACAATGCAATGATGAGTCATTTACGTATTTTCTCTTATATGTTGATGACATGCTAATAGCGGCCAGTAAAGAGATAAAAGCTATAGCGTAGCTTAATAATGAGTTGAAATGAAGATCGAGGCTGACGAGAAAGATACTTGTGATGGAGATTCTGGGGGATAGAGTAGCATGAAGATTTTCCTTAAGTCATAAAGGATATATTGAAAATGTGCTTTATAGGTTGACATGCAGAATCACGAGCTCTGTTACTACTACACTTTACCTTCATTCGAGACTTTCATCGCCTATGTCCTGATTAGATGAGGGTTGACTACGTATACAGAGTACCATATTCTAGTGTTATGGGTTCTTTGATGTATGCCATGGTGTGTTATCGGTTGACCTATGCGTCGATGCGGTCGGTAGGTACATGGCAAAACATTAAAGGAACATTGGAAAGGCTGTTCGATGGATCGTGCGATGTACTTGCGTGGATACAGTATTTATTTGTTTGTAGTTTGGTAGGACTAGAGATGAGTTGTAGAATATGTTGATTAAGTTATCTTCGGAGATCTCGATAAGAGGAAGTCACTTACAAGATAAGTGTTCACCATTGGAGTTGTACTATTAGTTGGAAAGCTACTCTTGATCGGCGGTAACACATCGACTCTGACAAAGCTACATGGCGATTACAAAGCTTGTAAAGAGGCCCTTTTGGTTTAAGGGATTGTTGGAAATTTGAGTGATCGATTCTTGAACAATACATTATTTGTGATAGCGGTGTTATATTTCTTACCAAAGATCGTATGTTTCATGAGAGGTGAAACATATCGTGTGAGTATCATTTGTGCATGAATTATTGCTCATGGTGACATTGTTGTGGTCAAGTTGGAATTGAGCTGATCTTGTAGATATGATGACTAAGTCACTTTCTATGTGATTTATTGTGCATTAGTCGAACTTTTGTGGGACTTAGTTTGTTGAGTTTTGCCACATGGGACTGTTACATGGAAGACAGTATGGTTGATCTTGTTTTGAGATATAGAGTATGTTAAGCGTTTTTAACTATGAGTAAATTCATATGAGTGGAAATTGTTGATTTGTGACCGGTGGTTTTAGGCTAACGTCGATGGCTGCGGTGTATTTTTTTTTTTGTGAAAGAAAATTTTGAGCAAAAATTAGGGATCTGATATGGTAGCGAGAGTGGTAGTTAGGCTAGGCTTAAAAATAATATGACAATCGAGGGTGCGGGGCGAAACTACAGTATCGTACTATCTTTCGGGTATTTTTTAAATTGATTAATATCTTGGTTTATTCCTATTGTTTGTATTTGTAATCTGTAGTGATAGTGAAGGTTTATCCTTTGCTTGTGGTTTTTTCCCGCAAAAGTGTTCACGTAAATCTTGTGTTTTTACTTTATTTTGTATTTATTTATCGTGTCATTGATCATATCAATAATATTGAACTAGGAGGCTCTAACTTGGTAGAGAGCTTTTTTTATATATACTAAAATTGGTTAAAGTCACTAAAATATAACTTGGGCTGAAGGATATGGTTTATATATAAGCCTCGATATTGACCAAACCATTTCATAATCCATGTGGACAGGTCCCTTAACTAACAAACACTAATTAAGCCAAAAAGTAAAAAAATTTCATCATGGAAATTAATCCCTGACTACCAACTCCCAACTCCCAAAATTTGAACGTTTGACATATGCTTTTCTGAATACGGTACCATAGATCCAAAATTTTCAAACTTGTAACTATAAGAAGACAATTTTGGGTATTTGTCTTCTTCTCTTCAGGAAATTTATTTTTACATGTTTCCAACAAATCAGATTTATCTAAACTAACATCGACCAAAATATTTTTTAAATTTAGTTAACAAAGATGTCCTATGAATAAAGCTCTATCGGCTCTCGACTCTAATTTAAATCCCTTCAAATTAAAAGAAAAAAAAAACAACAAAAGCAAAAACGTAGAACAAATCATATTCATTTAAAAATAAGTGAAAATAATAATTATTTTAATCGTTTTTATATTTATATTATTATTTGTAAAACAAATCTAAAAAAATTGGAGAAATTTTTTTATCATATCATGCAACAAAATTTTGGGAGTTTTATTTGATTTTTTAATCATTTGCCAGTGCTCATTTAAAAGCAAAAGAAAATCCCATAGAACAGCATTTAAAGGTATATGACTATTTATGAACTTTGAGAGCCAAGTACCCCCAGAATATAATTCTTTCAAAAAGATATAGAAAAAACTAATTCTTATATTTAAAAATGGATACAATGTTTTGTTTTAAAGGAAAAAATAATTTTTGATTATTAGTAATACGTTGATAAACTAACAATCGAGTCGCTAAAAACCGTAAAGGATGAAACGTGGCTAGGGTTAATAGTAATAGTCATTTGAGCACTCATTTGATAGGATGAAAGCTAATGCATTATTATCATCACCCAGAATTTAGAAACACCGGGATGAGATTAGTGGATAGTTAGAACATGAAGAACTTGTTGCAAATGAATTGATCAGAGGGAATGGGAAAACTGCTTCTCACATGTGATAGGACGCATATTGTTGTACGAGGGAGTGTAGTAGCCACATGGGCTGTAAATTAAGACAAGTTCTGGAGGCAGACTATTGTAGTTGGAGTCTTTGCTCATGAGTTAACAGAATACTATGAACAGAATGTAGAGACAAATCTTCCATTTCTAGATATTAAGGCAACTGTAGAATTGTTCATGTCCCAAACCTCCCAAGATTTGAAGAATTTGATCTCTTTCTTTTACTGGTTCTCCAATGGCAGCAAGGTTATCAGTTATGGTTTTTACCTTCAAGATGCACTCCATCATAGTGTCACCTTCTTTCTTGATTGTTTGAAACTCTAATCTCAATTGCATAATCCGAGCTTTAGAAGATGCAGAGAAGATCCTTTGCAGCGCAATCCAGGCTTCATGAGAAGATTCATACCCCACAATCAGGCTCATTATATCAGGTGTGAGGGTGGAATAAATCCAGCTTAATATCAAACGATCAAGTCATCTCCATTTGATGAACTCAGGGTTTGCTTTACCAGATCGAATTTCCTTGGGTGGACATTGCTTGGTACCATCTATATAATCCCCAAATCCATTCGCGAAGCCTACATTTTCCATTTGAGTCTTCCAGAACAATGGATTGTTCCTATCAAGTTTAATGGGCAAAACATGATTAAGAAGCTGCAGAGAGGGAGGGTTTGATGAAGTGTTCTGTTGATACTCAGAAGATTGAGTGGATGAATGATCCATGAGAGAAGAAGAGATGTTCTTGAATAATTTCTTCGTTGCAGAAATTTTCTGTCGAAAAAAAATCTAAAAACAGAAAAAGAATGAGAATCCTGAGTAGATCGGTGTAGGTTGAAATCTGACTGAAGAAGAAAATTAAACGGAAAGAAAAAATAAATGACAAAGGAGAATCACGGTTCCAAAGCTCTGATACCATGAAAGTGTTTGATAGAATGTTTGTGAGAAAGAACTAGAACAGAGGAATGTGACAGAGCACAAAACTGAACTGATAGAGCTTGTATGTCATCGTGATCCAAAGAGATTACAACAGAATCATTTTAAAGAGAAGAAGTGGCGGGAGAATCAGTTTGTATTATTGTAACAGAGACTGAGTTTGTTGGATGCTTGGTTGATCTGTTATGACTTGTTTGGCTGGAAGTTAGATGGTTATCATATATGACTTTAACACAAAATATATATAACAGAAAACAAAGTAAAATAACTCTAAATAAGAAGAAAAACAACAGAAATAATGAAAATATAAGAAGGGACACAAATTTTTCTGTAAGAGCATCTTACCTGTGTTCATGAACGAAAATGTGCCGATATTTCGGAGGAATTTTGGATATGGGAGGTGGTTCATGTAGGCGTCGACCGTTCAGAGAAAATCGACAAAGTCGTCCGATACGATCTTTGCGAGAGTTTGCCGTATTTTCTGATCAGGTTCTGAAGAGTATTTGTAACCATACGGTTGACAGAAAATGAATCCTTCGGGAGTGAAGAGTAGGGCTTCTCAAAGAGGGAGGGGAAGAACATGGGTGGAAGAGGGAAAACGAAGAGAGAATCCTTAGGGCTAAATTGATTTTTTTTAAATAATTAAATTTTTTTTTTAAAAAAGGATTTGTATAATTTTAATAGAAAATGAAAATATTTCTAAATTGATTATATTTTTAAAATTAAATTAGAAATGCGAGTTTTTTTTTTTTGGAATATTCGTGAAAATGTAAATATAAAATATAAGTATATACATGTTTTTGAGTATACAAAAATATATAATATATTAAAATCGAATAAGTTAAAAATAATAATTTTTACATTTGAAATTTTATGTAAAATTTTATTCTTGGAAAATAAGGATCAACTTTTTGAGTACATGTAGGTGACATGGTTCTTGATGTAGTGCTTGAGTTAATTTTTAAAATGCGGTTATTGTTCTACGATGAAACTTTATCGTCGCTTTGTGGTTCATGGCTTCGTATAAGTTAATACAGGTGTGGTATATAGTTAATTTTTCTTTCAACTGACCAACAACCATGCTCAATGGGCGCCCACCCCACACTTTCTTTTGTTGTTTTTTTAATTTTTATTGTTTACAATCGGAGTCTTCAATGTTTTTTTTTTCTTTTTGGTTGTACTTTTTCATAGAAATCACTTTCTCCCATTTTTCCATCTTTTAAATAAATTAATTTTATAATTTTTATTTAATGTTATAAGATAATATTTATTTTCACTTATTTTGAAAATACTTAACAAATTTTTTAAATTTTATTATTGATTTATTCAAAAAAAATTATTTATTCATTATTTTATTTTGATTAGATTTAATAATTCTAAAATTTTAAATATTTTAACATTTAATTTATTAAATAAATTATAAATTTGAAAATCCTACTTAACAAAAATGTCTTTATTTTTAAATTTTCATTTATTCAATATTTTACATTTAATTATATTTTTATTTTATGTAATTATCATATTAAAGATAAAAACATATTTACATGCAACAAATAATAAATAAAAAAATATATAAATAGATTTGAGTTAGTATTTCTTTTTTTATTTATTATCTAAATCAAAACAATGAAACACAAGTATCACAGCTCACATTCGGATTACTAGATTTGTTACCTTGTATGTAGTATTTAAGCTAATTATGCAGACATGCGAATTAAGTGTGAAATTAGGTATTACAAGTCTACTCTTCTTCAAGAATTTAAATTGATTTTTAAAAACTTAAATAATAATTATTTCCTTAATCAAGGATGAAGGACATTTATTATAAATATTGCTTGATTGCTCTAAGTCACATGCGTTTTCTTGTCATTACATATTCATTTTATAAACTATAATTATAATTTTGAAAAATAGATTTCAATTCATTTTCATTTTTCGAACTATAAGATGAACATGCTCACACATTTTCGAGGCCTATGAAATTTGTTATAATGTACAAAGTATTTATACTAATTGTACAAATAGATGAACTGATTATACAAGGAATGTATATGCCTATTATTTTTCAAGGATTTTAATTTATTTTTAAAAACACAAATGATTATTATCTTAACCTATAGATGAAAGACATTCCTTATAAATATTGCTTCATCCTCATACTCATTTTACACTTTTTTTTTTAACCTCGTACATATTTATTTTATAAACTACTTGAATAATAATTTATGAAAAAAAAAATAGATTTTGGTTCATTTTTCTTTTTTTGTGAACGATAACAATGAAAACATGCCGCCTATGCTCATATTTAGTACAGAGACTTATGAGATTTATTATAATGTACAAGGTATTTACACTAATTATATAAGAGGTATACATGCCTTCTTCAAGGATTTCAATTGATTTTTAAAAATTTAATTGATTATTTCCTAAACCCAAAAATGGACATTTATTATAAATAATGCTTGATTTTCTCAGTTTCCTATTCATAATAACTTTTTATTTATAATATTTCCAATTTTAATATTGTAATTTTTTTTCTTACATTTTTAAATTTTCCTAAACCTAGTTTTAAAAAAAAATGTTAATAGAAGATAGTATCACTATTACTTTAAATTTTATCCAGTTTTAAAATTAAATACTAACGATTGTTACTATTTTTTTATTAAATTGTTAATATTTTGTAGCGTCCCAAGCTTAGGGTCTCGTCGACAACATTGACAGAGTAGGCTTTATGTGAATATCGGGTAATAGATATTACACCATCACGGCTCATGTGTTAAGAATCATTCCTTCTCATTTAATTTATAAATATACAGGAATTACCTTATACAGTCTGTAAGAGTTCGAACACAGCACTCTCACATATGGTACAAAAATATACATATATTAGAACCAAGTGTGTTCTAACATACAAAACATGATATGTATTAAAACTACTCAGTCCTCATATATATACAAAACATCATATCAAGGCCACAATCCAACCCGCTTCAAGATCCCGGCCTCTAAGGAGCGTCATCTGCCTGCGTATGTCCTGTCTTGAAAGGGGGTCCTGACAGGTGAGCTAAACGCACCCATTAGAGAAAAACTCTGAGGGTTCTTTCATAAGTCTTGTGTCTGTGTACACCACATTCAAGTAAAAACATGCATGTTCCTACTCAAATGTCTACATGTCATGGATGAGAATGTGACTCACCCTATCCTATATCCCGAGTCCTCACCGACTCCCTCACACATGCATATGCCAAATGTAAAAACTTGTCATTGGTGTTTCACCCAACGACCCTTTATCCAAAACAAAAGGCTTTTTGTTTTTTTATAAATCAAATCCTTTGAACAACCTCCGATAATCGTTTCATTCAAAGCCCTTAGACAGTCTCCGATTGTGGACAGTCTCCGACCCTGAACAATCTCCGAACCCTGGACAATCTCCGACCTTGGACAGTCTCCGATAACAACTTTATTTTAAAGCTATGGACAGTCTCCAATAACCTCTTTATTCAAAAGCATTGGAAATCTCCGATAAACCGCTTTATTCTAAACCATTGGACAGTCTTCGATAAACCGCTTTATTCAAAGCTATGAAATACACCCATGAGACTCCATTGGACGTAGTCCAAAGTACCGAGCTCACCAGCCACCCACCAAGAATGGTGAATGATTATGACCATGCACACACCCCCATTTAATGCGATGTGACGTGCAGTTATGCAATGCAAATGTACCATTGCACTTTATACCATGCCACATGCAAGAAGACCTCTACATGGATAACATGTACCATACACCATCTTGTGTATCATGAACGACCATGTCTAAATGCACATAACAGTTCATATGTTTAGTCTAATATCATTACTCATGTTGTTATGCTAGCATTCCACACATTCATATTCAATGCATCACCTGAACATGCATCTCCCACAGGTTCTAAATCGAATTAAGCAATTTAACAGCACAACTCACACACCTAAGTGAAGTATAGTATATCGATTTGTCTGTAAAACGGTGCCAAGACAAGTCCATATTCAAGAAAACACATACAATCCCTGATTATTTGGAACACACAAGACATCATGTCATCTCTTAACGAGAGGGCCATTTAATCACGATTCACAATGGCTTTAGATTCGAGCCTCATACCATCACAATGGGTGTAGAGATTAACTTGAGAAAAGTCACAAAATTTATGAATTAAAGAACCGATACAAAAAGCAAGAGAGCAGTGTTGGAAACACTTTGTTTTAAAACAATTACTCAATTTTCAAAACGGAACCGGCTATGCGAACACCGGCTCCCCATTGAATGCATTTCTAAGTCCAAAGGAGTCGGAATTTGGATAGCCCTATTTCAAGGAGATATGTTCTCCTATAAGTCTAATTTACCCAGTAACTAGAATCATTCAATTCGGATGAGTGATAACAGGATTATAGCCCAAGCACGATCCTTAGGGTCGAAGGAAAAAGCGGAATGACATCTCACGAAAAACCACGACATTTACACATACGGAAAATCTCCTCCATTGAGGGTCACAACCATACTCAACCAAATGGCATTTCCATGGCCCCAAGAAAGGAAAATAACCAAATAGGCAAAGTCCCTATCTCTTGGAGTGTGTGGGATCAAGTCCTTGATCCTTCAACCTTGCAACAATGGAGATCTTGGAGCTTTTCCTCCTCCTCTTCGTTCCTTCCTTCCTTTCTTTCCTTTCTTCTCTATTTTCTGGTCTTTTCTCCCTTGGTTCTCCTCAGTCCACGAATTGCTTCTCCCAGCAGCAATTCCCCTCCTCTCTCACCATGTTTGATTTCATTTCCCACTCATTCTACTAACCATGCCTAGACATGTTCTAAGGTGGTTGACACATGTCCCATGCTAGGCCATGTGTCCCATATGCCACTAACAAGTCCACCCACCTTCATACTGACCTAAGGTGAGACACTTGGCCTCACTTGTCCACAATTCAGGTGCCACATGGCACCCGTAGTTAGCGTTAAGTCTCGAAATGCGTGAAAATTCGGTATGCCGAGGTCGACACAATTCATCTGGCCATTAGATTTCGAGATAGGCTCAATGGTGCGATTCGTTTCATCATCCGAGATCTAGAAACATCTCAGCTTTTCCTCCGGACTATTTCAATAAATTACTGTTTTGCCCTTCTTTTTTTTTAAAAAAAATTTAAATTTAAAATTTTCACGGGTTTTACAATTTTTATATTATCTTTTTATCTTTATTTAAAATTTGCTTGTGGATTGTATTTTTAATTTATTTTTAAAAAATTTTGGTCCTATAAAATTTATAAGATTAAAGTATAAAAAAGCCAGGTATAATATGAAAATATGAAATTATTATTGATGATGTCTTTTCAAAGCCGATTTGGGAATTTGGAGCGTATTATGGTCGTTAGTGGGAATGGGATTTATTCTTTGAAATTTGGTCTATTGACTCGGATGTGGCGCTACTGTCTTGCAATCTCTGAATATGGTCCTCCTCTGCAAAGACAAGAAAAAGAAAGGGTCGGCGGGGGCTTAGCCGTCGCGCTCCGTGCTAAGTGATTTCTTTCGAGGAAAAATGATAGGCTTTGCTTAGAGGGCGAATGTGTTCGTGCGCTCCCATAGATGGGGTGGCCTTGTATTTATAGTATATGTTTTCCCGAGTTGGATGGTGGATGATTCTTTCCCATTGGACGGAGTATTGCTTGCCTTTATCAATATTGGATTCGATGAGATATAGAAAGACGGTTTATTTGGAATAATCTTCACTTCGTATTGGGGGGGATCAGGAAGATACACGGGATGAAATTTGTTATATCGTCAATTATCTTACTTTATTCTTCGGTGAGATTTAGTTTGATTTGAAGAATAAGACGTTATTGGGGATTATTCTATTTTCCATATTGAAAGGATTTAGTTTGGTTTGTGGGTCGTAGGCTTTCCCAATTACCCCTGTTATCATCCTTTGGGATAAGCGGACTAGGCTCTCGTTTTGGATTAAGCGGTAGGGACTGGGTGGTGTTTCATTGGGATAGCTCTTTCCTTGGAGCTGGCGAGTGGGCACATGAGCCTTATTTTTAAACCACATCGGTTGCCTCCCCAGCCCTTGTGTCACGGTATACGTGGGCAAGAACATCAGCATTTCTCGCATCGGGTGCGATTTCCGCGTGTTTGCTGAGTACGCGCGTTCAGTCGAGGGCTTGGTCGCCGTCATATATCTTGTGATAATGATGACTCTTCGGTTTTCGCACTCATTTCTCCCACTCCTTTCGGTTCCTTCACATTTGCTTTGCGGACATCATACGTCTTGTGTGCCTCGATCCACAGAAACCTTTTCTTTGCCTTTAGCGAGTTTGAACTTCCCTCTCCTTTAGTCTTCTGTCTGAACCTTTTTTGCGTAGAGTCTTTTTCTGGCGTCTTTCTTGGGATAGCTTTTTCTATTGTATTCACAGGACATTCGTCTTTATCTCTTTAATTATAACTGACGTCTGACGAATGTAGGGTTAGGTTGGCGAGATTTTGTTGTTTTATTATTTGCTTCCATCATGGGTCAAGATTCGACTGCTTCTTCTCTACGTATTGGAGGTGACTCTTCGGCTATTGTCGGTTCTAGTGATTTGGCGGCATCTCAGAAAGCCCAGATTCGTAGGGTTGAACCGAGATGCCCCGGGCGCTCCTTTTCCATAGACGAGGGTAAGAGATGAACTGATTAAATATCAGGAATTGAATACGAAATCAGAGTCGTTCAGCATGCTTTAGTTGTGGGGCCTAGCAAGGTCGGTCCTTCGTATGGGGCCACTTTTTGTCCAGACGTTACCGACCTCCTTTTGGCGTTCGAGTTTAGTCCCTGGTTGACCTCATGTGGTTAAATTACTGAGATGGTATGTTTCTTTGAGGTGGCCTTAGATAAATGGTCTTTGTTTCCCTCTGCGTCCCACTTCGCAAAAGGGGTTTCACTGACCTTCAATGTCTGTCCTTCTCAACTTTCGCTCGATGGCTGGGGTTTTGGTTGGTCTATTGGTTTTCTTTAGGGATAGGGGGCTCGGTGTTCCTAGTATAGCTGTGTTTCTTTATCTTAACTGTCGCGAGGAAGCTGCGAGACTTCCTGTATTTTTCGGCGATTCAGGCGCTCCTCGGTGATTTTCAATCTTCCCTGCCCGTGAGTTACGGAAGGAGCGTTGCTAACTGTGAGTGGTTGCAATTGGGAATGTGACCTCAATGAGGACTGACACTCTGGGCGTTAGGAGGCTTGGACCACACCGAATCTACGTGAGTGTCCTGTTTTGATTGCCGTTTTATGAGGTCATTGATATTTCTAATTCTTCATCGTCCACGATGCCCCTCTCGGTGCTCATTTGACCTCGACCACGAAGATAGTGCCATAGTCGCAGAGTTCTGGTTGGTATCCTGCGGCGTCCACGGGGCCCGAGTTAAGTCGGATGTTCTTGGCCCCTGAGTTCGGTCATTTCATTCTTTGTTCTGGTCTTGTACTCCTTACATTTATGAAAAAGTCTCCCCGGGCCTCTCTGCTGAGCTACGAGGAGGCTTGGCTGCTCATTTGGAGGCATTTGTCTCGAAAAGCCGGAGTGTGAGAATGGAAGAGCCTGGACTCATTGAAAGGCTAGGTCGACCGGTCGAGGTTACGGAAATTAGGGCGTCTTCCTCTTTGCTTTGTCTACTCAAGTCAGATCTTGGGAACCGAGGGCGTTGTGCGTCGATTGGGGTTCCCCCAAATTTCGAACACACGCTCCATTTTGGGTCTGGCTGAAGGCAAAGGTTCCTGGGAAAGTAGTTGGGCAGCCGTTAGCCCCACCGCGAGTGTTAGGCCACCTTCTTCAAGGGCGAAAGAGTTGAAGAGGAAGGATTTCGAGACTAGCGGAGATGGAGACTCCTTCTTTCTCGATGCCCGGTATGGTGGCGCGGTCCGTCCGTTCTCGAGTTCGACCTCGAAGTTGGCCTTGGTCGTTGATGAGGCTTTGGCTATATCCCTCCAGGGGGTTGCCTCTGTAAGTTCCCCTATCTTGTCGTGTCTGATTTCAATTTTGTGTTAGATACTGACTTTGCGTTGAGTGTGGCAGGTGGCCACTCATTTGAATAGTTTGGCCGTTCGCGAAGGCCGTAAAAATTTGCCAGAGTCTATAAAGCGAGGGTGGCTTCCACTTGCTTTGATCGAGGCCCGGAGTTACGGGATCGGGTGCGGCGTGTGGCCAGGGAGGTGAGTGAAGCCCGGTCGGGCTTGAGCCATACTATGTCGGCACGTGCTCGGTAGGGTAGAGATGAGGCCGGGAACGACGAGAGGCAGTGGAGGCGAGCCCGGGAGGTCAGGATGGCTGCGGTGTACGGAATGACTTTGCTTGATGCGGGCGGGTTGGATCACCTTGATATAGGCTTCGGATGGTCGGGAGGGGCTTCCTCACATCCCGAGGCGAGTTGCGGGTGCAAGAAAGATCGTGCGGTAATGACGAACTACGATAAGGCGACCGCGGTGAGCGGGCTCGTCGTGGGCTTAGGAGTTGTAAGCTAAAGCGGAGCTGTTGAGGAGTGTCGTGGGCTGCGTGGGGATCTTCATCAACAAGTAACTCTGGTTGCTTAGTGGGACGAGATTATATAAAGATTGAGGGATGAGGCCTGTACTCAATGGGTTTCCAGGTGGCTTGCCTTTCAGAGGAAAGCCGCTAATGTCTACCCAAGCCTGGACTTCAACTTTGACATTCCGTGACGGGAGGCTAGAATTCCCTGTGACTATTACGGAGAGCGGACACGGCCCGAAGCCCACTCCCCTTCTTCACCCTCTGCTCCTCCTTCTAATGCCTGATCTCCCGTGCACATTCTTGCTTGCATGACGTCGATTTTCACTTTTTTTTTTTTATGAATATTTTTTGTGTTGGGCTTGGGACCCAAGACGTATGTAGCCTTTTCCTGAATAAATACTCATTTTTTACCACTTCTGTTTTTACTTGTGCCTTTCGCGTTGTTCTGCATGAACCGAATTAACCTCTTGGCTGCATTGCCTGAGTCGAGCGTCTGAGTTGGGCAGCTCTTGGGCTGCGTGGCTTGAGTTGAGCAGTTGAATACTTCAACTGAGCTACTAGGCTTATGGGCGTTGAGGCCTTGTAAAGTTAAGGCCCCACTTTGGCCGTCTGTCTCTGGCGACACGTCGAGTTGGGTAGTTGTGCTCTTGAAGCTGAAATTTGGTGACCAGGCTCTGGTAGCGGGGGTGAATAGCTGAGTTGATGACTCTCATTTGCATGGCACAGCGAGTAGTTGGGCTCGTCGGCCGAGGGGGTACGCTAGGCTCAGGCGAGGTGAGTGGAACTGAACTCTTTGGCGATCGACTCTGAGTTGCATGGCTGAATGCGAGTGGTCGGGCTCGTCAAGCTGGCTGTGGGCTCCGGCTGTAGGAGTGGGCTGAATAGCCTAAGATGATTTGACTCTGTTTGTGGCACGAACAAGTCGTCGGCTGTCATTCATTTCTTGGAGCTCAGGGCACGAGTGAGTGGGTGAATAACTGGTGAGGCGACCTCCCCCAGGCTTCATGGCTGAAGAGCGAGGAGTTGGGTGGTGACTCGTCAAACTAAAGCTCACTTGGGCTCCGGGCGGGCGAAGGTGGGTGATCAGCCTGGGTGGGGCGGCTCTGAGTGCATGTTTGGATCAGAGTGTCGGGCTCGTCGGGGCGAATCTTGGGCTCGGGCGGCCCAGTGAAATTGATTTGAGTGGCTTTGTTGGCTCCGAGCTCTGGTGCATGGCACGACGAGTAGTCGAGGCTCATCAAGCCCGATTTCTTTGGGCTCGGTGGCGGTAGAGTGTCTTGAATAGCTGTTGACCGACTCACAGAGGCTGCGTGGCTGAATAAAGTAGTGGGCTGTTCAGTCATTCATGGGGAGCTCAGTAGTGGGTGAGTTTGGAGTAGCTAAGGCGACTCTCTAGGGCATGGCCTCGGCGGAGTGGTCAGGCTCGTGTTGAATTTGTTAGGCTCCGGCCCAGTAGGAGTGGAATTTGATGAGTCTGATGATCGACCTCTGAATTGCATGGCTGACGGAGTAGTCAGGCTGGTAGATTGATTTGTTGGGCTCAGTTGATGGTAGGAGTGGGTTGAATAACTTCGAGGTGATCATTTCTAAAATTTGCACATATTTCATGAGTAATTGAGCTTCAAGTCAGCCAGTCTTGGGCTCATTTTGGTAGAGTGGGTGATCGCTTTGGTGATTGACTCCAGGAATTTATGGCTGAATAGGTAGTCGGGCTTTCAGTGGCCAATTTCTTGCGGAGCTCGGTATTGAAGTAGATGAGGTGAATCTTTGAGTTGATCGACTCTAGTTGCGTAACAGATAAGTGGATTAATTTCGTCTGGCCATTTCTTGGGCTTAGTGTGGCGTCAGTCATCTTTGGTGAGCCGACTCTTAATTTCGTGGCTGGCCCAGTCGTCGAAGCTCGTCAATGAAATTATTAGGCTCCGGTATTTGGTAGGAGTGGAACTAGACTCTTTGAGGCGATCGACTCTAGGCGCATGTTTGGAATCGGTGGTCGGGCTCGTCAAAGGCGAGGCTGGCGGGCTCAGGCGGTGGTGGTGGGTCTTGAAATTTGGAGGCCGACTCTGAGGCTGCGTGGCTGACGAGTGGTGACATCAGGCGATCTGGCCCAGACTCAGGGCGCTAAGACCTTTGGGCCCAATCTCTTGGGAAGGCCTTGAATGTCTTTAATCTTGGTTCGTAGAATTGGAAAGCGACCCGCTGAGGTTTAAGTGTGCTAACTCTTATAAATGGCGACTCATTCAGCATGTAACCCGATACTTTGGAAGTCACGCGCTGCGGGTGTGTAGATCAAATCTGCGCGGGATGAAGCTTCGAGGCTTGATCGTCTTTGCAGGGGGTTCGCCTGAGGAATCTAGTCCAGCTCTGTTGGATCCCTGCTTGTGGGAGTTGTGTTTTTCCCTAGTCTCCCCTTTATGGGTTGTTATTCACCGCCGTGCTAGGAATGTGTGTCAAAGGCGGGTACACTTCTTGTGCCACTTTCTGTTTTACAATTCTTCTTTCCTCTTATCTCTTTCTTATCTCCCTTCTCTTTCATTCTCTTCCTCCCTTTCTTATTTTCTTCCATATCTCATTCTCCCTTTTTCCTTTCCTTACGCATAAACTCTTTCCATCCCTTTTTTCTTCTTCTCCTCTTTTCCACCTCTTTCCTTTTCTTCTCCTTTTTCCATCTCGTTTTCCTTTCCTCTTTTTTTTTTTTTTTTGAGGAGCTGCTTGTCTGTGCTTCCAAGATGTCGATGACACTGCGATTGTAATTGGATAATTTTAATTTGGAATAAATAGATACTTTTCCTTTTTGGATCATGAATTTTCACATTAAGTGTATTAATTCTATTGCATTCTATGGGCTGTCTTTGTTTGCAATGTTAACTAGCCACCAACAGCACAACTGATTTATCGTAGAAGATGGATATCCTTTATTTGAATTCTAATGGGGTCTACTAATAAACGCTTAGGTGCTGGCATTCCATGCATGATGTAGAATTTTCCTCCTCTGTCACGGGCTGTGGTTGCTGGTGACGACTAGAGATATGAAGTGTGAAGACCTTCCCAGGCAGTTGGGACTTAGTTTTCCGTGTGCTGGATTCTTCCTTACTAGCAAGAGCTGTTGAACTGATCACGGCATGTAGCTCCTAGGTTTGAATTTTGGTTGTAAGTACCTTCTTAGTCTTCCTTTAGTGATCTTGATAAGCCTTGGACCTCACTCTGGTTTTATCAGAGGTCAAGTTTAGTGAGAGCCTCGTCATTGTGTTCCACATTTTTCCGGTTCCGATCCTTGGTTTAACGTCAGTGGGGGCTACCGGCAGTCTGGTAAGGCCGGGGCAAATGGGTTTCTGGGTTGGACTGTATGATCTGTGGGCGTAACTTCGAGAATTATTCTACCCATTTGCCTTTAAGATCTTCTAGTTTGGTCTTCAAAGCCTTAAGGGTCGATGGTGACTCTGCTGACCATTGGAAGCGTAGGTGTCTTTGGGAATGAATAATAATTCTTAATTTCGAGCTCGACACAAAAATCCTAAACTTGGCGTTGTCAAATTGCTTTCCATTATGCGATACTAGGAACTCTTGGGATGCTAAACCTGCATATTATGGCTCGCCACACAAAATTGCGTATCTTTTGTTCCGTGATTGTGGCCAAAGCTTCGGCCTCAACCCACTTGGTGAAGTAATCTACAACAACAATGATGAACTTGCATTGGCCTTCCAGAGGGCAGGTCCCAGAATGTCGAAACCTGCGTTGAAAAGGCGGCGTGGGCTTGTGATTGATGTCGAGTTCGGATGGGGCGAGAAATCTTGGCATGCTCTGGAAAATCTTGCATCTCTTTGTATTGGAGTCGGTCGCGTCTCACGAGTATTGTGGGTGATGGTATCCTGCCTTAAGACCTTCCTGTAATGTAGAGACTCAGATATATGATTCGCATCTGTGCCGTGTACTTCCCTTGCTTGCCAGTATTCTTTCATGATGCACTTAATGATGGGTGTGAAGGAAACCTCCTTATAAAGGCTTCATACAGTTAGTGGTCCCAGTGACCTTTAATCACAATTTTCTTTGCTTCTTTCCAGTCGTCGGGTGAGCGTCCAGTGATATGTAATCGGATGGGGCTCCATCGGCTTCGGCTCGGACTCGACCGGGGCAACTTCCACGTCACAGAGATCAATAGAAGGCTCTAAGGTGTTCGACAGGGCGTTTGACTGAGGTCCTTCTGTGAAATTTGTGCTAGTTTTCTTTAAGGCATCGGCCGGAGTTCTACATACAGGGATATGTCGGGCACGGATCATCACGAACTTTTTCCAATAAGTCCTCATTGCCTTTTTGAGTATAGGATCATTCTTCCGGCACGGCGCCGTAGGTGTCTTCTATTTGTCTTCTTGCCGGTGGGGTCGCTGCGGACCTCTAATTTGGTGACTTCGATGAATAGGCGAGGTTGGGGCCCTCACCTTAATGGCCTCATACTCGTCTCGTTGTTAGGCTTAGAATCCGAATCTGAGTACGTACTCAATGTCTATTCCTTAGGTCGAGTTAGGCCCTTGCTCCGGCTTTCTTGTCGTTTGTGGCTCCATCTACGAGAGTTTCGGATGGGGGGTGGGTCGATTGTTTAGTGGAGTGCTGGCGAGGTGAGTCCATGACCCGAGTCTGCTAGGACTGCCAGCACGTTGCCGGTTTTAGAGCTTATGTCGATGTCGAACTCACTCAATCTATGGCCCACTTCATCGACCTTTGTGAGGTCTCGGCGTGTGGTACTTGCTTCATCGGATATTTTGTTGGAACCCGATGGTGTGAGCACGGAAATAAGATGGACCAGAGGGTTACTAGGGCGGGATTAATTTCTCCATCACGGGATGCACTCTCCTCCACTCCTCTCGAACTCAGTACACTTGATAGTGAAGCCCAGTCTTTGTACTCGGTCTTGTCACCGACGAGGATAACGGTCGAAATCGTGGGTTATGTGATTGGGACTCTCAGTGGGTTACTGTGGGATCAGATTGCATCTTCAATCTTTGAGAATGCCGCATAGGTGTCCCATTGAAGGTATTCTTTAAAACGGAAGAAAGTGACATTTATCACTATTACTGGACACGAATCGGCAAGGCGACAATCCTTCTGTCGGGCTATTAGACTTCCTTGCTTGATGGTGATGGCATGCGAGCCTGACCTATCTTGTCTGGGTTTGCCTCTATTCCTCGGTTGTTATTTATCAGAAACCTATGAATTTTAGGTTGAAGTACTCCGAGTACATTTAGGTACGGATTTAGCTTCATGTTGTACTCTCGGGATGCAGACGCCTCGGACCGATAGGCTGTGGGCTTCGGCGGTGAGTGGATTTACCGGCATTTCATCTATGTACCTCCATGAGTGGTTTCCTATCACAGCCACGGAACATCTGTTCTGACCTCCTACGATCGGCGCTCTTGCATTTACAGACGGGCATCACACGATAACAATGGTTCTAACCTTTGTGATGAGCAGGTTTTTCTTGGTGTGGGTCCGTCTTGATACGGTTGTAGCCGGAGAAGGCATCCATAAAACTAAGGAGTTCATGGCCGGCTGTGGCATCTATAATTAGGTCAATTTGCGGCAAAGGGAAACTGTCTTTTGGGCATGCTCTGTTGATGTCGGTGGAAATTCGATCTGGTCGCCGCCTTTGTTATTTTTAACTAATCGACGGTGGCTAGCCACTCTCGAGGGTACTCCGCCTCTCGATTGCTCTTGCACGGAGGTTTTTCCGACACCTCCTCGTTGATGGCTTTTTGCTTTTAAGCGCGAAGCTCCTCCTCTTTTAGGCGGCTTAAAGAGGAAGGGCGCGTTCGACCTATGTGTGATCACTTTGTGAGATTGATTCCTCCCATGTCGTTTGTTTCCACGAAGGCGTCTTTGTTACGTCTGAGAAATTGGTGAGGAGTTCTGAGGGGTCAGCCGTGAAGTTTGGAGTCGATGTATGCGAGGTGTTCAGGGTCGTCGTCAAACGATACATATTCCAGCTCTTCCGAGGGCTCAGGTCAGGTGTACACCTCGTCGTGCATGTCGAGCTCGTCCAAGTATATGTTATCGACCGTCTTTTGCTTCATGGTTGCTGAATAACATTCCCTAGCCACACGTTGGTCTCCTCGAACCATTCCTACTCCGCTTATGGTAGGAAATTTAATCATCATGTGGTAAGCAGAGGGAATGACCTTTATTGCATTGAGAGAGAGATTACGCTAACATATTATAGGCGGATGGGCGTACTGAGGAATCTTCTTTGTCGTCGTTGCCTAGCATGGAGGTCTCAGAGTGAGCATAATTGTATTGGGCCACGGGTAGCACTTTTTCTCGGAGAAACCTCTTAGTGAGTGTGACGGGTTCCGAGTTTCTCCACCCAGATGCCATCTTATGGCCCAGGCGAAAATGATGTCGGTGAACTCCTAGTTGTTAATTAGACCTAGATGGATTGTTTTGTTGGCCCACATTGCTCGTATTACCAGGGGTCGTCATGGGGTCTTTGGCGTCCCTCGAGATCTGAGTCGAGAGGAATGTTATGGGGCGTGTCGATAGAAGCTGACTTGGACCTTTGCTTGGCGCCACCAGCTATCTTTCACGACACGATCTTTGTGAGATGGGATTTCACACAGGCGAAATTTGGACTCCCCTCCTCCTGTAATCCTCCACGAGATCACATGGATTTTCCACAGAGGCCTGCGGTGAGTTGTTGTGCAGGAGTGGTGGCGGTGGCTGCGAGAACTGGGCTTAGTTACGGAGAAACGGTCGAGTGATTTTAGGTCTTTATGGCGTCGGATACCAGTAGTATTAAATTATTACATTTCCTTCTGAAATTTGTGTCTGATCATGTGCGGTGCCCGTAATCCCACATGGAACTCGCGGTGCAGTATTGTCCACTGAGTGGCGAGGTCGACTTCATTTGGTTAGCCACCTCGGTATTTGTTCGTTCCTTGCCGCCAGCGGGACTGCGATCTCGAGGCTATTAGGGTGTGAGCCGTAGGATTGAATAACGTTGTCGTCTCTAGAGTTGAGGTGGGCCCCGACGATCTCTAAGGCTTCCACGCCTTTCGGGGCAGATTCATTTCTTTTCTTTGGAGACCTCTCGGTGGCGCTCTGTCGCTGGGCTCCTTATGATAAACATCGATCCGACTTCTTTCTTTAGGGGTTAAGTGCTTCCCTTCTTGGATATAGAGCTTCTTAATATTGATATACTTCTACGCTTTAAGCGACACCTTAGCCGTACTTACTTAGGGTTTTGAGATGGGAAAACATGATTTTTATTTGCACCTAACCCGACAATGAATCGCAATTGATTCTGAATTTTCATCGGGTATGTCTACCTTTAGAGACTCGGCATTGAACCTCTGCACGTAGGACCTCAGGCTCTCCTGCGAGCCCTACTTGATGGTCAATAGATGGTAACTCGGCTTTCTATATGTTGGCTCGGAGTGAGTGGGAGGCGAGCGCTGATGGATAGCTGAATGGGGAGATTGATGAAGGCGGAAGCACAATTCAGAAACCGGGCTAAAAATTTGGGCCTTTTAGTGTGATGCTTGGCTACATGAACGAGTCACGATACCCATGCAGCTCCATTTGGTTTTTGTAAGTATTGAGGGTGGTCGGCCGGGATCTCGACACATAGACGCTTCCACTTGTGGCATTACGAATTTATTTGGAAGGAAGTGAACTCGGTACGTGAAACGGTGATTCAATGCATTTTCCAAGGTGTCCATGGTGTCAAAAAGTGCGTCCTCGCCTGACTTCCTTCCTGCAGGTGAGCTTCTTTGGAGGTTCTTGAACCTCTGCTCCTATGATTGCTCCCAGTCCCTTCTTTGAGAATTAAGAGCGCGGTTATGTTCAGGCCATGCCCCAGGGTGTTCTTGTTGCCCTCTCAGAGTTCAGATCTTTGTGATTAAATTGGGACCAGCTGCAGTTCTAACATTGTTTGGCTCTCGGGATAAAGTTGTGTTATCATGGAGAGATCTTGTGGCACTGTGAGTGTCATTTGCCTCGAGTGGTCGTTGCATCACGTACGGTGAGTTGTTAACTCTTCATCGGGCAGTTGATTAAGGCGAGAGGTGGAGTGCCTGCCTCGTCGGGTGTTAACTGCATCGTTTCTGCCTTGCCAGGGAGGTCGGTTTGTCTGTATCGCTGGCGGAGTCCTGCATCCTTAATGAATTGGCGTTGCTCACCTTGTGTTCGAGTTGATACCGCCAGTATTAGTGTCGGTCTTTATTTATAAAGGCCCATCGTTCCCACAGAGGCGGCGCCAGTGATGATGCCTTTTCAGTGTTGAAGTGGAGGCGTATCGGGATTAGGTGGGCATGAAGGATAGAGTTCTTCTTTGAAAGTGTCTGGCAGCTCACAGGATGTGGCACTGCTATGTATGATCTGCAAATATGGTCCTCCTTTGCAGACGAAAAGGAAACGGGGCTTCGCGTGGCGCTCCGTCTCTAAGTCGGTTCTTTATGAGAAAAAGGATGGGCCCCAGAGGGGCGAATGTGTTGCGTACCTTTCAGATGGGGTAGCTTTGTATTTATAGTATATGTTTTCCCGGGTTGGATGGTGAATGATTCTTTCCCATTGAATGAATTATTGCTTGCCTTCTCGGTGTGGATTCGGTAAAGGATATAGAAATAAGCGGTTTATTTGGAATAATCTTCCTTCCTTATTGGGGGATCGGCAAATCGCGGGATGAGAATTTGTTATATCGTGAGATTATCTTACTTTTAGCATTGGTGATTTAGTTTGATTTGAAGGATAAGACGTTATTGGGGATTATTCTATTTTCCATATTGAAAGGATTTAGTTTGGTTTGTGGGTCTTGGTCTTTCCTAATTACCCCTGTTATCATCCTTTAGGATAAGCGGACTAGGCTCTCGTTTTGGATTAGCGCTAAGGACTTGGGTGTTTCATTGGGCTGATAATGAGTCCAAAAACTCATTAGATTTTTAAACCATTTTTCTGAGTTTTTAATGAGAATAATGATGAATTGTCTGAAAATTTGATAAATTGACTAAAATTCCAATTTACCAAGAAAATCTGTGAGAAAAATCATAAGCGACCACCTTGTGAGGTGAAGTAAAAATTGGAATTTAATTCGATGAAGTGGTTCAGATAATTCAAGTCCACGACATCAACAAATTTGGCTTTGAAGAAGGCGAAAGAGTGAACAAAGCGAGAAGTCGTGACTGAAGAGGAAGTTGAGACAAAAGAAATGACGGTGAGATTAAAAGTAGTCAAATGGAAAGTTCGTAATGCGACATCGTTGCGATGTCGCGACACGAATGTCAATGATGTCGTGATGCCACCATGAGGTCGCGACAGGAGTCTACAAAGCCACAAGGAACAACCTTCTCAGTAAAAGAAGTCATAACTAATTTTGAAAGAAAGGACTTGATGTCGCGACCTTGTGATGTGAAGAATAACACAGGTGTGGCTTGAAACTCAAATGGAAGACGAGAATTAATGAAGAAGCCCAGGACATGATGCTTCATGACACCGCATGAGAGTCGCGACGAGGTCAGCTTAGCGATGAACATGGAGGTCGTGACGGAAGAGTTGAGACAAAATATTTTCAAGGAGACTGAACATAGAGGTCACGACAGTTGGAAGAGATAGCGACATGTTACTAAACGAAGTTGTCGCTGACGTCGTGATGGTGCGACTGTCAGTTCACCAGTATCATGGTCGCGGCGTTCGCGATTAGTTCTGTCATTTGTAAGAATGGAGGTTGCGACATCATTGGTATCGTAACCTCAGTTAAAGAATGCTGAAGACAAGTTACTACAACATAAAAGCTTCCGCGACATCAAAGGCTAATAAACGTAACATTTGAGTCGCGATAGCCAAAGGAGTTCACAATGCGGAGCCGGGTGAAGTCGCGGCGTCTAAGTGGAGTGACATCAAAGCGACTCTCATAGCGAGGCGGCGAGAGTCGACGGCGTCACCGAGGAAGTGACATCAAGAGTGGAGTCGCGACACACAAATGAGTCGCGACATGAACAAACAAATGGGCCGGAGTTGTTTTGGAAACCCACACGGAAGTGCATGAAGTTAGGGCTGACTCAGACCTATAAATAAGCGGTACACTACGAGGAAGGTAGCTCTTAGCGACTCAGGAATGAGAAGTCACACGGGTAAGCCTAAGGCTCGTGTATTTTAATTTTTGTTTCTTTTTCTTTGTTTTGCCGTTATTTTAGATTAGATTAGACGGATTTTATTTCATTTAAATTTGTGGATACGGATGTTAGTTGTTGAAGTTGAAGGCCCGAGATACGAGAATGTTATTTTCTTCAAATTCTTGCTGGTTTCGTTTGAAGTCGAAACAAATTTTGGAATTCGAATATCCGATTCGATTTCTGGTGGTTGCTTACGATCGGGAGCTCCCAGATTAGTGTAATGAAGTAATTTAGAAACCCAACTTCCGTTGAATTTACGCTGTTGTTAGAATTTATCTTTTCTGCATAAATTTATGGAGACTAATGAGCTATGATTTGGAATTTCTTCTTTGGTCTTGTTTATTTTTGTATCGCAGTCAAATATCGGTGTCCTATACCTATAATAGGATTGTTTCATGCTGCGATTTCGGGAGGCCCTCCCGGGTAACACGGGAAGGCATTCTGAGAGTGATGAACAATTTCTCAAAATTATCACGAACCTAATATTGGGGATCCTAATGAGCTTTGTGAATTTTAATGATAAAATCTTCTTCTCATGAAGCTAGGAATGAGTTGAAGACTTATCAGTTAAGGCTGACGAGAGAGTTCGCCTCGGTCGAGCAGTAAAGTTCAATCCGGGTGTTAAGCGAATCTAATCAAAGAGAATGATGAGCTGTTCCAATTTTGAGGATGAGAAACCGAGTATAGTGTAAACCCATGCTTAGCCTATGTCTTAGGAGCTAAGGTTTACGGGTTACATGTTTAGGTATGAAGTATTGAAAAAGAAAAATATCGGAGGAACAAGCCTTTCAGTTAAAGTGATTATCTAATCCTCGTCTTGAAAGAGAAACGGAGAAGATTAGATGATGAAATGCTATCACATTAAGGGAGAGATTCACATGGCATTACCATCTTCCTTGGGCGGATTCATCAGAGTTCATGAAGAAGCAAAGTTACAGAGTTATCTGCGGGTGTTTCACAATAGTTATTTTCAATGCTCCCTTTAAAGCCTAGCGTCAGTCGATTCTTTAATTTTTTTTATTTCTTTTATTTTCAACATTATTTCATTTTGTTCTTAGTTTTCATATCTTTATTCTTTCATTATTTTAAAGGTTGTTAGGGATATATCAATTGCAAATCATAGTCCAAATAGTATAGAGCTTGAGTAGTCAGGGTAGTTGATTGAAAATTCTTGAGATCTCTGTGGGATCGATATCTGGACTTAAATCCACTTTATTACTTGTTCGACCTGTATACTTGCAGAATCTTGGATCAAAACCAGAAAGAAATTTATCTACTCTTAAGGAAACCGCTTTTAATCAATATAATTGTAAAGGAATATAACAAACAAATTTCATGGAATTAGTGCTGGGGACTAGATAATAGTCTTATGGTAATAATGCTATAAATTTGTGTCGATGTTTTGATCCATCACTCACACTTACATTAGTTGGAGGACGACCGTTAACAAGTTTTTGATTGCCGTTGTCTGGGATTAGATAATAGTCCTTGGTAATGACGTCATAAAGTTGTGTATGTTCTTAGGTTGGGTGAGCAGTGACCTCTCTTCCCTTGGAGCTGGCAGTGAGCTGTGAGCCTTATTTTCAAATTACATCATTCTGAATAAAAATCTTATGAATAGGAATATATATATATATATATATATATATATATCAATATTATTTATAATATGTTATTAAAAGGAAAAGCGCAAGTAGTATTTAGTGGTGGCAAACTAGAGCTTTAGTAGCGTAAGCTTATGACTCTGATACCATATTATGAAATAGACTTTTTATTATTAAGAGAGTTGAGGTGTATATATACACCAATACAAGGGCAAGAAAATAATAGCATAAAGTATATAAAAAGAATCCTAAATATATTATAATATTCTAAATATACAAGGAATCTTAAATATACTCTAATATTCTAATTATACAAAGAATTTAGATATACTCTAATACATATATCATCCTTCTCATAATTTTTGCAAGAAATTTCAAAGCCAATTTTTCCATGGAAGGTAAGAAACCTTCTAACCATTAGTCAAGCTTCTCTATGTACCCTCGTTTCAATCCTTTCATGCATTAACCGCCCTATAATGTTTAATATTTCTATATCGATGCCATTCAAAAACGTTCTTCATAAAAACTTTTAAAACAATAGCACCCCACTTTCTCATAGAAAATAAAAGACGATTTTCTAGGTATTTATTTTTTAAAGGAAAATAAAAAATTAACAAAGGAATTAGTCAAGCTTGTCTATCCTCCATATATGTATGCCTTCCTTAAAGGTTCTTCTCAATAATTATTCTTCTGAAAATAATAACACCCATCTTCTGATGGAAACCAAGAATTCTTTGATCATTTTTATGGGCATGTTCTACATGCCATAACTCATAAATTTTATGGAAAAAGTTTTAGAGAAAGATTTTTTCTAGAGAATAAGAAATTAGCAAAGGAATTAGTCAAACTTTTTTATATTTCTATCCTTATCACATACATCGACAACCCCACATCAATATTTAATGTTTCTTTGTTTTTGGAAAGCTAATCATTTTTAATATAATATAGTAAACTGTCTTCATTGAGATTTGAATTCCTTCCTTTCACATGTCTAACCTTTTTAATGTTCTAGGCTTATGAACATCTACCAAAATGTTATTTTTTATGCTTTTTAAAAAAAAAATGACACCTCTTTCCCATGAAAATAAAAGATCACTGATTATATAAAGATTACATTGTACGTTTCTCTGTCTGGTCTAACACATTCTAGACATTACACCTGCCCCATAAATTTTTTGGAAAATTTTTAGTGCTTGGTTTTCCATGGAAAATAAGAATCCACAAAAGGAGTTAGTCAAAGCTTTTCTATCATTATTAAATGCACCCTTATTTCTATCCTCAATAAGAATCCCATGTATTAAGTCTTTCCAAGTGGAAAATTTTGAGTCTCCCATTAAAATGGCTTTTGACCAAAAAAAAAAAAAGGGTTAACTTCGAGGTTGTTTTGGATTTTTTTTTTCAAATTAGTCCTTTTCTTTTTCTTCCTTCTTTGATAATCATAATAATAAATAAATAAAAGTGCATTTTTTCCTCCCGCACACCACCGACCCATTATCTGCCAAATCAACCACTTTCTCTGTTTATCATTTACTTTTGAATTTTTTAATTGAAAAGTTGATTTTTTTTTTAATTGTTGAATATGAAGGTATGAGTTTCAATGACATAACCGTGTGCATTATCAGAAGGTCACGCCATGATCGACACCAACGGATGAAAGAGCGGGAGGTTATAAATTCATTTACACTGTAAATTACTTTAGCAAAGAGATAACGGTAAAAGCAAATTTGGCAATGGTCCTATAATATATACAAAACAATTGAAAATATATGAGATAAAATACGTTTATTAAAATTGAAAAATTATGGGATACAATCTTTGTTGCCAATATTTGTGCATAATTTGAAGATAATGATGAAGATGTTTTCTTTGTTTCGAAAATGAAAATCAAACGAGGGCTTAGAATTACTAATTCTAAAAGGATGCACACGGATTATAGTTGTATGTATCACACAAATTAAAAATAAATCCCATATATAATGGACCACACTGAGAATGAAACATAGTGAGAAGGTGGTCAAATGTATATATATAATGGATTATATGGTCTATGACCATTAGTGAGAGATAATTGGTTACAAAAATTAATGCACTCCTTGAAATTATTGACTGATGATACTTGAGAGGATTTAAAAATTTAAAAGTTTTAAAAATAGGCACATAGGAATGAGGGTACATAAAGAAGCTTCACTAATGTTTAGATGGTTTCTTATCTTATAGTCGAAAAACTGGCTTTGAAATTTCTACGCAAAAATTATCAGAAGGATGTGGGATTTAAGGTTTTAAGTAGAAATATTAAACATTGTAAAGGTATTTCTATTGATAGACTTTTAAACAAATTCATTTAGGATCCGTTTGGAACTCGAAAAGTAATAAGGAAAGAAAATAGAGAGGAAAAGTGAAAGGAAATAAAATTTGAAGGAAAATAAAAAATAAGTTTAAAATTAATAAATTAATGTTATATGTTTATTCAAACTCATTTTATTTGTTTCTCTTTATTATATAAAAACTAAGGAATTTAAAATATGTAAAATTTTGGTTATATTTGATTTTCTTTTACATTTTTCATAGTGAAATCTAACATGAGAAAATCATTTTCCTTAAATATTTTTTTTCCTATAACTTTCTAGGTTCCAAATGGAGTCTTAGAGATTGACTAATTCTTTAATTGATGATTTCTTTTTTTACATTGAAAATGAGAGTGATTATTTTCAAACAAATTAATGGCAAGGCCAAAACTGATTTATATATTGTTTGTGTGATGACACATAGCATTAGGCCTATTGTGTGGGGCTTTTTTAAATAATACCATAATTAGAAAAAAAAATTAAAATATAGAACAAACATAAATATTTCCAAATCTATGACACTTATTGCCAACTAAGCACCACATAGATGTCGTGTCTTCAAAACACGATTTCAGTGTTAAAATGTGAAATCGTGTTTCGAAATCATGATTTTAATGTATGTTATAAAATTTTGTAGTCGTGCTTTGAAAATACGATTTTAGTGTAAGAATATGAAATCGTGTTTTGAAGACACGATTTCAGCGTAAATTTTTAAATTTGTGTTTTGAAGACACGATTTCAGTGTAAAATTGTGAAGTCGTCTTTTGAAAACACGATTTCAGTGTAAAATTGTGAAGTCTTGTTTTGAAGACATTGTTTCAATGTAAAATTGTAAAGTTGTATTTTAAAGACACGATTTCAATGTAAAATTGTAAATTCGTGTTTTGAATACACAATTTCATTGTAAGAGAATTTCCACCTCGTTGTTTATGTGTGAAAAAATGACGTAGAATTGGAATTATTTTCCAATCTAAAATATTTTGACAATTATTTATTTAATTATTGGTAAATTTATCAAGAATCCCTTTTGTGTGTGTGATGACACATAGCATTTAGTCCTTTTTGTGTGTGTGATGACACATAGCATTTGACCTTTTCTTTTGTAGTGGTGTTGCTTGTGTTTTGATTTTTGGTAGTTAGCTTCGGATGGCTCAAGGATTTGTAGCTAGCAAGGGCGAAGGAGGGGGGTCTAAGACCCCAAGGCCCATAACCTTAATTGGTGAGGGATACATAGTCCCAAGGCTCATAGCTTTATTGGCAAGGAGAAGGGGGTCTGAGACCCAAAGGCCCGTAGCCTCACTTTGTAAGGGACACGTAGTCCTAATTTTGTGGCCATAATTTACGAAGAAGGGTCAGAACCAGGGCTAGTAGCTTTATTAATTAGGAAGCGTAGTCCGAGGCCCGTATCCTCGGTGGTGTGTGGGACACGTAGCCCAAGGCTCGTAGCCTCTCGTTGGTGAAAATAAGGGGGTTTAAGATGCTGATACTCGTAGCCTCAATTGGCAAGGGACACCTAGTCCCGAGGCTTGTAGCCTCTCATTGGTGAAGAGAAGAGGGTCCGAGATCCCAAAGCTCGTAGCTTCAATTAGCAAGGGATAGGTAGTCCTAAAGTTCGTAGCCTCCCATTGGCTTGAAGAAGGGGGTTCGAGACCCTGAGGCCCGTGCGATAGTTGCTTGATCAAGTGATACAAAAGATGAAGGGAATAAAATTATTTCTTTATTCGATTTTCTATCACATCGGGAAAAACAAAAACAAAATTCTAATGAAAGCGCTTCTTCATATATGTCGAGTTCTAGGGGCGTGGTTTTGCCTTTCCTCCTAGAAGCTGGAGTTTATAGGTGCACTTAGATCCACCGTCAATAATTGAGCAGGGCCCTTTCCAGTTGGGTTTCAATTCACCTTTGTCGAATGTACGTTGTAGGACTAGGTCGTTGTTTTGTAGGCCCATATGGCTATTGGCAATTCGTCTACCCATTTCCCTCTCAAGGAGTCAAACATTTTCTTCAAATAACTAAGGGTTTTTGTTGGTTACCTTGGCTTGGTCGTTGGAATGAGGATATTTAGGAGAGGAGTAGACATCTTATCTCGCGTTCCAAGAAGTGTTGGAAAGGCTTGTTGATGAATTGTGGGCTGTTGTTCGAGACTATCGCACGGGGTGTCCCAAATGGCATATAAGGTTTCTCTGGATGAGCTTTGTTTAGATGGCTTGCCTTGATATGAGTGTATGATTAGGCTTCTGCCCATTTGGTGAAGTAATTAGTGGTGACAAGCAGAAACTTTCTCTATCCAAGGGCTGGAGACAGGGGCTTGACTATGTTGATCCCCCACATAAAAAAGGGTTAAGGACTAGACACGGGGTGGAGCTCGTTGTTCAGGACATGGATGACATTAGAGAACTTCTGACAAATGTTGCAGGTTTTAACAAAGAGCTTTGACTATTGCTTCATGGTTGGCCCAATAGAATCCCTGCGTCATAATCCTATGGCATAGGGATCGGCCACCTATGTGAGTACCACACACGCCCTCATGCATCTCCCTAATGATTTTCTATTCTCGGACGACACACATTACTGGTAGGGCCCAAGAATGACCTATGGTAGAGGGCATCATTTATTAAGGTGTACCTAGCTACTCGAGCTTTAACTTTGAAGGCTTCTTTATTATATGTGGGAAAGGTCCCATATTTTAGATAAGACGTGATCGAGGTCATCTACAATTTAGGTGTTAGGGTCTCGACCATGTTTACAACTTTCTCTAAGATGGAAGAATGTTCCATGACATTCAATTCCACGTGGCAAAAGTATGGGGTGCTCGATGCTAAGGTTTCCAAGGTTTCTACCGTCTTGTTCTCGGACCTTGGCCCCTTGGACACTTGACATTTCTTAAACTGGGCAGATAATACTCGGACGAGGGTCAGATATCGGGTCATCCTTTCGTTTTTCGCTTCATAATCCCCTTTGACCTAGGAGGCCACTAATTGGGAATCACAACATATCTCTATACTAGTGACTGAGAGGGCCCGAGCTAGGTGGAGTCCCAACAAAACTACTTCAAACTTGGCCTCATTGCACGACATTAGAAAATAAAATTGAACGAGTTGGGCTATGAACTAGCCCTCGAAGCTGTCTCGGCCTAATCCTACAAAATGAGGGTTGGAGATCGATGATGATGATCATCTGGGTGTGTCTGTGATGGCGATCGATCGTTGACTCTTGTTGATGTTGGCGTGATGTTGAACTCAAATCTTATAACCATAAACACCAGCGCATTAACACGGAAAAACAACACCCAATCGATGGCCCCGAACAAAACGTGTCGTATGAACCACAAAGAATAAGAGCGTAGCTTCTTGGCACACGCAACTCGGTGCAAAGACGTCTGCTTTCGAAGAATACGTGTGCGGGCTCTACATGCAATTAACATCTTCCTAACAAAGTACAATGGCTTTTTTCCTCTGTCTTGACCAAGGCTGCTTTAATAGTTGTTGCAGAGGCGACAAGGTAGAGAAAAAACTCCTCTCCTTCTATGGCCTGGCATAAAATTGGTGGAATGGCGAGATACTCCTTAATGGCTTAGAAGGCCTTGTCACATTCAGGGTCCCATTTACCCGAGGAGGGTCCCTTCAGTACTTTGAAGAAAGGTTGAACTCGATCGAGGACCTTGAGATGAATCTTCTTAAGGTTACTAAATTCCTGATGATGGCCTATATCTGTTTCTTGGTTTCAGGCAATCTAATCTGCATGACTGAGTTTGCTTACTCGGGAGATAGCTTAATGTTGTACTTATTATTTGAGTTTTTGTTTATATAGACTAAACCCCTCAAATTAACACTGCGACAAGAGCCTTACAATTCTTCTGCAGCTATGTCAAAGTGGAATGAAGTTTTTTTTTTTTTTTTTTTTGAAATTTAACAAGAATGGTTTTTTGTACTGTAATTAGTAATAGGTTTAGTCTACGACACTGCAAGTGTACAAGTCATACAAGTAGCAAAAATGGATGTAAGTCAAGATATCATTCCCACAGAGATTGACAAGAATTTGAAGTTCAACTACCCTAACTACTCAAGATCCATACTATTTGAACCTCCATGTGACAGTTTATTAGCTTAACTATAAAAATAATTGTCCTAGAGAATACACCTAAAAGTAAAAGAAAGTTGAAATATAACAATAAAATAAATAACAAAAAAAAAATGACTGGACTAAATCAGTTCTATGTGAGAAATGAACACTATCAAGGAAATGCTGTGAAACATCCAATTTCTGCACCGTAATGCATTGTGTCACGCCCCGGTTCCGGGACGCGAGACCATATACTGGGACTCTTTAAATGATGATTTTTTTTTTTAAAGCCGTCCTGGTACACAGTAGGTATTGCCAGCATCTTATAACGAGAATTAAAATATTATATATAAATCAAAGAACTACCCTTTGGAGTGGTGTCATCAAAAAGCTATACATTTATCGAGTCCATTTACAAATATAAAAGCGTGGCACCCCACATTACAAATCGAGCCACCGGAACCTACATGTGTAGTGAACCGCCTGCAGTGTGTTGGCTTGATTATGCGGAAGTCTTCGGATGTCTTCTCCTATACCTACGGTTAAAACCGTGCTAAGCTTTGCGCTTAGTGGGAAACATGTGTCTTATGCATATACACATTCAATGCATAAAACAATAACGAGATAATATAAGAATTTTATGCATTTATATTATGAACTATCACGAGTACTTCTTCTTATAACAAGCTTAAGCATTCGGATCTCAGTGAGGAATTCACCGAGATCTTATTCTTATCACGGAGAACTTATGCTTATAAAAAACTTATGTTTATTCGGGACTCCCATAGGAGTTCACCAGGAACTTATGTAACGGACTTATGTTTATTCGGGACTCAGTAGGATTCACGGGACTCATTAGGAGTTCTGAACTTAGACTTAACCAACTTATGTTTATTCAGGACTCCCGTAGGAGTTACAGAACTTATACTTAACCAACTTATGTTTATTCAGGACTCCCGTAGGAGTTACAGAACTTATTCTTATACAGGACTTACACTAGTTCGGAGGTACCCGTAGGTATCACAGAGATTACGGAACATGTACTGGTATTACAGAACTTATTCTTATACAGAAGTACTTGTAAGTCTTACCAAAACTTATCTCAGTACCGTATCTTACTTGTACTACGAAGTATGATACGGCATTATTCCGGATCTTATCCTGGTATTACGGAGCATATACATGTATTTCAGATTTTATACATGTATTACAGAACTTATACATGTATTTCATATCTTATAAATGCATTTCAGATCTTATACATGACTTACAGAGTATATACTTGTCTTACAGACTATGCGAAGTCTTCACGGAACTTATGCGATCTTCTGGAACTTATGCGGTATTCTGAACTTATCTTGGTCTTATGGAGCATATACTTATCTTACGGATCTCATCCTTGTGCGAAGGTACCCGTAAGTACAATAAGTCGAAACTCATCGCCATCCCCCATCACATCACGAAGTCGAGATCAGGCGGTATGCGAGATACCTATCGGTATGGACGCGTAAATCCATAGCAGTGAATCATAACGAGATATAGCGACTACGGATCACAGTACCCTTAGGTACCCCTCTTGGACTTATACTTGTTTTACCGATCACGGGAGTGCAGTGGGTACTACGAGTTTGTCCCGGTCTGAGGAGTACCCCTAGGTACTACAAAATTTGATGAAATCTGAGAGTACCCGTAGGTACTACGAGAACTTAATCCCGGAGCGACGAGGAACTTAATCCAATGCAGGAGTACCATTATTCACAGATATCAGTCTGAGGCCAGGAACTTATCGAGGTCTGAGGAGTACGAAGTAGGTACTCACAGCGGGACTTATTCAGATACGGGACTTATCGGATACGGAGTACCGTAGAGTGCTACGGGACTTGTTGATCTGAGGAACTTATCGGATCTGAGAGTAATTGTTGCCCACCACCGTGGGTACTGCAAGGACTGTTCAGATACATGACTTATTAGATACGAGAGTACGTAGGTACTACGGGACTTATTCGAATGCGGAGTGCCCATAGGTCTTCTGGAACTTATCGGATCGGGACTTATTCGAGGGACGAGTACCCGTAGGTACTCTGGGAACTAAATCGAGCTAGGAATGGGACTTAATTAAATGCAAAGGTACCCGTGAGTGCTATAGAACATTTTCGGATACGGGTGCCCGTGGAGTGCTTCTGAGCTTAATCGGAGGCAGAGAGTGCGGGTGGGTACTCTGAGGAACTATTCGGAGATAGGAGTACGTGAGTGCTTCTTGAACGGTCTGAGTGCGTTCGGATCTTTGTTCTTGTTCTCTGTTAGTCTTATCATATAATTGTTTGACTTCCTAGACCCGATATCTGGAATGAGTAGGACCACGGCACAATAAGTACCCAGAAGATACTATACCTGATATGGAAGTCTTGTAGTGAGTCGGAGACGGGAGTGCCTTAGCGCCGCGGGACGAAGTCTTGGTAGCCTTGTCGGAAACAGTGTCGTAGCATAACGGGGCGAGTGCCTTAGCACTAATCGGGAATGCGGTGCTAATCGAGTCTTGGGAGCACTAGCGGGAGTCTTTGGAGCACTAATTAGAATCTTGAAGTCTTGTCGAAGTCTTAGGAGCACTAATCGGAAAATCTCTTAGAAGTACTAATCGGAGTCTTAGGAGCACTAATCGAGTACCGAAGTACTAGTCGAGCAGTGCGAAGCACTAACAGGAACACCGAAGTACTATTAGGGACCAGTGGTACGTGTCATTTATGTGTTGGTCTTAGGTGAACAATTATATGAAGGTCGGTAACTTACTATCTTATAATAGGGCATTCTTAGCCCCTTAGGTGTTCATAATGATCGTCCTTCATATCTTGTGTAAAGGTATGATGCGTTTGTAATCACACCTTATTCATGGATTCTTATTCTTCTATGAATCTACTTTACCCCGAAGTTGGAATCCTCCGTTCGGATCACTCTGGCGGAAGTTATGGCATTTCATGCCAACTAGTAATTTCTGGAGATTTTACCGAGGGACAGTTTGAGAATGCTCACTTTTTTCCGGGAGTCTTAACTTCATGTTTGGCACTATCTCTTTGAACTCTTTTTAAAGCTAAGGTGCTAAGGGTTCTATTCCAACTGGAATCACCCAATTCGAGCACCGAGGAAACTCAAGTTACGTGAAACAACCCAGATACTCTATGTTAAAGCGGAACCAGAATTTGGCTTGCACATGGCCCCACTTTGAGTGAATTTTCTGGACCTTAGGATCAGGGCTGGCAAGGCCTATTCTTTAAGTTTTGTTCTCCTTGAAGTCTATTTTACGTATCCACTTGAATCACTCAAATCGGATAATAAATGAGCAAGTTATGGCCAAAATACGAAAACTGGTCGAAACAGAAAACCAGAACAGGTGTACCGGTACACCTCTAAAGTGTACCGGTACACTTTGGCCAAAAACGACCAGAACCGAAAGTGTACCGGTACACTTTCAAAGTGTACCGGTACAAGTCACCCAAAATGCCCTAAAATGTGTGTTTTCTCACATTTTTCCATACTTTGGATACTCAAATCAATTCTACACTTCAAACACACATCAAAACCATTTCCAATTCACCTTGGAATCTCTTTTCTATTCAATTCATCTTTCAATTCTTATCATTCCTCAAAACTCTTTCATGAATTTCCCCCAACACAACTCTAATATGGGTCACAACCCATACATAATTCAAACTCAAGGATTTGGTAGGGTTTATTCTAAACCACTATTTCAGTCTGTCATTTAACAACCAAGATCAATCTAAAGGGAATTCTATAACCATCTTGTGCCATATGAAATTTACCCACCTTAATTTCCATAATTTTAGGTTAGATGGAACCCTAGCAAAACCCATGTTTGGGGACAAACTACTAACCAACCACATGGAAATTCATACATAATCACATAGAATTCATAATCAAGGTGAGTTTCCATACCTTTTTGGCTTGATCTTGGCTTGAATCCTCCTTCTTCCTCTTCTCTTCTTCCTCTTCTTCTCCCCTTCTTTCTTCTCTACGGGTTCTCTCCCAATTTGAGACCAAATTGGTCTTTAAATCCCATGGATTTGATAAGGCCATGTTTGGCCCTTAAATAAAACCCATTTTTGGGTTAACTTTCTTTATTTGCAAAATAGTCCTTCAATTCTTGGCCATTTATAGTTCAATTTCCTTTTATTGTATTTTGGCCTCTAGTCTTTTCATTAGGACTTTTAAGGCCTTTTGGACCAATTACAAAATTGTCCTTAAGTTTTGTAACTTTAAGAATCTCTTTGTTTCCATGTTTAGCATTTAACTCACGAAACATTCAAAATTAGGCTTACAAAAATACCTAAACATGTAAACTTGACTAGGGTATATTCAGTGTTACACATTGTTACTCTGTTTTGTTGCTGGATTTGGATTTGTCCAAGATGCCTAAGAATGCAGTTGGATTTCTCCATAATTCACTGACTAGAGGTCTTTGCTTATCTCGAAGATAAGGGTCTAACTAGTTACTTGTATTCTGCACACTCTTTACACAAGATTTAAGATTGTTTTCTTTCATGGCACTTCATACCCATTTTCTTGAAATTTGCAAATTTCTTACTTCCAAGTCAGGGTTGTTTGCAAACTTCTACAACTGATTGATGACTCATCCTTTAAATCTGGTGGATATTTCCCTTACCTTGATTAGATCTCAGTACTTATAAGTTCGGGAGCTTCCAGCAGTTAAGTACGATTATTTAAATTGATAAAGGTCCCTCCAACATCAATTATGAGTGATTTGATTATCTAAGTGAACTCTCGAGCTCAATAGTTCTTCAATGGTAGTCCTAACATACCCACTAAATGAATGTCCAAACTCGGGAATCTCCGTCTACGTGTCACTCGGAGGGTCTCTTGAAAATCGGACGGGGATACATACCTTGGAAGAATTATTCGATACTACTATTGGGAACAAGTCCATTCAATAACACATCCCGACCAATAGGGAATTAATCAGACAATTCTCTCTCTGTATGCGAGGAAAATACTGTAACTAACGATAAATCCAATCTAGTGAAATTTGTTTTCAAAAGCGCATCTGATCGACAATGGAGCATTGATCGAATTTTGCCTTGTAATTGCAATGGGCCCAGAAGAAGCGAACCCGGAATTTGTCTAGATTTCATTAAATTGACGTAATTGTAGCAGAAAATAAGAAATTAATCCAACTGACACTTCTGCATAGATCACGGGTTGGGATCAGAAAGAAAGAAGAAAAGAAAGAAAAGAAAGAAAAGTATTCTAAAAACATACGATTGAGATTTCTTTGCTTCCCAGTTCTTGGTTCCAAAAGAAAAGCTCGCTACTAAAGCTGTCGCCTATTTATAACTTTCGAAATTGGGTCGATTCGAGGCTCGGATGGATTTCCACACAAATAAATGGCCCGACTCACTATTTAGGTGGGTGACCCCGAGGCGGTGCCGCGACGGCAAATCTGCAGTGCAGTGCATTAAGTTTGTCATGACCTCGAGCCCCGGATTTACAACGTTCTTTCACTTTGTTCTTGCCTGGTGTTGAAATTTGCGACTACGATGTTTACATTGTGACTTGTTTCTTCAGTTGCATTTGATTAGTGGTCGCGACATGAATTCTTTGTTGTGACCATGTTAGTTGTTAGCAGTGAGAACTCTGGTTGCGACCCCCTTTTCTTGTTTCTAGGAATTGGTGTCGCGACCTTAATTCGATGTCGCGACACGGCTCTTTGCCTTTGCGCATTTACGTGTCGTGACCTCGGTCGATGTCGCGACATCATTTGTCGGCCTGCTCAATTCTTGGTCGCGACTTCTCTTTTGGGATTTGCTGGAGGCATCATTAGTTATGTGAGCCTTCAGCGGTTGTGATCAAAATTGTTGATGCCTTGTTTTCTTGTAGCGGCGTGGGCATTAGGTCGCGACCCAAGTAGACCTCTTTAATCCTTTACACAATTCTGTCGCGACCTCAAAAGTATGTCGCGACCATTCTTTCTTGTTATCCAGTCACAACCTCATTTCTCAATCTCAACAGTTTCCATTAAATTTTCTATTTCTGGTCGCGACATCAAAAGTATGTCGCGACATGAACTGTTGCCCTTCTCTCTTTTGCTCTTGTTGTAGTTACTAAAATTTAGTTACAACAGGTCTCAACTATTCAGCTCCTTTTTATGTCGCGACATGAAAGTTGGGTTGCGACACCTCGCGGGCGATTCTTTTCCTTCCACGATGCGCAACCTCAATCATAGTTACGCTTGATTTTTCTCAATTCGGCTTTGTTGAGGCCGCGACTCGAAAAAAGTGTGTCGCGACTGAGTGGTTGCTCTTCTTGCCTAGGCTCTTGTCCCAGTTACTTAAATGTAGTCGCGACATGAATACCTGGTCGCGACCTTGATTGGAGTCTTCAACTTATACTTTTGTCGCAACCATAAATTGCTTGGTAGAGACCTTGTAAGCTTAGTCATCAGCCATTCATAGTCGCGACCTCAATTATCTGTTGCAACGAGTTCGCCCGGTTTAGCGACCTCGGAATGGTGTCCGCGACATAAATCCTTCCTTGAAGCTCTTTTACGTCTCAGCAAACTTCTTTTTGTCGCATGAGCTTTTCATTCAGTATAGTATGACTTCTGGTCATGACCTCGATTCTTTGTCGCGACCTCTCCTTGGCCATTGAACTGCTTTCACTTTTGATCCTTGCTGGAATTTTCATTTCCACTATAAATTTTTGCAAAATATAAATTTGGTAAATAGTACATATTTCTGTATAAAAACAAGCAATTACATTGTGATAAAAATCAGAAAAATGGACTAAAAATTCAATGAGTTTTTTACTCATCACTTACTCGCGAGACACTCGAGGAACTTGACCAACTTCATCCCAAAGGTGCACTTATCAAGGTTGAGACGTAACTGGTGTTGTCTCATTAACTTGAAAACTTCTCTCAACTACAGAAAGTGATGCGCCGAACATGGATTTCATGAGCATAAATGCATATACACTTCTATGGTTTTCCCTATGAAAGGTTCAAACATATGGGCCATCATGCGCTAATAGGCGTCTGATTATAGCCAGAATAGGCGTCTAAGAAAGACAACAGTTCATGCCCGGTTGTGACGTCCACTATCTTGTCGATTTGAGGATGGGGGGAGGTATCTTTAGGGTAGGCATCATTGAGGTCTGAGTAATCGACGTAGACTCTTTATTTCTCGTTCTTCTTAGGAACTACCACAACGCTTGCCAACAAATCTGGATACTTGACTTCCATGATGAAACCAGTTGAGAGCCGCTTCTTAACCTCATTTTTTTATCATTTCTCGATCCTGTGGATGGAAGCGTCTCATTTTCTGTCTCATAAGATTATGGTCGACTTGGACATTGAGGTGGTGATGTGTTACATTAGGACAAATGCGACCATGTCGCGATGCGACTAGGCGAAGATATCATAATGTTCTTGCAAAAAGGTCAAGAATGCATCAACCTTTTGTTGGGAAAGGGAAGATCTAAGATGTACTTTGATGAGTGCCTAAAACACTCATATTATACCCGCGTCAACTTTATGTTTTTAGTTGATTTTACATTTTAAATAAGCGCATTATAGCCTAAGATCTGATTTGTGGAGTTTTTGTGAATTGCGGGACAAGAGAGTGGTTTTTGGGCGATTTGGGATAAGAAGAGCGAGGAGAAACAACGCAAGCAGCGTAGCGGCGATCCTAGCGTCGCGTGTCTAACGTCACGACCCTTGGTCAACAAAGGAAAGTCAACAAGTGACATGACGTCGCGACGTTGCAACGTCACGACGTCACCGCGATTTCATGAATGCTAATTGAGGATCACTTTTGACCACTTCGAATCTTGTTGGAAAATCACAGCATAATCATGTTGGATCCGTAGGGTGTTAGATGCTCAGGAATGTCATGTTTGATAGGTAGGGAGACAGAGTGAATCACCTCTAGAAGATTCAAGAAACCAATTCCCGAGCTTCTTTATCACACCCACACCTGAGATGATCATAGGGTATGCCTAGGCTCCAAACCGAAACATAGGTCTATAACAACCTTGGGGATTCTAGCCACCTAAGTGATGAGACACCTAATAAAAAAAAGGATTGCTATTGAGCCCTAACTAATAAAAAAACAAACAAAGAAACAAACAAACAAATATGAACAGAATAAGTGGGATTTTTAATTGGAATCCCGGGCATAGTCTGAGGGGCCTTTCAAAGCCTAATGCCCTGAGCCAATTGGCTGAGAGTCATTGACTTCACTGCCCGTTACATGGGACAGAAGATGGAAGTTTCCCATAACTTAGGGCCCTTAGGTTTAGTTGAGTGTTCGGGGTGAAGTTCGAGGGGAACTAAATGCCCAGTGCCCTTAACCAACTGGTGGGGAGCCACCAACGAATCCTTGCTACAAGAACACTCGGCTGCAAACTTCTGACACTAGTTTTCTTTCAGGAGTAGGTATGTTAAGTGAATATAAATGGTGTGTTCTTATCCTTCTGTAGTTAGACGCTTCCAAATAGGTGGGTTGAATTCAAGTTTGGGGGCGTCGGAACCGAGTTGTACGCTTGGGATCATGTATCAAATGCACATAGGCTTCTTGGGAATGGCTATTGAAGATTTAGGAGGTTAAGTCACTTATCAACTGAACCATGTTATTGTTGAGTTCCTTGAAAAGTGTCGAACATCCTTATGGATCCTCACGAAGTGAGTGAAAGAGCCAAGATTTGTAAGTCAGTCCATTTTGATCCCTCTTCTAGCAGCATGGGCATCACAATCATGGTGTCGAGTTTAGTATGTTAGGGTCTTATGTGTTGAGTTTGGAGTAGATTTCTTGCTTGGGGAGAAGCAAAAGGCTAAGTTTGGGGGTGTGATGAGTGCCTAAAACACTCATATTATACTTGCGTCCACTTTAGGTTTTTAGTTGATTTTGCATTTTAAATAAGCGCATTATAGCCCAAGATATGATTTGTGGAGTTTTTGTGGTGCGGGACAAAGAGTGGTTTAGGCGATTTGGAGCGATTAGAAGAAGCGAGGCTTGCGTAGCCACGTCATAGCGTCCCAACGTTGCAATATCGCGACGCTTGGTCAACAGAGGAAAGTCAACAAGTGACACAACGTTGCGACGTCACAATGTTACGACGCCACAACGTCGCGACGTCACCACGATTTTTGCTTCAGCATCATTAAAAGCAATGGAGACCTAATTTCGAGAAGGGGGGGAAGAATGTACGGACTGGAGTGCGGAAAATAGAGTAGCAGCGACTTAGATCATTGGAGAAGACACTTTCTTTTTGTATTTCTTCTTTTCTGATAAACTACTGATGATTTATAGATTGATTATGTGTACATTCAGTTCCAACATGTTCTAGATTTCTATCTAGGGTTTTTGTTGAACCTTGTCACAAGTGAATGGATTAAGGTTTAAATATATATTATTCAGTTTATTTATGATTCACATTGATCTGCTCTATATCTGTGATTTAAATACATGGTAATGTCTAGCCAACATTGGCATGATCCGGCTGGGTATCCAAGATTGAGAGATCAGGACTCCCAAGGATCTGAATAGAGCGACCCTCGGTTAAATCGGTAAATAGAGATATCCCGATTCCGAGTGTGGCGATTAGGGTTTGAACATTTAAGCATTTTGGAGTATTGGGTGAGAGCGGAGATGCCAACCACTACTGAGATAGGAGGATATACCTCGAGAGAGGATATCTCATAAGCACGATCACCCCGTCATCAAGAAGTCATTAATAGACTGAGTAGTAATTTCTATAGTTAATAATCCATCAAAAGTGGCAGGGGGAGACAAATCCCTGGTCTTTACACGCAAAGTAATTCTACAAGTTCATTTAGCTTTATTTTTTATCACACAAGTTAATTAGATAGAAATTCAAAGTTTAAATCCAGATAATATTTTAAGAACAATTTCAGTAGTCAAAGCTTCTCCCCGTGGATCGATATTCGTGCTTAGGTACACTATATTACTTGATACGACGCGTGCACTTGCGCACATAGGCGTACACATTTTACACATCACGCTTTCGACCTATCAAGTTTTTGGCACCGTTGCCGGGGAGGAGTTTTAGTGTCGATATTGGAAAAAGTGCAGTTATATATTACTCTGGAATTTTCCTTTTTATTTTATTTTGCTTTTACAAGTGCTTGTAATTTGGTCTGTGCATTTTGTGTGTGATTGCAGATTAAGGTTATTGTGAGTGTATGTGAATCCAGTGTCAAGTTGAACTAGATCCGTTTGATCACGAACGAAGAACCTTACACGTTTATCGAAGAGAACAAAGCGCCGCAACCTGAAATCTAGCAATCATGGCAGAAACGATGTAAGCGAATCATGGCCAGAAGCTAACGAGCCACAAGGGGTCACAATGGGAATAATGGTAGGAATCAGGTGCCCAGGCCGTTTATACAGCCAGATGATTCATTCATGTTGCTGGAAGAGTTTGCCCTACCACCTACAGTTGTTCAGACAACTATCCGAAGACCTATTCGAGGCCTTGGAAATAACTTATTTGAAATTCGATGACCCCTTCTGGTCTTGAGGACATCTGTTCCACGGATTGCCAAATGAGAATAAGAATATGCACTTGATCAACTTCATCGAAGTATGTGACACGGTCAAGTATAATGGGGTAACTGAAGAGGCACTCAGGCTGAGTGTTCCCTCTCTCACTAGGTGATAAAGCTAAGCATTGGTTGACAAGTCAGCCACCGGATTCTATTACTTCATGGAACGACCTAGTGCAGAAGTTTATGACAAAGTTCTTCCCGCCTAGGGAAAATTGCACAGCTGGTGCAAGAGATCAATACATTTGGACAACTAGAGGGAGAGAGCTTGGCAGAGGCATGGGAGAGATTTCACGAATTGTTGAGGAAGTGCCCACCTGGTGACGAGATGGATGCAAGTCCATACTTTTTCTATAATAGTCGAGGAATGTGACCTGCGGTGATTGATGCCTCGGAAGGAGGTGCGTAATAGAAAGAAGACTATGGACTAAGCATATGAAATCTGGGGATCTTTGCTACTAATACCCGATCGAGTGGCCTAGAGATAGGATTACGCTGGTGAGGATCAATAGTGAGCACGAGATAACGAGGTTCTCGACAATCACGGTAACACATGTCGTAGCTTACTAAGCGGCTTACTGGCGGCAAGGTGCAGCGAATGCCATTCGGACACCGGCCCTTAGGGTTATGTGAATTATGTGGAGAACAGTGATGCGAGATGTCGGTTGGGACAACGAGAGCAATATAGCATGCCCGGTATGTGTCGGTTTAATCGGAATCAGCCACAACAATAGGATCGTGTAGAGCAGCAACTACCCGGAACCGGAGATCAAGGTCGAGTGGCATAATAATCGAGAATAATCGGAAGCGATCGGGGTTATGGATGGAGGAACAATCGAGAGACAACACACCACCAGAGTGATTGAACCACCTCAGAAAAGGTGGACTTGGAACAAGCCCTTGCGCAAATGCTTACCTCGCATACCGCCTTTATGAATTAGAAAAAGGCGAATATGTAACACGGGCCATGATTGAACAATCAAGCAGCCTTGGTGAAAATTTAGAGGTGCGGATGGGCCCGAATGGCCAATCTCTTTGACAGAGAAAGGCGGGGTTCCTTGCGAAGCAACTGAAGTGGGCAGGATGAGAGAATGAACATGTGGTCACACTAGAATTGGTGAAATTAGCAATGCAAGGGCAACTGATGATAGGGAGGTAGGCGAAGTCATCGGACCGGTCGAATGATAAGATAGAAAGGGAACAACCCCAAGAGAAAAAGTTTGGGGGAGAAGAAGCTGAGGCAAAGGATTAACCAATCATGATTGAACCCATAGCCCCAATTTCGTATCCCTAACGCCTAAAGAAGAATAAACTGGACAAGCAGTTCACCAAGTTCATGGAAGTGTTCAAGAAACTGCACATCAACATTCCGTTTGCTGATGCTCTGGAACAAATGCCAAATTATATCAAATTTATGAAGGACATCTTGTCAAAGAAGAAGAGCGTAGGTTTAGAACGGTTAATCTCAGCACGGAAAAAGTCTTAGTGCCATCTTTTAGAGGCTGGCACGCAAAAGCTAAAGACCGGGCGGTTTCAACATCCCTGCACCGTCAGAACACCATCTTTGAGAGAGCTTTGTGTGATTTGGGAGCTAGTATCAATCTCATGCCCTTATCCATATTTAGGCTTTGGGATTAGGTGGCTCACGTGACCACGGTCACACTCTGGATGGTGACCAGATCCTTAAAGCATCAGAGGGGTGATAGAAGACGTTAGTAAAGGTCGACCAAGTTCATCTTCGGTGATTTCATTGTATTAGATATGAAGAGATAAAGAAATACCCTTAATATTGGGTAGACCATTTCATGACGGAAGGGCAATGATTGACGTCTGAGAGGAGAGAGTGAAATTGAGTGCGGGGAAAATGAAGTCAAGTTTAATGTGTTCGAAGCTATGAAACACCCTGCAGAGAGTGATACGTGCTTCATGGTAGAGACCGTGGAGGCTATAGTGTCTAGACAAAGTGGTCTCACTGATCCTTTGGAGGCTAGCTTGGTATAGAGTGATTTAGAAAAATTGGGAGAAGGGCGAAGTATGTAAGTGGATGGATTCATTCGAACCTAATGAAATATTATGAACCTCACAGGCGAAAATACTCAAGCGTCGGTGCCATCCCAGTGAGCGACCACCAAGATGGAGCAAAAGCCCTTTACCTAGCCATTTTGAGGTATGCTTATCACCGAGAATGCCTCCACCTTTTGATGATTATTTGACTTCACGACGGCGATAGAGGAAGATAAGCTGTGAGGTACTCGGAGATCGATCACGAGGATGCGCTTGGGCGGTCTACAGGCGATTTAAAAGGTTAAGCCCATATGTGCATGCATCGAATTTTTCTAGAAGATGGTCATAAGCCTTCAGTGGAAGCACAGAGGCGATTAAATCCACGATGAAAGAGGTAGTCCACAAGGAGGTACTAAAGTGGCTAGATGTTGGGGTTATTTATCCTATTTCTGACAGTGCATGGGTAAGTCCGGTACAGGTTGTGCCTAAAAAGGGAGGAACAACAATGATATCTAAAAAGGGAGGCATTTTCAGTCTTGAAAAATAAATTAGTATCGGCTCCTATTGCAGTAGTACCAGATTGGGACCTCCCATTTGAGCTAATGTGCAACGCAAGTGACTATGCAATCGGAGCAGTGCTAGGGTAGAAAAGGGAAAGAATATTTCAGGTTATCTACTATGTTAGTCGAACCTTGAATGATGCCCAATTGAACTATGCCACCATTGAAAAGGAACTATTGGCCATTGTCTTTGCCTTTGACAAATTTAGGCCCTATTTGATTGGCAATAAGGTAATAGTGCACATTGACCACTCAGCCATAAAGTACCTAATGACTAAGGCACAAAACCAAGACTAATACGATTGGAACTCTTGTTTGCAAGAATTCGAACAGAGATTAAAGACAAGAAGAGGCTCTAAAGAACCTAGTCGCGAACCATAATCACTTAGGTTAGAAGGCGAGATAGAGTCCATGTGAATGATGATTTCCGGATATGAAGCGGCTCTTATGTCGAAGACAAAATAGGTTCCATGGTTTGCCGACTATGTGAATTATTTAGTGGCCAAGGTGAACCCTCCAGAGTTTAGTTACCAACAGAAGAAGAGGTTCTTTGCACACTTGAAACACTACTACTGGGAGGAACCTAATACATGTAGGCCTTGTGTGACAATTGATAAGGCGTGTGTGCCAGAAGATGAAATGGTTAGTATTCTGAACCACTGCCACACTTTACCATGTGGGGGGCATTTCGAGAGGCGAAGAACAACGGCAAAATGCGTCGGGTTTCTATTGGTGCAGCTTATTGAGGATGCTCACCGGTTCGTATCCTGCGTGGAAATGCCAAAGAATGGGGAACATATCTCGAAAGGATGAACCACCCATGAGCATAATACTGGAAGTTAAACTATTTGATTTGTGGGGGATGGATTTCATTGGCCCATTTCCTCCATCATTTAGTAACTTGTACATCTTGCTTGCAGTAGATTACGTCTCTAAATGGGTAGAAGCAATACTGACACACACTAATGATGCTAGTGTGGTAGCCAAGTTCCTTCGCAGCCACATATTTACACGGTTCGGCACTCCACGAGCACTAATCACAGATGGAGGTACTCATTTCTACAATAAGATGGTTGACAAGGTATTATAAAAGTATGGACTGTGGCACCGCACATCACGTGCATACCATCCACAGGAAAATGGGCAAGCAGAGGTGTCGAATCGAGAGATAAAGTCCATTCTGGAGAAAGCAGTCAACATCTCAAGGAAGGATTGGTCGAAGAAGATTGAGGATGCACTCTGGGCATACAGGACAGCATTTAAAACACCATTGGGTATGTCACCATTCCGAATAGTTTATGGAAAGCATGCCACTGTAGGTGGAATTGGGTATAGAGCTTCTTGAAGCGACTCGGATGCTAAACATGGGCGGTAAAGTGGTCGGAGAAGAGAAGCGAGATGCTACGGCAGTGGTGGATGAATTCATAATGGCGTACGAGAATGCTCGAATATATAAAGAAAAGACGAAAGCCTGGCATGACAAACATATCATGCGGAAAGAAGAGTTGAAGCCGGGTCGAGAGGGTCCTCTTATTCCAATTCCCGACTCAAACTTTTTCCTGGGAAATTAAAGTCAAGGTGGTCGGGACCATTTACGGTGACCCAGGTCTTTCCACATGGAGGAGCGGAGATTATGCACCCTGAGAAAGGAACGTTCAAAGTGAACACACAATGGTTGAAGCCATACTTAAGGGGCGAGATCCATGCGAATACGTAAACCATTCCGCTCAATGTACCAGAAGCATTGTCGTAGAGAGTCTGGCAGTCCCAGAACTTCGAGACCATTAAGATCCAGGGACGTCGAGCTACCGACATTAAACAAAGTGCTACTTGGGAGGCAACCCAAGCTTTTTGAACCCTTCCTTTCCGTAGTCTAACTTTCGGTGTTTTTAGTTTTTAGCATTGTTTTTTTTTTTTTTTTGTCAGTCTCTTTTCGTAATCGGGCGTTTATTTCGATTGTCTGTTTTCAGGACCCGAGAGTGCAATGGAAGCGGGGAGATTACTCGGGACACTCATTTGAAGTGCGAAGAGATTCGAGAAATTTCATTCGGGGTTTTCTCACAACAGAAATTTGCGAAATCCTTACGTCACGTCGGCGTTCTGAGATCATGAAAAATCAAGCCTCGGTCATGTCGGGACATTGGATTTCAACATCGCGACATTGGCTACCCCTATTTTGGACACCTCTTGGTCACGTCGTGACATTATTTGGCCTCCGCGTCGCGCTGGCGTCGAGTGGCGCCACTCTGCGGAGCGTCGCGTGGGACGCCAGCGTCAGCGGCGTTGGATTTATGGATTTCTACGCCCGCGTCATGATGTTGGATCTTAACGTCGCGACGTTGGCCAATAAACCCTCGAACGCGTCGCGGCGTTGAGCACGAGCGTCGTGGCGTTACCTGTTTATGAGACTCCGGCGTTCTCTGCTTCTTCCTCATGCGAACCTTAAGCCAGAGCTCTCCAACCTCTCCATTGTTGCAGAGTTCCGACCACCCATTCACGACTACCCCACCGATCCTAGGACATGCCCACTAGCTTTACTCTCCCCCCCCCTAGAGCCTCCATCCTCCATTGGCAAACCTGGTTGGGTGCCCTAGCCCAGATTCCGTTCGGGTCTAAGGTTCGGTCAGTTAGGTCGGCCCTTTACATCTTGATTTTTGGGTCTCATTGGGAACTGGGACGGGATATAGGTGTGTCTAAGATTATTGGCCATCCCATTGTCAAGTACACAACCTTCAATTCCATCGTGCACACTAGGTGCTTGATAAATTGTCGAAGTGAGCTTGGAGTGGTTTCATTAAGACACTTGGTCTCCATTGCCCTACTTGGTTTGTCGAAGTCCGCGACCCGGAGTGGAGCGAGCAAACCCTTGGTCACCACCTCATCCTCACCATATCGCCCAATGCAGAAGCGACAAGATGACCGCGAGAGAGATTCGGACTAGCGTGAAGAGCCCGCACAGATGCTTGACCATGTCAAGTTGTCGATGAGAGTCTTGGTAGGGAGGTTCGACCTCATCTCTAAAAATAGTTCGTTCATTAAGGAGAAGGGTTTCACCACCCCAAGGATTTTTTTTCGCAAGACCATCGCGAACAAGGGGTGGAGGGCACTATGCCAACCCCCTACACCAGTTGCCACTATGGTTGTCCGAGAATTCTACGCCAATCTCGCCTCCCACATGAATAAAAAGGTTAGGGTGCGTGGGGTTTGGGTCGACTTCTGTGCGAAGTCCATAAATGAATTCTACAACTTGGAGCCCGTGGACACTGGGGCATTTGATAGCCTTTATGCGGCCCCGAACTACCCGAAATCCTTAGGGTACTGACCAATGGGAAAGGGGAGTGGAAACTCAACAGTGAGGGACATGCTCTAAATTTCGAAACGAGCACGGCTATATCCCAGGTTTGGCACGCTTCATCACCTCACGGCTCTTCTGGAGCTACCAATGTTTGTGAGGTGACGGCCAAGCGAGCTTTGCTCAATTTCGCCATCCTTCAGGACATCCCCTTCGATGTAGGTCAGGTTATAGAGGACGTGATCCTCTATAACAAAGATGCCAAGATGAATTTAGGCCACCCATTCCTTATTTTTGGCCTATGCAAAAGGGTCGGAGTCCCCTTAGAGGACAACGAGGCGTGGATACACCCCATAAAGGCTATATCGGTCAAGAAGGACAAGCCGGGTGTACCACGCCCCGAATCGATGTATGACTCAAGTAATGAACCCTCGGATGAGGATGAGCTTCGAGAGTATCAGGCCCGATTTGGCCTCCCAGTCGACCTCAAGGGTGATGTTGGCCAGACCTCCTCCCATCCACCACCGCCACAAACTTCCTCCCATCCACCACCGGCCGTCCCAAGAGGAGGATCCGATCAGTCCTTCTACTATTCTCGAGAACCCGGTGCTTGACCTCACAGCTCTTTTCGAGGCCCTCTTTGGGATGAGACTGCAGACACTTAGAATCCTCGTACGGCCCGGGGATGTGGAGGCCCTCCCGTGACATGCGCACGAGTTCTAGCCAACCAGCGACTATCCTCCATGTCGGTCCCTACGAAGGTTGAGTTCACCTAGATTCTCACCCTCCTCCAGCCACCGTTGCCACCTCTGCAGTGATCCAGCCGATCACCAGAGAAGTTTCCTACACCCTCTCTCGTTCTTTCATTGACATTGGGGACAATGTCCCCACTTGTTTGGGGGGGTGTGGGTGATCGGGTTTGATGATGTTGGGTTGTTTTGGTGTGTGTGCGTTTTGTTTTTGAGTTATAATTGTGTTTTTCTGCTTTAGTATGTTCTAGGTTATATTTAGTTATATGTGTCTTGTTTAGGGTTTATGTGAGGTATTTTTCTGTTTCGGTTCACTGGGAGTTCCCGGTTTCAGTTTGTTTTGGTTTTAGAATTGTTTTAGGTAGTGTGTGCGCGATGCCATGAATGCTAATTGAGGATCACTTTTGACCACTTCGAATCTTGTTGGAAAAACACAGCATAATCATGTTGGATCCGTAGGGTGTTAGATGCTCGGGAATTTCATGTTGGATAGGTAGGGAGATAGAGTGAATCACCTCTGGGAGATTCAAGAAACCAATTCCCAACTAGCCTATCGCACCCACACACAGATGATTACTAGGGTATGCCTAGGCTCATAAACCCGACTTACTAGGGTCCAACTAACCTTGGGGGATTCTAGCCACCTAAGTGATGTGACACCTAATAAAAAAAAGGATTGCTATTGAGCCCTAACTAATAAAAAAACAAACAAACAAACAAACAAACAAATATGAACATAATAAGTGGGATTTTTAATTGGAATCCCGGGCATAGTCTGAGGGGCCTTTCAAAGCCTAATGCCCTGAGCCAATTGGCTGAGAGTCATTGACTTCTTGCGGGTTACATGGGACGAGAAGATGGGATTTCGAGCTTAGGGCCCTTAGGTTTAGTTGAGTGTTCGAGGGAACTAAATGCAGGTGCCCTTAACTTGACTAATTGGGGAGCCATGACGAATCACTTCTGGGAACACTCAACATAAACTTAAGGGCACTAGGTTTTCTTTCAGGAGTAGGTATGTTAAGTGGATACAAATGGTGCGTTCTTATCCTTCTTTAGTTAGACGCTTCCAAATAGGTGGGTTGAATTCAAGTTTGGGGGCGTCGGAACCGAGTTGTAAGCTAGTGATCATGTATTAAATGCACATAGGCTCTTTAGGAATGGCTATTGAAGATTTAGGAGGTTGAGTCACTTGTCAACTGAACCATGTTCAGTTGAGTTCCTTCGAAAGTCGAACATCCTTATGGGTCCTCTGAAATTCAAGTGAAAAGGTAAGATTTGTAAGTCAGTCCATTTTGATCGCTTTTCTAGCAGCATGGGCATCACAATCATGGCGTCGAGTTTAGTATGTTAGGGTCTTGTGTGTTGAGTTTGGAGTCGGTTTCTTGCTTGGGGACAAGCAAGAGGCTAAGTTTGGGGGTGTGATGAGTGCCTAAAACACTCATATTATACCAGCGTCCACTTTATGTTTTTTGTTGATTTTACATTTTAAATAAGCGCATTATAGTCCAAGATCTAATTTGTGGAGTTTTTTGTGAATTGTAGGTCAAGAGAGTGGTTTTTGGGCGATTTGGAGCTGATTAGAAGAAGTAGGAGAAACGTGGCGGCCATTGCGGCGTCCCAGCGTCGCCCAGCTGGTCAACAAAAGGAATGTCAACCACCCAGTGACATGACCGGGCCCGAGCGCTGATTGTGTATAATGAATGCATATGTGCGCGAAAGTGCAGCGTAGCCCCAGTAATATAATTGTACTTAATGTACGGATATCGATCACGGGGAAGGTAAATTGACTACGGAGGTTGCGCACTACAATATACGAATAATTGATTCTAAGGTAGAATTTAAGTAAGGAAACTTCAACTAAGCTATTGATTCTAGTGAATTAATGGTGTTGGCTAAGTTAAATCTCCCCTATCACGTTCAATGGATTGCTTTTTCACAAAGATGCATTTATTAAATATATTTGTAATATGTGTGGCCGAGTGATCTTGCCTCTGAATTCTCCTCTCTCGAGTATATCTTTATCTCGTGAATAAGTCAGTATATCTCTATCTCGACTCGGTATTCAGCTCTTAAATGTTCTAACCTCGAAATGCCACCTTCGGGTTCGGAATATCTCTATTAGCAGAATCGGCTAAAAGGTACACTCTACCGAGATCCTGAATACCCTCATCTCTCGAATCTCGGATCTCGGTGCGATTATCACTAACATTGTGAGACATTAGCATATAATTGAAATGCGGTATGGAGTAGATGTGACAAATTAATAACAAGCTGAATAACATGAAAGATCGAAACTTTAATCCATTGTACATAGCGGGGTTTGATGTAACCTAAGGGATCTAGAACATAATGGAAGAAAGATGAAGCTATTTATACGAGAGAAAACATTGTTCTAAAATCCGAAAATATCCGAAAAATGAAAGCGTTACAATTCACAGGCACTTCCTCGAAGTCGGTGTCACTCTTGCTCTCAGAGCACGTACTCAGATTCGTCTTTTGCTCACTCAGATCCTCCTGGTCTGACCTGTTGCTTTTTAATGATGAGGGCGAGATCTCGCGTCGCAACGTGGAACGTCGCGGCGTGGGAAGTCACGGCGTGGGAAGTCGCGGCGTGGGGACGTCAGCGACGTGACAGAATACTTCATCGCCTTGTTCCATTTGCTCCAATCTTTGCTTCCGTTCTTGCTCTTTTCACCCCAATGCTCTGCGTTCACGAAGAACATCAACTCAACTACAATTTGCAAGTATAAAAATACTTTATCGCGGGAAAATGGGCGGTAGCGCGACAATATGAGTGTTTTAGGCACTCATCATGACACAACGTCGCGACGTCACAACGTCGCGATGTTACCACGATTTCTACCTCAGCATCATTAAAAGCAATGGAGACCTAATTTCGAGAAGGGGGGGAAGAACGTACGGACTAGAGCGTGGAAAACAGAGCAGCAGCGACTTGGATAATTGGAGAAGACACTTTCTATTTGTATTTCCTCTTTTCTGATAAACTACTGATGATTTATAGATTGATTATGTGTACATTAAGTTCCCGACATGTTACAGATTTCTATCACAGGGTTTTATTGAACCTTGTCGCAGTGAATGGATTAAGGTTTAAATATATATTATTCGGTTTATTTATGATTTACGATGATCTGCTCTATATACGTGATTTAAATACATGGTAATCGGCCAGCGTGTAGCATGATCATTTGGGTATCGAATCGAGATCGGGCTTTCGGGATAAGACGGCGACCCTCGGTTAAATGGGTAAATAAAGATATCGATTCCGAGTGTGCGATTAGGGGTTGAGCATTTAAGCGTTCAGAAATATTGGGTCGGGCGAAGATGCGCAAACCTCTTGGCAAGATGAGTGGATATACCTCTCGAGAGAGAGGATATCACAAATGAAGCACGATCACCTCGTCATCAAGAAGTCATTAATAGACTGAGTAGTAATTTCTATAGTTAATAATCCATCAAAAGTGGCAGGGGGAGACAAATCCCTAGTCTTTACACGCAGAGTAATTCTACAAGTTCATTTAGCTTTATTTTTTATCACACAAGTTAATTAGATAGAAATTCAGAGTTTAAATCCAAATAATATTATAAGAACAATTTCAGTAGTCAACGCACTTCTCCCCGTGGATCGATATCCATACTTAGGTACACTATATTACTTGTCGGCGTACTTGCGCACATGGCGTACACATTTTCGGCACATCCTTGCTCGATTCGGTCGAGCCCAGGGGAGTAAGATTTTAGAGGAACCACCACTAAGGTGGTGTCTTACTCTTTCAGGCTAGCCTTGAGTTGTAAACGCTATTTGGAAAGCTTATCATCTTGAGTGGCCTCTATTGGAAAATATTTTCTAGCGGATTTTTTATCTCCCTGAATGCCGATTTGGCCCCAAGGGTCAAGAAGCTTAGAGCCTAGTGGTAGGAGGATGGTAGAGCCTTCACTGTATGGATCTAAGTGCGGTCTAAGATGGCTTTGAAGGAGGAAGAAGCATCTACCACTGTAAAGGTCATGAGCACTATGACTGGCCTTGCCGAGATGAGCAGCACAACATCCCCGAGCGAAACAATTTGGACACCATTGAAGCCTATGAGAACTCTTCCCAGGCTTTAGAGATTTGTCATCCACGATACCTATTTGGATTTGGGTAGGGAGATATAATAGTCGGGGGCTCAACCGTAGTCCACAAAAATTCTCATCGGTGGTGTTGACTTCACGTCTGAGACAAAGCTTTATCTTCATGGAAGTGGAGAGTTGTCGTAGGGAGGCTTTGTGGTCTTTATTGTTCCATTAATTGGGATGAATCTTTCATTTAGAGCGAAGCTTTTTAATCTTAATACAAGGCCACATTGTCTCAACCCCTCGGCTCCTTGGCACGAACGACTATTTGGCCAGCTAGAATGATGTCTATCACTAGTCTAAAATTTGTTGGGACGACGATTTGGGAGGCATAGGGCTCAAAAGCTCTTGGGAGCGTCAAGCTCTGCATGAATTGATGAAGATGCCCTCTTCGGACCATGGATTCTAATAACATTTGTAACTAGTAACACTAGTCCATGACATGTTCATTGATGAGTAAATAAAATACTCATTTTAACCCTATGTTTTACTTAGTTTTTAGTAGTTTTTATGATAAATAAGTGTCCCAATGCTCTAAATATTCATCTTTATAATTAGGACAACCATTTGGTGTAATTGCGCGAAAATGAGCAAAAAATGAAGGAAAATAACAAATTACTCATGCAGCAGCAGCTACTGTGTTTTGATGTTTTCAGTTGCAAGATGATCCCAAATGGCTACAATCTTTAAATGGATGGATAGGTGACTTCCCAAGATTTCTAGAGAGACCTTATTCACTCAATTTGGACTTCAAATTATCAAGTTATGACATCGGGAAGCAAATGAGGAAAAACATGACATGCTGTGAATAGTGTTCAAGTTGTAGCGTGAGATTTACCATACTACATCATGGATGTAGGGCCCAATGCCCAAATTTGCTGGTTTTTTGCCCATTGTAAGCCCAAATTCAAGGAGTACCGAGGGGGGATCATTCTAGAGCATTAGAAGAGAGCTTTTGGGGAGGGGAGAAGCCCTCTTTTGGGTGGAAACACCCTAGGGCACAAATCTTGAAGGGGAAAAGCTTGAAGAAGATAGAGATTGAAGAATAGGAGATGGGGCTTTCACTCAAAATCATTTTTTCTCATCCTGTTTCTTTGTTTCTCTTTCTTTTGATGGTTTTCTTCCATTTAGAGATATTTTAGTTTACTTTCTTGGGGTTTAAATGTAGCCAAGACTTGAATGTATGAATTCTCCTAATTTATATTGATTAATGTATTATTTTCACATGTGTATTGAGTAGTTCATTTAATCTTAATGCATGTGGAGTATTTTATTAATATTGCATAATTTGTGGCTTGATTTGAGACTGAGAAGTGATGATTAAGCTAGACCATGAATGATTTACCATCTAATTATCATGAGATAAAGATATAAATGAGATTAGGTATGGTATTAGGATTTCTTGGGTTTATTGTATTCCTAGGGTTTTAGGGTTGAATAGAGATTCAAAATACCTAAATCCTAGGGGTAGAGTGCGGATGCTTGAGAGAGATTTGCATATACATTAGAGAAATTTCCATCTTCATATGAAAATGAACATTGATTAATTGGGTTAGGAGGTTCATATATGATTATTTAGGTGAAATCTATGCCCTAGGGATTTTTTTAGTCTTTATCGAGTCGTTGTAGCTAGGTCTTTGCATGCTTAGTTAGTGTAATTTGAGTTTTTTTTTTATAGATTTTCCATCATCCAAATAGAGCCTAAGCTAGACTAGGGTCGATAATTAGTAACCCATTCCTTGTGGGATGATACTCTTACTTTTCACACTATATTACTTGAGGCGACGCATGCACTTGCGCACATAGGCGTACTATTTTATATGCGCGCTCGTGCCTATCAAGTTTTTGGTGCTGTTGCTGGGGAATTGGTTCTTTTATTAATATTGATTTGAAATAGCTTTACTCTACTTTAGATATAGTTAGTCTTGTTTTATTTTCTTTTCTATTTTACTTTGATTTTTTTTTTTTTTTTTTGTAGGAGTTGATTCACAATGGAAGCTTTCATCGAAATATCAACTCAAATTTCTCATCTCACTCAATAGCTACAAATGAGGCAACAAGCATATGGTTGGCATCAAAGGGTGGCAAGTCTAATGTGGCATCCGAATAAGTCTTTGAGGGAAGTTCACTATGTGGGTAATCCATACTTGAACGCGTATGATTCGGTATGGCCACATCACCCATACCTCTCATGGGAGACAAATGAAGATATTCCTCAACCTCCGCAAGCGAAAGAGTAATGGCTGAATTGGATGAGTCTCAAGTTGAATTTGTCAACTCTCAAGCTCAATTCATGAATAAGACATGGGCAACTCTTAAAATTCAATCAGCCCAACTTGAGAGATTGGAGGTGCAAGTGGGGCAAATGGCTAAGATATTTTTAGAAGAACAACAAAGAAGTTTGCCTACACTTGAGAAACCTATAAGAGAAGAGGTGGATGCTAAGGGATTAGTTGAGCTAGTTGCGAAAGAAGAGGGATCAACTTCTGCGAAACCAAATGAGATAAGAAAAGAAGTTAAGATACTTCCGAAGATGATCCTTTAGGGATAAGTGCATGAGAAGTTGGAAAATCAGAAAATGACTCCCATTTCAGAGTTAGATGAGATCGTACTTGAGCTGAATGAGAGTTTGAAAGCAACCTTGGTGAAGAAAGCTCTTGAGTCCCTATGAGAGCATGCAAGCCAAAAATAATATGTCTTTCGAACTGACTACTAGGCACAATTTACGCTGTAGGGGGAAGGATGGGGAAAGAGATCACCTTGATCCATAGTTGGTAGAGTCCAAGCTGGACTCAGCAGACAACTTCTTGGGAGGCAACCCAAGCTCAATAAGCTTTCTTTCCCTTTTTCCATTTCTTAGTTAGTTTTGAGTTCGTTTTTGGAATAAATTTTCATGCTTGAACTTGTTTCTCCTTGTTTTAGTGTTAATTTTAGTTTTGATTAAATTGGCTATGAAGGTGGAGAATCTTGAAGAGTGTTTATAAGTCTTGGAGGATCAAAGAAGCAAAATTGAACAAGAAAAATCTGTTTCAGCATCCTTCCTCACTTAAGTTCTTATATTCTTCCTATTTTCTAGCCTATCCTCATCTAAAACTAAGACCTAGCCCTTCCAAACACCTTTGCCTCTTTTAGAAACCATTTCAAACCTTCTACAACCCCTTTCCATCCTTTCCATCTTTATTTTGAAATCCATACCCATTTCTCTCTACAAAAACCACAAAGCTTTCCAACCCATTCGAAGTCTCTCCCATCTCTTGGTTCATTCTAAACTTCTACTCTCATGCTCTTGAAAGACAAATTTTGAATTGTTATGTGAGTTGGAAGTTCCTTGTGCCAGATATGGAATTCAAGTGAGTGTGTCTCCCCTGTACGCACTTGGTTGCTTGTATGAAATGGAGCTCGACTTGAAGGTTTGAGATTTGGGTGAATAAAAATGAATTGATGTTTGAAGATTGAATGGTGTTGATATTGTTGCTATATGGGAGCTAAGAGCTCACCTCTTGTGAGCTTGAGATCCATCAAAATGCCTTAGATGTCCATGAACACATGAAGAAAAACTATGCACACAAGGTGTTGGACAAAATGTCCAAGTAAAGTTCAAGCCTTAAGATTGATACAAGAGGAGTTCCCTAGCATTCTTTGGTAAAGCATCATTCTTTTAAATCAATTTGGGAGTATTTCAAGCATCATGTCTATTGAAATTATGATTAAAAGATTGGGATAAGGGTGTTGGTTATGCTATGTTATGGTGAGTAAGCTATTGTTGTGAAAATGAAGAGAGTTGGTTATGGAAATTGTTAAGGGTCAATGGTTGTGATGTTCTCGGAGCATTGAAGATATATGGTTGAAGAATCAAGATCATCAAGAAAGGGGTTGTGAGTGTCAAGAGAAGAGTTTACGAAATTGTGCTTCACTTTTTGGAAGATTGTGCACTAATTGCACATTTCAAGCTTTATGGATACAAGACACAGCATATCTCAATGACGATATTTGTGGAGCTACTTCCGGAGGCTTGATCAGCCTCGGAGGTACTCATTATCCCTTCTTGCTTTTGTTTTTCACATTGGACAATGTATTCCAAATTTGGCAACATAATTGAGGATGCGCGACTATGTTTGCCAAATCATCGAGCGTGGAGTGCGGATTACGGTTTGGATGACGAAAAGGACTTAAGTCTATCAGCTTGCTCACGTTCGTCTTGAGTAACTCTGTTGCAACGTCGAGGATGGAGTTGAGCACGGTGAAGCTGATTGATTGGGACTCCTCCCTCTCAGCTACTCAGATGGTTGGTTGGTGGGAGTGTTTTGCTTAGGAGGCGGAGGAAATTCCAACGAAAGTGTGGCTACGGCCATGTGCTCTGATCGAGGATTGGGGGCTATCCCTCGCAGGGTAAATTTTTCTTGCCTCTAAGTGGCATTAGTGGTCAAGGAGGCTAACTATTGCTAGTGGGACTTTAGCTGCTCTTTGAGCATCTATTCCTTGTAGGCATTCTTCCGTCGTTGGTGTGGGATTGGATGGTCTAACATCTCCCATCTTACTCTTTAGGATCAATGTGGGCCTTAGTTTCTTAGCTTTGTGATAGAGATAAAGGATCGAATGAAGGGAAATAATTAAACGTTCCCACATATGGCGCCAATGAAAATGTTAACTGTAACGCAATCAAATAACTTTATTCCTCTCTCGGTTACCAAAGGAATTCAGCGTCATGCGTCACGAAGGGTATTTTTATCTTCTTGGGCCGTCTTAAAGCGTGTCACTTTCATGTTCATGCTTTACCTATAACAATAGTAGGATGAAAGCGATGGGTTACAGTTCACTGGTGTGATGACACGTGTCCCCACATTCGATAAGTGGAGGTAGAGGTCTTCTCACATTTCCTTGACTTCTTGCTTTATATTGAGAAGACTTGACGAGCCTTGGTCGGTCTGTACGAGGTGCATTATGCGGAGTGGCTGTGGCGATGGACGATCGACTACTCCATTATCATGCTCGAGATAGGAATGCCATGGAGGATTTGGGCATTTCCGACATCTAGGTAGGCATAGACTCTCTTGATAATGGGCCTCAAGTATTTACATTTAGACCCCGAGGTTATTTGGAAATTCGAGGTGGGTTGGTAGGGTACAGGTTGGGCCACCGCTAGGCTAAGGGAAAAATCGGACCATGTTGAGTCGGGCCTAATATGTATCGGGCTGCCATTTTACTAGCCTAACCTAGCCTTATACCGGGTTAGCGGGCTAGTAGACCAGCCCAGCCTTATGTGTACAAAAAAAGGGTTAAATTCTTTTATTCGATTAATCACTTCCTTTCTCTATTATTTTTTCATTTCAGTCTTATTTGCATTCCTAGGAAAAAATTTCCTTAACATATTTGCATAAATTTATAAAGCATTATAATTTCCTAAATGGGTTTTGTTTTAGTGAACCAATTAATTGCTTGAAAAACATTCATCGGTTCATTACTGTCCCCATTCCTGACGTATGTGATTCCTAGGAATAATAGTTGCATTCACTGGTTCATTACTAAATAACATTCTATTGAATTTAGTCTTTTTTAGGATTGAAATTTAAGAAAAGTTCACGGAATCAATGGCCGAATAATTCAATAAGTGGAGGTCCACATACAATACCTAGCTATTTCCAAATTCACAATGTATCAAAATTCACATAATTGAGCACTTGGAAGAATGAGGAATCAAGAAATGGGCTGAACCACGAAGAACTGGTTTTCCTCCAAGGATTTCTATATTATAGCTCATAAATAATTTGCAATCACAAACTCTGGCTAATAGCATATTAGAAGAGCAAAACATAAGGGTTTAAGCTCCAACACAAAGAACTAATAAAGCTGAGGATAGAAATGTTAATCAAGGTGCCTTTTCTTAATTTGTAAAAGCTATCAAAGACCAATCCTATCAAATACACATATAGGAATTGAGCAGTTCAATTAAATGTACAAAGATGCAATTTCCCAGTTTGAAATTTGACTATTTCAAGAAAAAATGCAAACTCTTTCAGAAGTCTATCCATTTTGACCTTCCTAGATTATTACCCTCTTAAGATAAATTTCAAGGTTGACCTAGGTCACTAAAACAATATCCAACAACATTATAAAAAAGGAATTAGTGTATCAACCATTGTCATCCAAAGCCTAATGAAGAAAAACACAATTGGATGTCGATAGAAGAAGGATTCTTAGTAATTGGCACCGTTTCAGGAATTTTTATTTTATTTTTTGAAATAATTTAAGCAAATGAATCATGCCTAAATGAGGTAATACGTGAATCGTTGCAGTGAAAATCTTTTCATCCGTTCTACATAAAATTGAAAATTCGATAAAAAAATCAGATTATTCTGATAGTCAAACATCTTAAATGACAACCTTCATTTAAGATTCCTTTTCTCCATCATCCTCATGGAAAAACACAAACTTGGTTGAGAAATACCCCACAGTTCCCACTTCCCACTATCAATGCTCCAACATCAACAACGTAGAACAATATAAATCCGCAATAGATCTCGACATACAAATCATCAAAGAAAAATAGATCGAATGAATAGGTCATTCTCAATAGCAACGAGAGATCTGAATTCCAAATGGAAAAGAGAGAGGAAAAAAAGATACCTTTCTTGGCCAATGGTGTCCCAAATCTGGGCCTTGACGACCTTATCATCAACATAAATGCTATGAGTAGCGAATTCGACACCAATTGTGGACTTGGATTCGAGACTGAACTCGGTGGGAGTGAAACGGGAGAGGGGATTAGGTTAACTAAGGAAGAGAGGAAAGCGCTTGGATGAATCAATCGGTAAGGAGCTAGAGAACGAACTAAGGCTACGACAGTCGACGAGAAAGAGAAGGGTTTTGGCGTTTTGCAAAAGGAATGTAGGGTTTGAGTGGGAGGGGTATTTTAATTATGGGTTTGTAGGAACCTTGATCGTCGGAACCTTTGGGCATCAGCAGCTTAAAACATGAACCTACAAAAAGGTGATCCGACGATGGTGTGTTGACCACCTCTCGATGATTCTGCATCGATAAAAGATGGCAAGAAGCGAGAGAGTTCATACGGGGTTAGGTGTCTTACCTCGTAGGTCTTCCCAGATTATAGGGCGTGGTTCACCAATCTTCCCTTAATTTTAGGAATAAGATCTCTTAATTTTAGGCATAAATCTCTTAATTTTAGGGATAAAACCTCTTCCTCCCTATCAAGGATTAACCTTAAGAAATAAAGAGGAGGTGGGACTAAATCCTTGATAAATATCACTTTTGCGTATTTTCCACCTTCATATACTTATCCATAACGGACTTTATATGCGTGCAGGATAATGGGATTTGGGGACTTAAAACTACAATTGGCCTCCTGAAGCTAGTCAATGGGAAGGCACCCTGGCTTTCTCAAACGTGCTTTAAGACTTTCCCGTCTGGGTAGTCCCCCCTAGTTTTAATATGGAAAGTGGGCTTAGATCGTTTCATCATGTGGGCTAAGCGTGTAACACCCCGAATTAAACCCTAGTAGTTTTATTGCAATTTTTTTAGTATAAGAAAAGTAAAATTGGCATTTTCGGAAATTTGAGTACTAAGGGTAAATTGGTAATTTGACATTAAGAACCCAAAGGTCGTAACATAAGAAGATTATATGCTAAGTTAGAAATTGAATAAGTTGATTTGCAAATAGATTAAAAAGGAAGAACAAAATGAAAAAAAAAAGAAGAACTTTGAGCAAAAATGGATAAGACCAAACATGGTCTTGGAATATCTCATTTTTTGGCTTTGAAGGTTAGGGCTTTACGGTGGAGAAAAAGAGAAAGGAAGAAGAGAAGAAGAAGGAAGAAGGAAGAAGAGAAGAAGAAGAAAATCCATGTTTGGAATTCATGTTTGGAACTTTGGTTTGGAACATCTCTTTTGTTTGGAACTCTTGTATTTGTTAGTATGGAACCTATTTGTATAGATTTGTTGGTTAGAAAACCCTCCTAGCTCTCTCTTTGCCTATGTTTGGGGTTTGAAGAACCCTATCTTTGTATAAAAGTGATTTTTGTTGGTTCTAGTTCGGTTTTGTGGTTGGTTTTGAGATGGGTCAGTTTTGGTTGGAAGATTTCCAGTGAAAATGGCCAGAACTGGCCATTTGTGCAAAAATAGCAGGTGAGTACCAGTATTGAAAGTTGAGTACCGGTATTCAATGTGGTTTTTAGCCTAGAGGATGTTAGTGCGGTACTCCAATGCGAAGGTTGATACCGGTGCTCACAAAGATGTTTTTAGTCCGGGATGTTAAGTCACGGAATGCGAGTTGAGTCTGGAATTTTCAGAAGAATGATTTAAGGTGCAGATGATGTTAGAGATGCAGGTGAAGGCGAATTACCCGGTACTCAAAGTGGTTTAAGTTCTAGAGAGGATGTTAAGTGTCGATCTTGAAGTTGAGTATCAGTCTTTGCAACCACATTTCTGTGCCATTTCTTCCATTAATTCCTAATGAAAGGGTCAGTACATGTATAAAAGTCGTATAAAAAAAATGTTTTGTATGCTTCGCCTCGGCGATCCAGTCGTTGAGCAAACATTGTTTCTTGCCCCTCATTTGCTAATGGGATGAAGAATGATATAACAAGTTCTGAAACACATATAATCATATGCCTGCTTAAGACCGAATAGTGAATGAATATGACATCTGCGATCGGTCAACCCCGACACTCACGCTGGTGCTACGTTTCACTTCTATTATGTGAAATGACATGTCTCTAATGGGGTCTTCGACACTCTTTCTAGTGCCATGACACTTCTGTTACTTGGGCAGACACGTCTTAGATCAGTGCTTCAGCACTCCTACTAGTGCTACGACACTTCTGTTATGTGGGTAGACATGTCTTTGATTAGTGCTTGACACTCACGCTAGTCTTTATGACACTTACGGTACATGGGCGAGACGTCTACGATCGATGCCCGACACTCACGCTAGTGATACGACACTTCTATTACATGGTCGAGCCGTCTCGATCGGTCTTGACACTATTGCTGTCTTGCGGCACTTTTACATTCTGATGGTGAAACACGTCTCTGTCGATGTTGTCATTTGTGGGGTACCTATTGTGTTGTGTTCCTCTCATTTATTGTTATAAGTATATGCAGGAAAATACTTATATGTTGTCTATCTGAATAATGAACAAGAAGAAAACATAAGAAATCAGTTCTGTTCTGTAATGTACCTACGGGTACCTTCTGTATAAGATCTCTGTTCTGAACTCCTATGGGAGACATGAAATTCGTTACTAAAATTATAACCTCGTAAACTCTAACATATGCATTATGTTATATGTATCTGTAATTGTGGACCACTTCAGTGAGCCTATATCTATTATCTCTTTCCCACTAAGCTATAAACAGCACTTAAGGTATTTCATGTAGTGTAGACAACGAAAAGGCATCCAAGGCATTCCACATACGACAGGGCCAACACAGAAATAGGAGTCCACCTGATGTAGGTTTTACAATTTTTAGTTTTGTATGTAAATAAGCAAAAGTTTTTTCTCTTAAAGTGGGTGACATAATACAGTAAATGGGACTCGGAACACCTGAGGCAGTTTAAACACCATTATGGTGGTAGTGCTAGAAGTTTTATTTCCTTATGGTTGCTATGAGTCGGGCCCACCAATGTTCCAAAGCGGGTTAAAGGAGTTCCAGTCTGGAGTGCCGTGCCCCTCTGTAGGTCGGGGCGGGGGTAGGGCGTGAGCCTTGACCTTGGTGGCAAGTCCCAAGATTATGGTACTCCTGATGCCCTCTTTTCCCATGTTAAATTTGTGTTTTTCGATGGTCGGAGAAAATCTCTTGTCAGCACTAGATCTTGGGTGCAAAAAGTTGAAAGGATTGGGAGAGTTAATGTGTACATTAAATGCATCGTAAGGTGAATTGCGTTTGGATACAAAGTGCGTGGGAAGCGCACATTTCCCAACATGTTTGTAGCTCATGCTGTCCTTACGACACATTTAATGCGCCCATTGATGTTTACTTTCTATATGGGGTTGGGCTCTGAAGTCTTTTCCCTACTACGATTCAAAAGCTTTATTGCAATTTCCCTTTCTCTGTAGCCTGTAGACTTGGCAAGAAAGAGGTGCTCAAGATCCTTGACAACTTTCAATTTTCTAGTGAGTTTCTTCAAAACCCATTTGTATCGCATTCTTTGTGTTTTTTTTGGCTCTGTTCATTGAACATTTTTGGGTTAGAAAATTTTTGTTTCTTTCCGATGGTGCAAACATCATTCATCGGTGGTGTTATGGGAAGTTTCCTAGTTTGGGATTCTTAGGTTTTGTCACTAGTGGGTTGTTAAACCTCCAGATGGGGATTTCTTTGTATTTCGAGTTTGTAGGTGATCCCCCTTTTTTCCGTTTGTTTGCCTGTAGAATGGCGAGAGGTCATGAAGAGACTTCTACTAGTCAGGTTGGGCATAAGAGGGGGACCCCTAGGGAAATGCCCTCAGTAAGCAGTCTAGTCGCTGCTATGTCAATAGAGGAATTTAGATCCTTCAGTCAAGTTCCTATCGTCATCAAACTCGAGGTGTCAGACGGCATGACTACCCCAACCATAGGAGGGGCAGATGATGTCGTTTATTTCACCCGAGAGCATATTTCTGTTGGACTTCGCTTCCCCATCCCATCTTTGGTGAATCAGTGTTTGCATTTCACTAGGGCACCTCCTGCACTCATACACCCGAACGTCTTCTGGATTCTGATGGGTTGCAGTGTACTAAACTTTCTCTACCAATTGGATATTTTGCTAGTAGAGATTTGTTTTATTTACACTTTGAAGCTTGGGATTGGGGGCCGCCTATCTATGTCGGCTCATAGCCCCCGAATGCAATTTGTAACTAGGCTCCCAAACTCCCTTAAGAATGAAGCGAAATGGGTTGTTTTTATTAGAGGTCCGTGGTATGAGACGCTAGGCTCCCTAGGGCTTCCATTTAATCTGAACCAGTCTCACTCGTCCTAGATTTGTTTCAGCTTGGTGGAGCTTGTACTCTCAGGGAGCGTTTGTGTTTTAGCATACCCTCTATTTTATGTTACTGTAAGAGTAGGAGCAGTGAGACAGCGTTGAGTTACTAAGTGAAAGGTTAGTCTAGATCGTATCAAACAGCTGCTTAAGATCACTTAGGGGGAGCGTAATGACGAGCTCCTCTTGTATGTAAAGAACTTGCGAGAGTTAGGCTCCGGCCTTTGTACATAGTCATATCCATCCCGGAGTCCATTGCCGGAAGAGCTTGTAGGTGAGCATTTTCTACGCTAACCTTACGAGTTGGTCCGGTAGCTCTTCACAAGTGGGGGCCGCTCAAGATCCTCAAGCCGAGATTGCTCAAGGAACCTTGGTCAGCTTTTCTTTATTCGATCAATACTCTTGTTTATCTGGGATCGAAGCACGCCACACTGCGAAAGAAAGAAGGGAAAGAAGAGGGAAGAGAGTTGCGGACAAGTGAGAAATTTCGCCAGTGGGTTAAATTTTATGGTAGGAGAATTCGGTTCCTCCTTCATTGCGACAGGGGCCGATCTGTTTTCCCGGTCTCGTGGCTGTTTGAGGAGAAGCGAGAAGACATGTCTAGTCTCATTTCTTTGGAGTTTACACCCAACTTGGATGTGCAAGCGGTGCAAGTGCTGAGGAGACTACCCCGGCTCTCGAGGTACTCAATGTGAGCCATTCCACTGATCTTATGTCATACCATGTGTCACCCGACACTCGATGCCTCGAAAAACATGAAATTTCAACTGTCTCGGAATCGGACAAAATTCGACAGGTTTACTAGATTTTGGGAGACGAATTCAACGGTGAAGTCCGTTTCGTCATTCGAGAACTAGAAAATTTCTGATTTTCAATTGAAATTACCATTTTACCAATTTTCAAAAAAATTGAATTTTTCCCGGGTTTTACATTCTTCCCCCCTTAACAGAATTTTGTCCTCGAAATTCACACACACAATCACATGCATATGCTACACAATCAGTTTTCTCTCTTACCCATAGGCGAGAATGAAACATGCCACGAAAGGTTCGATTGATCTGTGCATTCTAGTGGAGTATCACGGCGTAGACACACCCACAGGTCCACGAGTCCGGCTGAGAGCCACATCCTGGGCCTTGACCCATTGCCACGGCTCATACTGGCTATCTGCGAAGCGGTAGGTGCTTGTGCTGCACCTTGAGACCGGTATCAGTTCCCCTGGCCCATGCTGGGGTAAGGAGGAACAAAGCTGTGTTGGCGATACGTCCCACTTGATATTGGGCTGATCCCATAATTAAGATCCTTGGCTCTGAGAAGCTGATCCGCCCTCATATGTCTGGCAAATCAGCTCAGTGGAAACATGTTATCGGTCTTTGTTGGAAACCTAGTACGGCCTTAACACGATAGCCGGGCCACGGCGCAAAGAATCCTCGGGGTAGAAGTCATACCGCTTCTTTCACAGAACTAGAAGAGTTGATCGCTGCTTCCTCTGCCTATAACACCGTGTCTCGGATGCTCTGTGCATCTTCTAATTCTCTTTCAATGGTGAAGGTTGTTCTGACCATTGAGTCCCCTCCTTCCATGTCTGTCGAAGGATGATGTGCCTAAAACCCCTAAAGGTTACTCGTCCCTCCTTGGCCCACCGTTGCACTAGTCAGATGGAGTGGTAGTAACTTTCCTGCCTCACACCGCACAATGATGGAAGCGCAGCGCCTATAGCCTCTACAAAGATCTGTTGAGTCGATGCAATTGGTGGTGGCTACTGCCAGCAGTGGGCCGACCTTTACGTTCTTCCCTCGACTTTACCATCTACCACCAGTTAAAATGTATTGAAAGATTCTGCTGTTATCACATTAGTAGTGCATAATGCCAAACACTAATAAATAACCATCCCTACGTAATCATGCTTATTAAGTTTTTTGGAACCCCTAAGGTTACGTTTGCTATAATAGTGTTCTTCAGATTTCTACTGCATTCTATCATTGCATATATTCGTACAACCACAATACATCTGTGGAACATGTTAGAACACAAAGAAATCAGTAGTAATGCGCAGTAATAAGTGTTCTCGCTGTGCTCACTAATCCTGGTGTTGTATACTATACCGATACTCAGCCAATATCCGAAAACACTGGTGGATACCCCACCCAGAGCTCCCCAGGTAATCGTTAATCACGAGATCGTGCAAGGCGCTGACAAGGCAGGTATCGAGGACTACGCCCTTCGAATTTTAATGTCGCAAACCTTATGCTGCAGTACTGTCCAGGCTATGCCATCAGGTACTGGGTAATCTGGTCTAAGCTTTTAATCTGAAGGTACATGACGCCCAAATCAGGAGATGCAGTGACAACTGTCGGCCGCGAATTCCCTATGGTTTAGCGGTGGCCCGATCCACCTTTGTTGTGCCCCGTTTATCAGGATCTATATTTTCACAAAAAATCGAAATTTGAGTCTCCTTTATTAGGAGCTCCCACCCGACATACAACTTTGTATCACAATAATTCATAAGAGTTTATTGTATGCCTACATAACACTATATTAAAACTAGCTTATATACCGTTTGCAAGCGCCCACCTCAAATACGTCCCTTTCTGGGACCCATTCATTCATATTTAAATCTCGAAAATATGAAAATGAAACGATTAAATTACAGTCCATAAGTCTATTAAGCCTCTTACCATAATTACATACCCAACTATTTATATAATAGTCGAAGAATTTAATTACAATTATTTTTACATAAAATACTTTTTAAAAGTATTATCAGGCCACATCTTCGGCCTTCTTCACAATCACGGCCTCGTCGGGCGTCGTCTCCCCATAAACTCCTGCCTGCATGAAAGGGGTCCACCGTCTGGGTGACGATACCTATGAGAGAAATATTCCTACAAAGAACTGCACTCCTACCTAGTGCACATGCAATGGCACCACATCAAATAAAAACATGCATATTCCTACTCAAAATGTCTATATGTCATGGATGAGAATGTGACTCACCCTATCCCATATCCAGAGTCCCCGCCTCCCTCACACACATGCATATGCCAAATGTGGCTTCGTCATTGGTGTTTCCCAATGACCCTTTATCAAAACAAAAAGGCTTTTTGTTTTTATAAATCAAATCCCCTTTGGACAACCTTCGATACTTTGCTTCATTAGCTCTTGGATAGTCTCAGCATTAGACGAGTCTTGGTAGTGGGTGATCTCGGAAGCCACTGGACAATCTCAAATCACTGGACAATCTCTATCTCGAACAATCTCAGGCCTTGGGCGGTCTCCCGATAACGACTTTATTTTAAAGCTATGGATAGTCTCGATATACGCTTTATTCTGAGTTATGGGCAGTCTCAGATATAGCTTTATTTCAAAACCATGCGATTCATTTTGGGCGTGAGTCCATGTTACGAGCCACCATCAACACCAAACAAGGTGTCGATCACCTGTCCTGACCAGTTATCGAACACAAAACATAGTGTCGTTTACCATGGTTGAACACCAAACAGTGTCGACCCGAACCGTACACTCCGCACTTTGGGCTCATTGTGGTCTCCGTGCATATGAAATGCAGATATGTTATTTCATGCTATGTCATGCTACATGCATAATAAGAGCTACATGCAACATTTATAAATTTTGGATAATTATATTTCCTACATATAATTTCCATTTATCACAACTTACATGTTAATATATCATGACACATATTAACATAATTTTTCTACCTGTGATATATTATTTATTTTTCGATAATAACACACAAAATGGCCCAAATCTGGACCCATATAAAACGGGGCACCTTAAGATTACTACAGTTCTCTCTGCAAGTCTTGTGACACGAAACACACCCTAGAGCAGAGACATGGAGTCTTAGGATTAAGAACCAAATCTCATTTGTCAGAGGCTGCTTGAAATTGTCTAATCCTGTTGTTATAAAAATAATCCAAAAATTCATCCTAGACTATCTGAAACTTTTGAGTCCGAGAAAAATTTGGCAGATTTGTTCGATAATCCCGAAAATTCCTAAAATTCCTACACTTAGTCCCAAAAATTTGGAACTAAAATTTATGACCTCTCACGGCCTCTAAGAAAACCCCAAGCCATTAAATGGCCTTTAGGCTAGAAATAACCCAAGTAGGAAAATTCCCTACCTCGTGGAGTTTGGCCGAAACTCAGATTTTAATTTACCATAGTATTGTCTCAGCGAAAACCTCGTCGATTTAGTAGATCTTAGAGAGAAGTGAATTTTTTTCCTTTCTCTCTCTCTCTTCTCTCACTCTCACTCTCTGCCTCTCACCCCTCCGTTTCTCTATTTTCTCCTTTTATTTAACTTTTCTTCTTCCTTTTTTTCTTCTTTTTATTTTATTTTTTTTCTTTTCCTTATTATTTTTCTTGTTTTATCTTTCCCATTATTTCCTCCACTTGACACTTGGCTCAATTTGAGCCATTCCTAAAGTCGCCACATGTGTCAAGCCATGTGTACGGGCACCGATGCCTCAGCGTGAAGTCCAGGCTATCACCGGAATGCAGCGAAATTCAACTGGGTTATTAGATTTCGCGAGACAAATTCAACGGTGAAATCTGTTTTGTCATCGAGATGCAAAATTTACTAAATTTTCAAGTCTAGTTTACCTTTTAAGAAAAATTGAATTTTCCCGGGTTTTCTATGCTCCTTCTCGTAGGCGAAATGGGTTGTTTTTATTAGAGGTCCGTGGTATAAGACGCTAGTCTCCCTAGGGCTTCCACTTAATCTGAACCAGTCTCACTCATTCCTAGATTTGTTCCAGTTTGGTGGAGCTTGTACTCTCCGAGGCCGTTTGTGTTTTGACATACCCCTATTTTATAGACTTTATGTAGGTAGAGCGCGAGCGGCCGTGGCTAGCCTTCGGTGGAGAAGGTCGATCCCCAGATCGCATCGGGCAAACGCTCAAGAGATCACTAAGGGAAGTAATCACGAGCTCCTCTTTGTATGAAGAACTTGCTGAAAGTTGAGTGCCGCCCTTTTTATGAGTCGCTGTCATCCCTTGTCCATTGCGGAAGAGCTTGTCAATGCGAGCATTTTTTGTCGTGACATGCAGTAGATCCGGAGTAGCTCTTCCGCAGTGAAATGCTTCAAACCTCGAGCGAAGTGGCTTAAGGAACCTTGGTCAGCTTTCTTTGGCTCGATCAACCTCCTTTGGCTGAATACGGGATCGAAGCTACCCCTAAAGCGGAAGAAGGCAGAGGGAAAGAAAGAAGGGTAGAAGAATTTCAGACAATAAAGTTTGCAGGCTGGAATTAGAAAGATTTTGTAGACTATGCGAATCCAATTCCTCTTTCATAAGAGTCTCAAGGGGCCCGTCCTATTTCCCATATTATAAGTGAGTTGGCTGAGGAGAGCAAGGAAGAAATGTCTAGTCTCGCTGTTGAGTTTGCCGAGCGGATGAGCAAGTGAGTTGCAAGTTCTTAAAGGGAGACTACCCCCGGCTCTACGAATCACCCCAGACGAAAAGCGTGGCTTGATGCAGTGCAGATGAAGGGGGTTCAAAGAATTGACAATAGTTACTTTGGACTCTCCAAAGCGAACCTCTGATGCCCTTTCGGCTTTGAAGGGCATCACTCAAGATGCCTCCAAGGAGGCTGGTGCACCTTTGGAGGATGGGTTTCTAGCCAGGGGACCTCCTTAGCCCAGTGGCGTGCTGCGATTGTGAAGCGAAACTCCCTCAGAAGACAATCATTGGTCCTCATCTGGACTAGATAGTTCAACCTGTCATTAGGCGGCCCCACGAGGAGCTAAAGGGGTCCTAATTAGGTTGGTCTTTGACCAGTGATTAAATAGATGAAGTGGGATCAATCATCGACGAGCGTGTTTTCTGGGCGATTCCACGATCAATCATTGCCATTTGGAACCCTTCAATCGAAGGACACTTCTATCTATAAGCTACACTTCTAATGTTCAAATCTCAGGTGGTATCTCTTTTGAAAGAGTATTCCCAACTCTCTTTCGAACCGTTTTAGATAAAGTCACTACCCGGCGTGTGGCCAGAGCCGAGTGTATGTTAGCGACCCTGATTTTAATTGAAGCGGACGAGCTGGTATGGTCCGGACTTCCTAATCGTTTGATTGTGAGTCTCATGTTGTGATTATCTTCTAATGCATTTTCTTTCACAGCTTGTTACTACTATTCGGGACATGGGCGAGCGCATGAGGAAACTTCACATGAATTTGGATGATCTTTGGCTTCATGACGCTATGCTGATCGTTGTCTCCAACTCCTCGCGCCTTAGAAAGCGGCCTGGGCGAGGCTGAGCTTGATCACAGCATTGGGAAGCGGAAGGCGAGGAGAAGTGCGAGGATTGGACATAGAGAAAGAGAGGGATGAGGCGAAGCGGAGCTTCAGTCAAGCCTGGTGGCTAATCGAGGCGGGTGATAACTGCCTGGCGAGTGGGGAGAAATTTGACGAGTCCGAATACTTACAGTGGATTCTGAAGACGAAGCCGAGTTGGGGAATTTGAGGTAAATTACACTTTGGTTGAACGGACCTCTTTCTTGGAGATCGGGTAGTAAAGATGAAGTGTCTTCCATCCAATCTCCCAGTGGACAGCCAAACTACCATGGAGGAGGACTACCGAAAAGTATGGAAGTGATCTTACCTGCAGGTTCTGAAATGTTGCATGTTGAGCAACATCTGTGACAGATCAGTAAAGGGATCAGGACAACATTCCTAATTCCTCCGGAGTTCTTCGTGAACCCTAAGTGCCCCTTGGTCCTAGCAACCACTAAGGCCACAGGCGAGATGAATTCAAGCCCAAGCAACGGAGGAACCGAGGAGAAGAGTGCCGCTGGAATCAAAGGCTGATCTTTATCTATCTCTTCTTTTTAAAATTTATAAAGATTCCACGCAACCACAGGACACATATAATGTTATGCAACCGCTGACACCATTGGTGTATTTTGGACTTCCACTGAATTTTGACATTTAGCTAGTTATTAATCTATATCTTTTATTTTACACATATTTTACGCTATGAATGCTGAGCTAGGATATTTGCCACAGGTATCTTAAATATCATAAGTTTCGAAGCTAGAAATGGTATCGGGGTTGCTACGGGCACTGTAGGTAAAGCACCATTTATCAAGTTTAACTATAACCCGATAGGCTAGGATTGTATGTACTTTGAAAGGCCCATTGAGCTAAAGACACACTACATGGACTTTGAAGTAATATATAAACTGAAGCCCATAAGACAGAATCATGCTAGTAGGCTATGGGCCACTTAGGTCTTTGAAATGTGCTTGATAGTATATTTAGCTCTGGTCTTTGAAATATGTCGACAGAAAGCATGAGCCGCCTGGACTTAAATGTGCCTGACATACTATAAGCCACTTTTAGCTCTAAGGTGAAAGAAAATATCTTTCAAAGGAAATTTTATTGATATACCCTTAAGAAAATTTTATTGATAATATATATAAAAAAATTTTAACCAATAATTTTCTCTTAAGATGCATGGCATTCCATTCGAACCTTAGCGTCTAGTCTAGTTTATTTAATCGCGTCAGTCATTTTGCCCCACCCTTACTATCATGTATGACCCTTCCCAATTCAATTGGAACTTGCCCGTTGTTGGGTGACCGTAACAAAAGATCCTTCTAAACTAGATTCTGGGCTGAATACCGCATTTTACATCTATACCTAAGTTTGTCGTTACTGTTTTATTACCAATGAAATCTTGCTCGTCTGACCACAACTACGGAATTTGTATATGATAAACTCTTCGCAGTGGCTAATGTTAGCTTTTTTTCGAGATTTAAGTTCAGAGATGTGGGCATCCCGAACTGCCAGGAACTACGACTTCACGTCCGTAAGTAAGGGTGAGCGGTGATACTCAGATTAGCCACAGTTGGCGTTACATAGGCGAAGGAACGCTGTGGTAACTCGTCTATCATTTTCTTTAGTTGAGTGTAGGCGGCACCGAGTCATCAAGAGTTTTTGTTAGATGTATCCCTAAGCCATTGCTCACATGGATAACGTGGGGTTGAATACAAGTTTTTGATTTTCAACTAATGGCCACAGTTCTACATCCTGCTCTCTTGTCAATTGGCCCATTGTTGGTTACAGTGGCCGTATTGTTTCGAATCAGTGTTCTTCTCGCTGGTTATATCTTTTATCTTTGATGGAGGTGAAGGCTTAAACTTAATCCATTCTTTAAATAATTGGTGGCAGCCAACCAATGTGCTATACGAGAATTTGGGGCGGTAGGTAATGGTCCAATTATATCAATCCCCCATTGAGAAAAAGGCTAGGGGATTGTGATAGTGGTTAAATCTTGAGCCGGTACCCTTGAGATAGGGGTTAGTCGTTGGCATAATGGTGCTGCTGTGGCGTGATGGTTACATTCGCTCTCATGGTTGGCCCGATAATAACGCTATCTATGTGTGCATCAAGGCCTCAAGTCTATAGTTTTGATGGTTCGCATGTTCCTTCAGGTTACGCCCAGCCACCTATCTGTCCTGGCACGAGTTGTGAGACATTTAAGGTACGGCTCGCCTAGAGACCATTTATATAGCTACCCATTCACAAGGGAAAATCTAGCATCCTGGACCTGAATCTTGCAGGCTACATCCCTGTTATCTGGCAGTTCCCCCGAGCTTAAATAATATGCTATTGAAGTCATCCAAGAAGAACATGCTTCATCTATCTCATTTACCTAGTTGGTGGTAATTGACAATGCTGGCTAGTAATAGACAGGGAGGAATACCATTTCTTTTATTGGGAGGGATGCACCACCATCTGCCCAGAAGCACCAATCTTACCCAGATCCATCGGGATGTGTTCCGACTTCAATATGAAACTCCTTAATCGTAGTTTTACCAGACATGCATACTTGATCATGCCTTGGTCTCGCGTTTCATATTCTCCATTTACCTGCCCCACTACTAGTTGAGAGTCGCTTCATATGATGATTTTTACGTGGTCCTGGCTAGGATTGCCATGACTGATCTCATTGTGAAGCGAAGTACAGCCTCTTATTCTCTCTTTCTTTGAGTTGGAGATTTACGATTGGAACCGACTCAACTCCCTGTTGCAAAGCCATTATCTACGTGGGATCCGCAGCCCGACATTACGAAGTCGCGTCTGTTGAGGATTTATGCTAAGAATCTACCAATATCTTGTCCCTTGACTGGCGTCTTCTGTGAATATCAATTTACTGCTTAAGTGCCTACCAGACCATCCTTCTGACGAAAGTCGAGGCTTATGTATAGTGATTAGCAAAGGGAGATTGGTTATCACAACGATAGGGTGTGCTTAGAAATAGGGGCGAAGCTTCTTGGATGCCACATGGAGGGCTAGTGCCTCTTGTTCGAGATGGGTATACCAAGTTTTTTCTTCAGATAGAGATTTGCTCATAAAGAATATTGGTTTCTGTTTTCGATTTTCATCTCCTTTGAACAAGTTACCTGAGCTTCCAGCTGGAGATGGCGTATTGCTTTTGGGCTAGAGTGGCGGGTTCGGTAGATATTGCTTGATTGCTATGAAAGCGATTACATTCCCTCATTCTTTTACTTTGGCTCCCCTTCTGATGATAAAATGGTTTCAGGAGTTGTGAAAAGAGATATAAAGACGGTCAAAAATTCTTCAATGGCTAGTCATTTGTTATCTTTTTCCTTTTCTGGTAGAAACACGATAAGTAACACTCATTCGATAGTTGCCTCTTATCCTTTCTGGAGTCACCATAAAGCCTAAAAATTTACTTGACGCGCCACTTCAGGGTTGAGCTTCATGTTATAGTTTCGCAATAGCTCAAAGGCTTCTTGTAGATTCTTAGTGTGATCGAAGCGCTTTCTGGATTTTACAAGCATATGATCGATATAGGCCTCCATGGTTTCGCCTAACAGTGGTTGGAAAATCTTAGTCACCAACCTTTGATAAGTTTACCCAACATTCTTCTGATCTGATCCACATTGTAGTAGTATAACCCAGTGAGGATCCTTCAATGAGAGGTCGTTTTCTCTGCGTTGGCGGGTGCACATGGGAATGTGATATCTAGAGGCGTCGGTAAGGTATCTCGATGCATTGCCGACATCGACAATTTAGTCTACTATGATAAGAAGCTATCTTTTAGGCGCCTTCGTTGAGGTCGGTGTAATCTACATACTCACCGGTTATCTGCTCTTTGGAACCACCACGGCGTGGCTAATAAATCGAGTCTTGTACTTCTCGGTGAAACCTGTTCTCGATGAAGTTATCTACTTAAGTCGGCAGATAATCGGTGGCGATCCGGTGAAAAACACTACAACTTTTTGCCTTAATGGTTTGGCCGTGGGGATAATATTCAGCTTGTGAGAGGCCATCGTTGGGTTAATCCCAACCATATATGAGTGGCTTCCGGCGAACACATCTATATTATTTAATGGCACGAGTCGCAATTGTTCCTTTTCTTCATTAGATAGGAGAAAGCTGAAATGGGTGGACTTTTCTGCTTCGTCGATGTTACTTTTTCAAGGATCCATAGCGATGGATCCTTCCTTCCGCCACTAAGTTAGGTGGCGGTGTGATTATATCGCGGGGGTTTGATCTTCAAGGGGAGGATTTTCAGAGTTCTTCTCCCATTTTTGTTCCTATATAGATAGTTGATAACATTGTCGTGCCGACCGGTTAATTTGCTTAAGGTCGACACACTTGATGTTAGTCAAATAACACATTCTGGCTGAGCTGGTAGGTCAAGGGGCGACCTTCATTAGTGTAGCCCGGGCAGCCTAGTATGGCATTATGGGCCCCCGAGTCTCAAACAATTGAGAACAAAACTTGATGAGTGACTAGCTACTTATTCCTCAAAATGAGCATCTCTAGTGTCTGATAGTTGCCCGTTAAAACCATAGAGGATGTGCCCGGCTGAGTTCAACATACCTAAGGACAACTTCATACGCTTGAAGAATTTGGTGATTCTGATAAATCTGTGCCTTTGCCGGGTCTATCGATACCATGGGCACATGTGGTGTCACGGTGAACACCCGATTGCATCGATGGGGCCTGATGACCACGTTCGGGTTAATAGGGAAGGATATGGGGCCATCTGTTGAATTTGGTTTCAATCATAGCTACCCTTTGTGTGGATGGAATTTACCCAGCCTTAGTGTGGCGACTCTCAGAGCTAATACGCTAGTAACCGATTGTCTTTTGGTCATCGGGCCGGTCCGCCCGATTATATAGTTTGGGAGCGGTCTAGATTACGCTGAGTTCTTTGCCTCGATCCATAACTCACAGCTCCGCTTTCCACGATTCTTCTACGTAATTGACTTCTTTTACACCTCTAAGGTGTCCGGCCCTTGACTTTTCCACCACATGAACTTTAGGCTTCTTACATCGATCTCATGCCCACTTAGTCTCTATGATAAGCGTACCAGATTTGTTTCTTTAGGAGGATCACGTCTAGATTGGTGTCGAGCCGTTTGAACTCGATAGAAGTCGTGTGATGGGCCAATACTTCTTGTATGAGATGTTCAAGGGGGTGAATTATGGGAGCTCTCTCATTTTCTATGACTGATCATGGGACCGCTTTCGGTCTCTGCCTTGACCTTCCTTGGACTCGGACGGCTTCTTCGGATGACTGCTCTCTCGATCCCATTTGGTTTTGTAATCATGTGATGCGGGTTGTTGCCACGGATGTTGTCCTCGACAGTGAGCACTTATCAGCCCGTCTGTATAACTCTACCATTGTCATTGGCGGGTCTAAAGATAGTGAATGGAAGAAAGGAGTAGACGGTCTAAAGCTTCTCCTAAAGTTTTGGAGGACCGCATCCATGCTATATGATTCTACTTGTTGAACGGCTTGCGAGCAACCACAGTGAAATCTTAAATAAACCTTCCCTCTTTTAGAATAGTTTACTTGTTTGTCTTCCTCTTTTGGTGAACAGATATGTGATATGAGATACGGCCTATAGCTTATTGAGGCAATTTATTGAATACTTAGCGGGGAGCTTGTGAAACCAAGCCAACGTAGGCCCTCTCAAACTAGCAGAGAATACTTTCCATAACAGCTGGTCATTTAACAGGCATTTAGTATCGCCAGCAGTTATAATGGAAACATATATGATCGTGGGTCGATCAGAGCCATCAAACCATGGTGAAAATTTGAGGTATGACAAACCGCGGTGGCTCGTGGTCAGAATGTGTTGCCCTAGGGGCAAAGAGAGCATGTCATCGGGTCTCCGTTAAAGGGGTACGCTGGCGGCGTATAAATTTGACCCACATTAAGGCGAGGATGTATGAGCGACATTGGTGCTTTCCGTTTTGTATTCCTCTTTGCGTTGGGGCTTGATTTGGTTGGTTACATCTTTTGCACCGCACGTCTCCTTGCCACAACGGGATGCGCCCGCCCAATAGCATCGCGAAGGCGGCGAGGGTGATCTGAAGGCTTCTTCGTTGTTGACGCCTTCTTACTCTCGGCGTTTTGATGGTGAGGCTTCGGGATGAAGCTGGCAGAAGAACGACTCATCATGCTGTTGGGGTATCGACATACGTCATGAATAACGAGCTCCCTACCCTTTGCTGGCGGTGATTGGATGCCTGGTCGACACAATTTTGTGCGTCTTTCGAGGTTGCGGCTTTTCAGCGGGCCCCATTGCGTTCCATTCTCACGTTATGGCGTTGGCGTAGCCTTGCGACTCCTTCATCTGTCTTGTTCCTCATGTTTTCTCAAATACTCCAATGTGATAGAGGAATTGATCTTCTAGTGATTGGTTCATCGGAAGGCTCGACATTCTATTTGCCTCGGATAAGCGGATACGAGAAGGGAATCGATAGAGTTCCTAGGCGACGAGAAGGGCTACTAAAATCGTTGGAGCCAAGCCATGCGACACAGTAGATGGGACTTCTGTTCGATTCGCAGTTATGCGATTGCCAAGAACCTTAATCGTTGGAACCTCTAGGCATTAGCGTGTAAAGTGAGCCTACAAAAGGTGATCAGCGGATACGATGATTAAATTGACAAAGGTGAAAGAAGAAGCGGGATAGATCACCATTGGAATTGTCTTACCTCATGGGAGGTCTTCCCGGTTTATAGGGCGTGGTTTTCCAATCTTCCCTTAATTTTAGGAATAAGATCTCTTAATTTTAGGGATAAAATCTTTTGATTTTAGGGATAAAACTTCTTCCTCCCGATCAAGGATTAACCTTCTGAAAAATAAGGGATTTGGAAATTGGGAAATCCGCTGATAAATCTCTCTATTGCGTATTTTAAATACTTATATGTGTCTTTGGGACTTCATATGCGAACAGGATGGTAGAATTTGGGGAACTTAAAACTCTGGACGGGTCGTGCTGAAAATTTAGTCATGGGAAGAGACTACAGACTTTCTCAACGTGCTTTAAGACTTCCCAGTCTGAGTAATCCCCAGATTTTGTCTGTGAGTGAGCTTGGTAGTTTATTATACCCGGGCCATCGGTATTGGAGCCCTTTAATTAGCGGTCGAGATTATGTGACCTCCAGAATGTTTTGCAATATATTTTTTTAATTTGACAACCAATTATAACTGAAAAAAAGCAAGACCAACTTTGGCCGAATGCCAATTGACTTGGCCAGATCCAATCGATGACCAATTTAGCTGATGCTGGATGTATAAAATCGAACCCTGACCAATACCCCAATTTCGGGTTGATCGGGGTGGCCTAATAGGCTAGGCTCAAATGGCTAGCTCTAATCGATACATCCCATTCCAATTATGATAATAGATAAACTAAAAAATACAATTAAATTATTTCAAAGAGGGAAGAAGAAAGTATTTGGAAGGAAAAAAATGAAATATTAAAAGAATTTCAATTACCTTTTTTTTTTTAAGATTTTGTTAAACTTCTACTAAATATAAAAATACAAAATCATTATTATAATATTTTAACAAATATTTTATATTTTTATATAATAATTAAAAAAGATTTATGAGTACTATAATTCTCATCTTTTAAACAATATCATTACATATAATTATTTCTTTTATATCATTATTACATACATACTTTTGAGAGATTTTTTATGATACTTTTAAGGTTTAGTCAATTTTCATCCTACAAATTACTGTTTTAAAATTTTTCACACATATTCACTATGTCATAAAGCTACTTTCAGATCTCTATACAAAATATCAATATTATCTTTGACCATATTCATAAAAAAAACATATTTTAATTTATAATTTGCAAGTCATTGATTTTTTTTTTTTTGACATCTATTCATTTTCCATTACATCACAGTATCATGTTATTCACAAACTTTTCCCATTAAAACTCAAACCCTAGATTCCTTCCCTCCTTACGTTCGTCTGAGCTTTTAACCACTTGAATTAGGTAAGCATGATAAGTTGCAATTGCTTATACATCTTAGTTTATTTAAGACTGTGCTAGCTATATCATTGGGTTCCAAAATGCCTTCTAGGGGCTCAAGCCCAAAAGCCAACCCTAATCTCATTTAGGCCTAAGTTTTGTTTGGACATGGGCCAGTCTAAGTTATGTATCGACCCACAACAAGGCTTAGCCCATAAGCTTATTGTTGGGTTTATTCATTTTCAAAGGCATTTGGAACCTGATGAAATAGCCAACAGTTTATAATATATTTTAAAATAACAAGAAAAATTACTTCTATGAAGAGATTTCTTACTTTGCTAATTTTCTTTGATGATTGTTTTTTTATCCTCGATAGATTACTTAGGCCAGCACCTAAAAAAATGTGCTTGTCTAGTCATTGCAATTTAAGTGATAATTTGAGAGTTCAAATCACTTTTCTACAAATCATATTATTTATCATACCATTTTCCTTGCAAAATTGATCAAGTAAATAAAAGATTCAAAATTATTAACTAGTCTCTTTCAAACATTGTACCTCTTTCAATAATTCCAAGAAAACTTAGACTTTCTTGATGTTGCCTTCTACGTTGTCATAAATCAAATGGTTAATAAAAAATTCTTCCTTACAAATGGGGCCCACTAAGTGACTTTTGGTAGCAACAAATTAAAAAAGGAATTTGTCTTTCTCAAGAAGACTTTGACTCTTTTGCAATAGAAAGAAGTGATGGAGGAAAATCTGAACTTTTCAGTGTAGATTTTCGTGGAAACGTAAGTAACATATTTTAAGAAGGACAAATAAATTTTTTGGGTTTGTCTTACTTATTTGTGCACAAAATATCAATTGCTATTAGGTTTGCAATGATGCTCTATAGTAGCCTTAAGCAGAAAGGAAAATTAAAATTTTAAGTTTCTTAATTGGCAATTTCAATTTGAGAAAAGACCAGATGCTATGTGTCATCATTTATAACTATAAACTCCACACATAAGTTTTATATTTTATGGCATTCCTTCTAATAGCGTTTGGCCTTCCATGAATTCCTTTAAAAAATCATCTCTTTTCAATGCAAAGGAAATTATCAATTAAATAATTAACCAATCTCCATAGTTCTGTTTAAGAGCCTATATTAATGAAATTACCTTACTATGTTTAATGTTTCTACCAGACCCTGTTATAATATCATTTTTCTCATAATTTTTGCAGAGAAATTTCAAAGTCATTTTTTCCATGGAAGATAAGAAACTATAGAACCATTAGTCAAGCTTTTGTGCCCTCATTTCAATCCTTTCATACATCAACTATCCCATAATGTTTTAATATTTCTACATTGATGCCATCTGAAAGGTCCACCATACTAAATCATTTGAAACAATGCACCATTTCTCATAGAAAATAAAAGACATTTTCAGTGCTGACCTTTCTATGAAAATATGAAAACTAGCATAGGGAAGTCAAGCTTTTCCATCATTGTTATATCAATTACCCAACTATATTTAATTTTTTTCTTGTTGATACCTTCCTTAAAGGTTCTTTTCAACAATTACACCCATCTTTTCATGGAAACCAAGAATTCTTAGGTCTTTTCCATTGCCACATTCTACACACTATTTGCGAAAGTCCAAATTTATCTTGAAAACCAAGAATTCTTAGCACTTATTGTGTACGTCTTATGTTATTATTAAAGACATCTTCATTATTTGATATTCATATATTGAATTAATTTAGATCTTTGATCATATTAATGAAGTTCATGATACGTAACATAAAGGAAATCATGATGAGATCATAATAATAAGATTCATATCATGTGCAATTATGTTAATATCTAAATTATCCTTAATCATAAGATTAATGAGATTGAACATTATTAATTCGGACATCCTAACACATGTCATACTCCTTGATTGGATCTTATAACCTATGATCATGAGTTGATTATAGTTGACATGTGAGATGTTTGCTAGAGTAGCTAAGTACGCCAGATATCTTTATTGAAACAATCCGTATAAGGATTATACATTATATGTAGATGATTGTCTCTCATCACTAATGATAAGTATATCACATTAGGCTTGAAGGTGTAGAGGATATCTTGGATGATGGTTCTGTACTTTGACCTCAATCCATGTTGCCTCTTGGAGGTCGCTCTTTGGGGGATGGTCGGCTATAGCTTGAGTTGTTCGAAGGTAATTTAATAGCCAACAAGGGATTTGCCACTCTTAATAAAGGGGGAGTATACCTATGGCCTCTTGTCGGAATCATTACTCGAGAATTTCTGGTCATAGTGGAAATGTCATGAAGAGTGTCTTCGAGGTGCACAGTGAAAATGAGTTCCGAGGAAATATCTAATATCACTTGAGAAATTGATTAATTATTACCCAATACGAGTAGGGGCTAACAGGCACTGTCAATCATACGAGCAGAGTGGGATATAAATTGGTGAAAAGACGAATCAACTCATGATCTTAGCTACTTTTAACAAACATCCATATCGCTCTAATCAACTTATGATCACAGGTTCTCTAAGCTCACCGCAGTACAGAATGAATTAATGCGGAAGGCTAAAAACAATGATAGGTGTAATTGCGAAAGTCATTTCCTTTCACATATTTTTCTCTGATTTCCCGTTGAAGCAAGTTCATAAGCTTCTTCCTTTCATTTCATCGACTCATTGGATATTTCCAAAGGCAAAAATCATGTTTTCAGTGTAAGTGACACCCCACCCCCTTCAATAGATTATCATTTATTCTTGAAATAAATGAATTCTGCTCAACATTGCAGAAATCGCAATGACGAAACCGTATTCTTTGCTTAATATCGTATAAAAATTTTTCTTTATTTATAACTTAGGATTTGGTAAAAATCTTAACGTGAAAAACTTAATGACATAGTGGTACGCATATACTAAAATTTCAAATCTGTATCGTCAATTATCACTATATCCAAACATGGCAACGACCTTTGGCATACATTCTCACAAAATTATACTTTGTACATACATATGTTCCAATATACATATTCAAAGTCTTTTCGCCCCATAATATTCTTAATTACGACACTTATGCGATGTCAGGACAAATCCTATTGTGCTCTACGCATCTTGTGCACATGCTGAAAATAGTTAAATACCAAAATAATATGACTGCGAGCTCAGTGAGTGTCTTTATAAAATGTTTGCTTTTGGAAAGCATCTGAAAATGTAAAACTTCTCTTTTCTAATGTTGCCAGGAAGCTTTGATTTGCTTTAAAGTATTCTAGCTTTTCTTTGCTTGCTTGCTTTTATGCCTTGCTTTAAAAGTTTCTAAAACTTTAACTACCTTGCCCAACTGCTGTTTTTCTTTAAAAGCTTATAAAACTCTTATTGCTTGCTTGCTTAGAAGTTTATAAAACTTCTCAAAATTTCTCTTGCTTGCTTGCTTTATCTTGCTTGAAAAGTTTCTTAAAACCCTTTCCTGCAAACCTTTCCTTTAAAGGTTTCACCAGCTTTCATAAAAACGGGAGCACAGGGCTCAGCATACTTTGAAAATAAACGGGAGCACAGGCTCAGCCGTTTGCTTTAAAAATCCCACGGAGCTTGGCTCAGCCGTCGTTTGAAATCTAAGCGGGAACTTTGGTACTCAAGCAGTTCTTTAAAACTCACGGAGCTTTGGGCGACCGTGAACAAATAGTTGATTTTCAAAGCTAACCTATCATAGCATAAAACATCAACCCTTTAGGCCTATTTTTTGCTATACACCTAGTGAACTGCAGGCTTTGGGCATCGGCGTGCGGTGGAAGGACACAGGTCGCGTCCTTTCACACAATAAATACCATTGAAATTGACTGGGTCTATCGCATCAGGTAGTTAATTTCATGTATATCTTTCGCATGTGCCGCGTCTCCTTTACATTATGATGTGGCCAGAAGTTTGCCGACGGGCAAAACTCTGATGCATATTGTATGAGATCCTAACTCCCAGGTACGTCACGGAATACCTCGGCCGGTTTTCTTTACTTAGAACTAGGGAAGGCCTGTTTTTCGCAAATATTCTTAGTTTGCTTGCTGGCTTGCTCTTTGTAAAATGGTTTTACAATTTAAAACCATTTACTTGCTTGCTTGCTTGAAAAATGGTTTAATTATTCAAAACCATTTGCTTACTTGCTTGCTTGCTTGAAAAATGGTTTTACAATTTAAAACCAATGCTCGCTTTTCAATAATAGTTTAACTTTCGAAACCATTTGCCTTTCCTAATTCATTGCTGCTTCTTGAAAATGGTTTTGAAATCAACAAAGCAGAAAATACCAGTGTAAAACAGTTTATAATAATAATAGTAATACACTAGTATTTGGAAAATGAGTTTAGAACACTCACCTCTTTGCTTGCTAAACTTAAGCACAGTTCGCACTTTTCCACTACTTTACTTTTTTAACCTACATCACCAGCGAATCTGTGAATATTGCCTACGTATCACGTGTAAACTTAACGTACTTCCTAGACTTAATCACGCTCAACGAATATCGTAGAGACGACGAAGCCGCCGAGACGGCGAATGCGCTCGTTTTAAATGCAGTCTGATTTTATTGAACCTATCTTAATCATTTAATAAGGTTCTAAACTATCGGTGTAATTAGGGCTTAATTACACACAAAAACATAGCAGCGTCGGGCATTTTTGGACACATGTCGATTGTACACCACTGAACATGTCTTGGGGTACATGTGCATTACATTCGGACATGTCATAGGTACATGTTGGCTTAAATTAGAGGTGTCTTAGGTACACCCCTGGCTACGCTGCCCGATTACACCACAGAAATTTTGCCCGATTTGTTATTTTGCCACTTTTGACACCAATTCACTTATACTTCTATAATTCATAACACCTCAAGAATCTCTGAAAATCATCACAAAAAACAACTCCACAACACTTGAATAGTGCTTTGGAACTATAAACCAAACCTTAGGTGAAAATTCTAAAAATCAACCTAAGATTCATATTCTTCTAGAACCACATATAATTTGATGATTCCAAGTTTATTTTTCTCCCAATTGGGGTTTACTCTCTAACCTAACAATTCAAAGGTTTATGTGATCTTTGCACAAAACCTAGACCAAAGGAGCATCTAATCTTCATACCAAAGCCCTAGGAATCCAAAATATACTTGATTCTAAGACCAACATACCTTGGTCTTCTTCTTCTCCTCCTTCTTCTTCCTTCTCTTCCTCCTCTTGGCTCTCTCCTTCTCCTCCTACGGTTTGCTCACTACAACAAAATTGGTTTTATCTAACGTTTGACTTATGTCGTAATAGGCAAAAAAAATATCACTTTAACTTTATACCAACATTTTTACCAGCATTAAACATATGTTGCCTGAGCCAATGTCACTTTGGTCTATAACATCAGAAAACGTAATAACTCATTATATCTTCTTTAATGACGTATCATGCAATATTTTTGAAGTGTTGTTAAATCCTTTCAATTGTGTTGTAATACATAAGTTGTTACACATGACATGTTATTCGTCATAATATTTAAATCTTAAGTGTCACCATATCAGTTTATTATGATGACCTTAAGACAATTATAAGTGTTAAATCAATCATTCTGAGAAATTAATATGTGTCATAATACTAATTGCTACTCATAAGCAATATTGTGTTGCTTAAGTATAATGCTGACACTTCCAAATGTCATGTATTAGTTTTATTATGATATGACTTCTAACATTTTAAAGTGTTGTGACATCAGTTTCCAGTTACAACATTGTTATGCCGTCATTGTATCTTTTTAGTGGTGACATTTGGTAGTGTTGTTTGAGCGTAATCTTTCGATACTTTTTAAACGCCGCCATTATCGGTCTTTCACGATGTTACTATTGACATTTGTAGTGTTGCTAAAACAACTCAATTCTGACGTTATTGCGATGTCGTAATATATATACGACATATACAGTTGCGTCGTTCAGTATAATGTTTTGATACTTAAATGTCATATATGTTTATTCGATAGTACTACCTTCAGTTTTAAATCTTGAATCTAAATAACTCAATTGATATATATGTTGTAATACATTTATAACAATGATATTTTATTGTGTAGTTTAAGCATAATGTTTTGATACTTACAATTGTCGGGATATGGGTTTATTATGATATTATTAAACGTTTGTGATACTACTTAAGTGTCGTTATGACAATTTGTCATAAACAATTGTATTAGACATTTAAAATGTCATTATTCATCATCCTTTTATGCATATAATTTTCATTTTTATCATTATTAATCTCTTTACCTAAATCTAAACTAATTCAATATATATATATATATATATATATGTATACCATATGATATTATTTATATTATTGAAATTGAAAAAGTGTCAATAAAATATACATACTTATAGAAATAAGTAATATAAGACATTTAAATTTATCAATAAAAAGAAGTTATATAAAATATAAATAAAAAATAACAATATTATATTCATTCAACTGTATCAAAGGCATTATCTGCATGCCTAATCTAACTACAAAATCAACTCTCTAAATAAAATAAAATAAAATATTAAACTATATAATTAAGATTCAACAAGTATTTACAACACAATGTGAAACTATTGAGTTATAGCGCCCATCACGCCTAGTAACAATATCCATTAATTTTGCACGGCGTCGAAAATTGCAACTTGTTGTGCAAGCTCCTTGTTGGGCTCATTCATTTTGTTCTTCCACTAGCCTCTTTCTCAAGCATTTTGGGATGATTTTAGAAACCCATTCTACTCGGACCACTTTGACCATTTTACTCTGGTAGGGGCTTTAGAAATTGCATCTTCTTTAAAGGAACTATAACCTCATTTGCTTGAAGTTTCACCTTTTCTTCATCAACGATTAAGTTGTTCAATTTTTCCTACAAAATGAATTAGTCTAAATGTAAGACAGGAAATTCCAATTTTGGAATAAGGGCAAAATCGTAATTTAATTCTGAGAATTATAATTAATTCCGTCTTGATAATTCTAGATCTCGGATGACGAAGCGGATTGCAGTTGGAATCGTCATGAAATCTGGTTAACGCGTAAATTTTGCAGTACTATTGACGTTCGAGATGCGACCGCGTTTTCTAATCATAGGCGTTTGGTCGCGTAAATCGGTTTCGATACGCGAAAGTCGCGTATAACGTGCTCATATGTAAGTGGTATGGTAGAGAAATGATGAAAATGGGCCAATGAATAGAATATCGGAAATCCCGAGAAGAGGGACATAATGGTAATAAAGGAATTTGAATTTAAGTCACTAGAAGACGAAATTGAGAATAGTGACTTGTCTCCTTCAATAAACCAAAGCAAAAAAAAACGTGAATTGTGGGAGAGGTGATGCAGTGGGCTTCAATGGAGTTTTACAGAGAGAAAGGTCTTTTAATATACCGAAATCTGCGTGATCGGGCCGTTGGATTTGGCCAGACGAAGGGGAAAAGCGTTCTGCAGGGCTTGGAGCTCACAGCGTGGACTTGAGTTGCTAGTTTTTGACAACTCAAGAGGAGGTAGGATTTCTCCTCTTGATTTATTAAAGTTTTTAAGGGTTTTTCCATGTTTAAGTTGGTTGAAAGCATGAGGGGCCGTTTGATCGATCCGAAACGTAAGGACAGTATTTGGAATTTCTTGGGATTTTCTCTTGTAGTAGTATTGCCTAGAAAAGTAGGAGTTGTTTGGGTCTTTAATTCGAAATTTTTACTTTAAATCCGCTGTATTTATGCCGGAAAATGCAGGAATGGGGTACGACGATCGATCCCCAAAACATGGGTGAATATGGACATTACCGGACATTGGACTGTCGTGAATGCCCGGCGATGTGGGAGCACGTTACCATGGGAATTTATGCGGCGAATATTTTGGTGAGTAGGAGGCCAGAATGGGTAAATTCGGTTCGAAAGGTGAAAGCCAGGAGTTGGACATGGTTGCCGTGGACAACCTTTGTTGGGTTTTGGGCCCGGTAAAAACAGTCCGGGTTTTTTTGTGTGAAATAGCCATAAAGGTCCATGTGTTTTGGCATTGAAATTACAATGAATTGAATGGCTTGGTATGTGTAGAAATTAATTTGGAAAGTTGATTAGATCCATATTAGGTTGGCATCGCGAGTCAACAACACAATATACAATTATACAGATCTGGTAATGTTGTAAGCCATTGGTGATGATTGTAGTTTGCTCAAATGAGCTAGATTGGGTGATGATTGAAGTATTGGAATTACATGTATTAATTGTGGATTGTTAATATATCTTATTTCTGTGTAAATGATTTTGAAAATAGCTGCATGCATTTCGTATGCCTTTGAGTAACTAGGAATTAGGTGTGGTCTGCGTGACCGAGGTATTTTGTAGCGGATGCGAAAGGAATTTCGCTGGATGATGTCCAGGAGAATTAGGTTGGGAGATGGGCAATGATTCTGTTCGGATGAGCCAGCGAAACGCTTTTCAAACTTTCTTAATACGTTCGCGCCAGGAGGGTAGTCCCGTATTTGTCTAGAATATTTCGGTAGTATATTTTCAAGAACAAAAGTTTTGTTTTGAAAATGATTATTTTCTCATACATGGTTTAGGCAAGTGTGAGTGAGTCGGTGAGGACTTGTGACATGGGGATGACATGTAAACATTCAAGTAGGATCATGTATTTACTTGAGTGTGTGTTTACTTTGGAGCATTGCATTGCACTTGGTGGTGGTAGCTGCGCAGGGCGATTCTCCTGCAGGCTGCTTCGCCGTCGTGGGATCCCCCTTATTTCAGGTACAAAGGGCTCTCGAGAAGACGATCCATTTTGAAGAAGCCGGTTTGTGGCTTGATGGTTTTAGTTACTAACATGTATTAAATTGTAGATTTTAATATGTTTGTATAAAACAAAGTGTTATCAACTATTGAATTATTGGGAGATAATTGAAGAATAGTTATGATAATTGATTTTATGAGCATTAGTTTATGGGCCCAAGTGGCCGTATTGGATATATTGCATATATTGGATTGTTTGGAACAGATAAATGCGAGGTTATTTAAGTACTTTATTTGAGTAGAGCTCCGTGCAAAATGAGACTCTGCTTGGAGTTCTAAAGTGGCGTCGAATGGCAGGCATCCACTTGTATTTAAGCGGGTTGACGGGTGAGTCAAGCGGTTCGGGTTTTGGGGCGTCACACTAAATACATACAAATATCAACTAAGAATTTAGAATTATTCAAAATAACCAAGAGTAGAAAATAAATTTCTAAAGTTCGCTGCTGATTCGAGAAGATACATGCGGTCCATCTTTATGCTTATGATACTTCAAAGATCTTTATTCGGTTTGGTGGAGCCTCCATTTTGCCAAAGCTGTAGTAACACAAATTAATCATCACTTCAACTCAATTTCAAATAAATAAATAACATTTCAAAATGAGGATAATTCAAGGGAAAGAAAATAAAAATTCTTTATAGTAAAAATTAACTTCCTATATCATGAGCATATGAAATAGTCTCAGAAATTCATGGCATTTTCATATGCGACATCCTTACCCCTTTGATTTATTCTATTATAGCACAAATAATAATAAAAAAAGGTTATAATAAAATAATTGAGAACATACTTTTGCGAAATTAATTTCTGATTAATAGAATAAAAAGAACATCACTTTTATATGAAACTTACAGTGCTTACAGGGTTGAAACAATATACCTTTTGTTGCTTTGAATATAAAAAGACCTTAGAACTATTAATAAAATGATGCCTCAAAAAATTCAGAAAGAATATGAAATCCCAAAATTATATATATAATAGGAATTGCTGTTCGTGTCGATGGAGTGGAGTGTTCATGTCGTATTAATGTACGGATCGTGTCAACATTCATCAACCCAACGAGCACAAATAATAATACCCTCAACAAACCCTTCTTAAACAACCATTTATTATTCGTATTAGGCATGTCAATACGAATATGATCCATTTAATTTAATTAATTAAAATAATAAGAATTATAATTAATCATTCATGCATGTTTACTACAATAACCTATTAAATTTAACATGTTTATTAATTTTATTATTTAAATTAATATGAACTATAATTAATAATCCATGTTTAACACAAATAACATATTAAATAGGTTAATTAATTAATATAATAATTAAACGGGTTAAATTCGTGTTAGGCGAGTCAACACAAATATAACACATTTATTATTAAACATGTTAAGCGAGTCTAATATAGACTGCACGAATATGACCCAAACACGATTATACCGACCATATCTATGAAAACTGTGTTGGGTTCGTGGCCAGGTTCACAGGTTGTATCAAATTCTTATTAGCCCTATGTTTCTTAAGCAAGCCTAGAGAACAACAATTAATAACTGAGAACCATTATTTATAATCCCGACAACATAGAATTAAAATAATTGGGAATAGAATAACAAAGAGCAGATGATATGTTTCTACAGATCAAAGAAGAATGTAATAAACAAAATAAATACAATTGAGAACTTACTACTTAACCCTATAATTTCATGATCGGACAACTCATAGAGAATTTCATTAGATTCACGTAAGAATCCTCTTACAGAGCTTGTGAAGATGATGCATCATTGTCTTCTTTGTTTTAACTCAATATCTTAAAAAAATCATATAATCATAGCTTAGAAAACAATAACAACTTTTGATCTAATACTACATAAATTAAAACAAAATTATGAAATCAAACTCAGGAATTATAGTAGATGATAGAAAAATACAAAATATGAGGAATACTACTCATACTAGGTTAGGTTTATAAGTACTAACCATAAATATATTTATAATTCTAATAAATGTAAATTTCAGACAGAAAAAATGAAAGTTTTGGCCAATTTTTATGAGAAAAGAACTGCTGAATTCTTTGCTTCTTGGAGGCAAAATCAATGACTCTAGGGATGCCTGTTCAAGAAACAGATTAAGGATATATAACAACTTGGAAAACTATATATTTCTATTATAGAAAACTATGATAATATTTACCAACCCCTTTTTTCAAAATTGTCATGATGTCACCATCTTGAGTCATCAACCTTAGAAAATCATAGAAAAACAAAAACCTATAGTTTATAACAACCCACATAAGAATCCGCACTGTCGCAACGCCACTTGGGAGGATACCCATCACCACGAATCACCCTTCCGTGACCGGTGATAAAGGAGTCCAACCGCGAGTTCATGCTGACGCACGCATGCGGTTTTAACAATCGAGGATGGGAGATTGATAAAGCGGTTTCTGCACACGATCTGTCAGAAAGGCATATTTTACGAGTAATCTGACAGCACTTCGCTCGTAGATCATCATCACCGAGTCTCTTCACGTATTCACAAGGTTCTCTTCGACTCATTTTCACTTATAAGAGAGGAATTATACTTTTTCTTATCGAGACGAGCCTACACGCCATATTTTGTCAAAAGAAAAAATCACAAAAAATAAAATTCCATTTATAATTAATATTTATAAAGATATTAATAATTTTAAAGATACAATACGAAAATATTTTTAGAGATTATTCATATTCTTAAAATATTTATTTTAAAACAGAAAAATCAAAACAATTTTATTTATTTATGTATTTATATTTTTTATTTTTATTAGGCATATATTCCAAAAGGAGATTATTTAAAAATATGGACTTTTTTTTTTTTGAAATAGAGATTAGTAAAATTAGAATGAAAATTTATATACATTAAAAATATTCATATTTCAAATTATTTTAAATTGATGATAGATAATTTAATCTTAAAACAATGAGATATTCTAAATTTTTCTTATATAATGAGTCAATAGTTTTTCCAAAAATAATAATACAAAATTCTATTATATTATTATTACATACTAACAAAATTATTATGAAAATAATTTAAATATTTATAAAGATATTATCATATTAATAATTTTAAAGATGTCAATATGAATATATTATTCTAAAAAAATATTTATTTTTAGAGTTTATGACTAATTTTACTTTGAAAATAATTTAATTTGAATAGATAAGATAATATTAATTTAAAAAAATAGACATACTAAAAATTCATCATACAAATAAGTTAAGACCTGAAATTTTTATTAAAAAGAATATCTACTAAAAACTATTATCTTATATCAACGAAATTATTATAGGGAAAATAATTAGAGTTAGGTGATATTAAGAGGCTCAGAGGCATGGGTAGGTAAAATTTTACTTTGTGGTGATATTTGTGATCTTAGTGTTCCTTTTTTTGAAAGGCCACACTTTTGGGAGGTCTAGTAAGAGAACTGATTGTTCTTGATCTCAGCAACAATGTTGATTAGAGTAATAAAAGGGAGGTAGTTCTGAACCCAGAAACCATTCTAAAACCTGATTAATCTGACTTGAACTAACTAGAACGATAAAATTTTCTTGTGAAATACAGGTTTTGACATTGAGCTTGATGGCAGAGGACATTTTGGTCTTTCCAGTTTTATGTGTTCTAGGAGGTGGCTGTCCAGACAACTCAATCCAACTAACCACCTTAGTGCAGGCAGGCAGGTTTTAATCTATTTACAGGAGCAAATCATCAAACTGACCACAATACTTTCTCAAACCGTCACATGTCCAGAAATCATCATCTATAGGCAGGCAGGCCTTTCTACCCATATCTACACTTTCTCTCAAACCTTAACACCACGTCACAAACAATCCTTCAGAACATCTGACTTGCCTTATCACGATCCTCAAAACAACACAACCCCTTCCAACACAGAGTGCACAAGAAACAACTGGTTTTTAACCAAACACAACACTTTAGACAACCCATCTGGCAAGCAGACTCCACAATGAGTTACCAATATCAAAAACAACAGATATCAACTCACCATACTAAAGTCGACGTCTTCAAAAACTTAATAAAAACACCAAAGCCATTTGTCAACACGACACCAGCATCACCAAATCGCTATATAGCTAATCTTTAAACTAAATCAATTATTTTGTTCTAAACATATAAACAATGATCAAAATATGAAAAATATATTTTGATTTGACAAAATATCAAAAGGAAGAGAAAACAGATTCAGAACGCCTGAATGAATACAAAATCATAAAATATAAACGGTTCAAAAAATCAAAATTCATGAAAATATTTTAAACACTTAAAATTTATAAAAAGTACACAAAAATACATATAAAAATATTTTATAAACTTAATTAAGGTAGGTATTTTAAAATTTTAAAGACGCTGTTATGTTTCTTTGCAAAAAGTGCTGACATATTTTTAAATAATTTTAATCATTTTTAATAATCATTTCAACACCTTACTCATGGGATAACTTTGATATTTCCTTAATTAATTTAAATAATTGAAATTATTAATCACTTACTAATGCTTTATGCACAGAAACATCATCACACAATTGAACCCTACCTCACATACTATCTCTCTCACTCTCCTCAATCTACCTTGTTCCCAACTTTGAATCATATAAACTATCTGACAACACAATGTGCCAACTTAAATAGAGGATGATCATATGCACTTTAGTGGCACACAACACCTACACATTCAGACCCACCAGATCCATCTCCACCCAGCAAACAGCGACTCACTCAACTGGCTACATTGAGGAGAGAGTCCTTGCACTCACTGCTCACTCACAACATCACCAGCCACATCCCCGGCAATCTATCACAGTCAGCTCACCCATGGCCCAGGGCACAGGAACCAACTGACTATGGGTGCGGACACTCTGGCATCTCCAATGAACATCCGGATACACCACTCACATCACCCAACGCTGGCTGGCTCAAGACATTTTGGTGTTACACCTTATTCACTCAGTAAGATAGGTCAAAATATGGTTGAAGGGAGATGACAGGTGAGAAGGTGGAGCGATGCTGCAAACATTTTGACAAAGTCACCATACACGCAAAAATATAAAATCTAGAGTAATACTTATAAACATCAAGAAATGTCAGAATGAAATTATCGACATATAATATATTACTAATCACAGACAAATAAATTTGTAGCCATAAATTTATTTAATTGTTGGTTATATGTCACAAACATAACAATGTCGGTTAAAATGTCGCGAAGATGCCGTAATATCGTCTATTATAACTACAGGTGATGATGTGAAGGTATTAGATAAAGTTTTTTTGCATTACAAACATTTTGCAAATCGATACAAAATGCTGGTTTATATCACATGATGTTTACAAAAATCGCCATTTTATAATGTATTATAACAAATTTGATAGTATTAGGCAAACTTATATAAAAATTAAATTTGGTTTTATTTCTTTATAATATCAACTCATTAATCTAACTACATTCTATCTCATTATCAGAACAGAATCTCACAAGATTTGTATTAGGCCATCTCTACATGTTTAATACATATCTTTACTAATGACAATTGTACCCTGCACTAGCACCAATTCAGTATTCATACAAATTATCATTCCTACTTAGTTCTCAAAATACTACAATACGCATACTTAAATATTTTATACACCCCTACAAAGATATTAGATCAGACAATTTATCATGAAATACATAACAAAGACAAAATCTTGTCATTAAGAGACCGAAACATGAGGACCTAACATAAATACAATGGACCACACAAACTGAAAAAAGACCGGATGTATAATGAATCACACAAAGAATGAAACATAAGTGATAAATTATTATATATATATATATATATATATATATATATATATATATATATATATATAATTATTCTTATAACTATACACTTTGAAATTATTGAGTGAATATACTTTTGGAGATGACATGAAAAACTAAGTAAATTTAAAATGAGAAATAGACACGGGATATCATGGGGTCACAAGGCCAACAAACCGAGTCGGTCCACCGAGCTAAAACCGTAACACCAACGAACCCTCAAAGAACTAATCATACTTACCGAAGAAAGCGACATTTTCGATCCTAAATATAAAGATCTGCTCGAAATACCAACATAAATGATGACGAGTCACTTCTTGAACGAAGACTCGAACAATTCAGACGGCAACGATTCAAGACCAAAACGAACGTAACCGCGGCGGATGGTGTTACGCGGAATGATTAATACCCAGACCAACTACCGCAATCCCATCATCTCGCAGTGGATCCCGGCTGGTCGCACAACCGTTGGATCTCCAGAGTCCTCCGATTCATTATTGCATATTACACCGCAGGCAACACGTCCATAATATTTGCTCGACATGAATGGCACCACACCTTCTTCGCCTTTTTAAACTCATACTTATACAACAGTTTGATGATATGAGAAGAATCACTACGACCATATTCATTATTCCACAACACTACTACTGGCCAGCAGGCTCATTCTTCCTCACCTTCTCATCACCAACATAAGTTTATGCACTTGTCGTAGACTACTACCGGCAAGAAGACATTCTGAAATAACGCACCACCGCATATCACCGTTGCTCTCGAAATCGCTGAAGCTTTATTTATTAACCCCAGAATCTTCCATGTCAGATTTAAAGATTATCTTATTCCCATCAGCCATTTTGATCATCAACCCCATTACGAAAATAAAGATACAATTTTGTCAAGACAAGAGTGGAATACCTTGAATGCCATAACCGTTAAACTACCACATCTCAACGACTTCAGAGAAAATTGTGAGTACAATAAGATGCACTTAAAAATCTGACGATCCATTCTTACAGGTACCAATTCCTTGAAAAATCTGACTTTCACATTTATACCAATTAGTTTATCTAATTATCTTCCGTTTGGCACAGGCTCGAATGTTATAACCTCCCAAAGGCTTATTTAACTTCAAACAGTTAACAACTGAACGACACACATTTCCCATGAGCAAGTCATCAACTACTATTTTTGAAACAAATCATCATTCATTTTTCCTAAGTTCTTCCAAATTTGAACTTTCATTGTCAACAGAGGGATTACTTCTCCTACACCTAGAATTACATGGTGGAGGCTGAAGTTGTTTGCAATTATTAATTTCTCAAAAAACAAGACTAAAGATTTATTCGTAGTCTCATACTCTTCCTTGGGGACTGGGATGACGGATTAGTCGGAAGTGCATTCTACAAAGAAACTCGGTTAGAATGGAGGAGCACCATGCACATCGGCGATGAGGATGGATTTTTCCCTTACCATATGTCCGCGATCGATGCACATGTCCCCACCCATCCCCGATCCACTTCCTCTTTACGATTGAGCATTCTACAGGAGGCTGGAGGCAGAGTTGTCAGGGTGGCTGACGCTTCAGAATCTCCAACGATTTCTCGTGCAGCAGGTTTCAAAGGGCGTGAACTAAATCTCAGGTTCGGTCACAGTCAGGTCAGCAACTATAAAGATATTTGATTTGTGCTCTGGCACGGTCTAAAAACGTTCTCATCATTTTTCTGCAAGATTCATGACTGATTTGCTCATGACTGAGAATGCACATTCTAGCCTGAAATTATATGGCAGACTAGTCGATTCCATCTTGGTCCCAATCACATTGCAGCATATTGCTGGCCACTGTCCCCAGTTCTTGTGTTGCATCGAATTCTTCCCGGTGGTTCCTAGAGGATACCGAGATCCCGAAGACTCTGAACTGACCTGACTGATCTCAATTTTGAACTTTTCAGATAGGTACTTAGACTCCTTAGCATCGTACCGATATTCCCCTGCATGTGCACTCGCCTATATGATTTTTCTTAAAAGAAATATTTATCACCAGTGGCTCAGTCCCTAGTCGACATTCGCCTTGATATTTGAACTGACAGATTTATATGTTAACATTTTTCCTGAACTGGTTAAGATTTATACAAATCTAATACCTCAGACATGGTACATATATAATTTTTTCCAGAGGGAACAGAAGAGAGACTGGTACACAAGCCTAAACCGCTGATCCTTTCAACCCGCTCAAAACCGCCCGACATTTGTCCGTCCACCTCGAAACCTATTCCCTCTAACTTGGGTGAGCGGAGCAGTTTTGACGTAAAAGCCTTCCACAAATCCCATAATAACCATAGCCCATGGTAAAAACTCCCTCAAATTCCTGCACCTTCGAGGTGGTTTCAACTGCAAATACCAATTTTCAACTTAGGCCAACCTTGCATCTTGATGACATGAATATGTATTCAAAGAAGAAAAACTCCTTTAACTAAAAACCACATTTGTTGAGCTTAGCATATAAATTTCTTTCCAAAGATTCAAGTAATCTATTTCAGATGTTGACTATGTCTGCGTACATCCTAGAATACACCAGATGTCATCACAGATCAATGCAAACTTATCCACATAGGATTTAATAATCCCATTCATTAAATCCATGAACGTTTCCACATTAGTCAACCTAAATGGCATTACCAAAACCTATAATGGCCATACCCGGTTCTAAATGCTCTTTCGGCACATCAACTCCTTTACTCAACTATCATCCGATCAAGTAGCCGATCTCTGAAGACACCCTCTTCAACCGATCAGTGACCACCCCGCAGAATGAATCGCTTTCATCACACCCATATTAATATATTGACAGGAGACTGAGGCAGATGTTGAGCAGGGTAGGCAGCATTTGTGGTAATACAGATAGTCTTAGCCTGAACGCCTGTAGCGACTGATTTAGAATTCTATTTGATTATCCCAGAAGGCCTAGATATGGTTATCTTATATTGAGGATAGCCTATCGCTTTGGTGAGCGATTGCACTTTTATGGCAGATAGGTTTCCTAGAATGCCTCATATCCTTTTTCTTATAAATCTCACCTTTGCATGGTACAGAGATCACATTAGACATTACGCTAGATCTAATGCCACAATATTATCACCTCGAGGCCCGGTCGGAGCATCCTCAACACTCTTGTCTTTTTGTCCGCGATCAACGATGGCTCGGTGTTTAGTCAACTAATCCATTCCCAGAGTCAAGTCAAACTCTCGTAATGGTAAGGTTATCAAATCAGCGAGAAACTCTCTTGCTTGTATAACAATGGGGCAATTTCTATATACGCTATTCACACTAACGCTATGCCCCAACGGACTAGTCACATGCATGTCATATGCTAATTTCTCCATCGCTGGTACTTTGTCAAATACATGCTCCATGCACACATATGAATGAGTAGATCAGGGATCAATCGTGCATGTATCTCAATATAATATAAGAAAATATACTAGCTATAACCTCGGGAGCATCCTGATCCTCACGAGGCTTTCATGCTTGCTGTGCTCGTCTTGGTCTTTGTAAGGCATAGGATTATCTCTTGTCTTTGAAACTATGCCTCCTCGTCCTCTATGCTGAGATGGGCCACTATGACCCTTACCTCGATCACGAATTCGAAAGTGGTCTTGCGCGGACTTCCTCGCCACTTCCTTGTTAACTTCTATTATCCACGACTCGGGGGATGACACTATGCTATCAGATGCTCAGGCTTCCACAGGGAAACACCCTCTGTCGATAGCACGCAAACACCGAAATGTCGTCTATGGCAATGAGTGCACTCCGGGATTTCTCCCTGTCTAACTGAAGCACCTCTACCCGCACTAGATACTATTGTACCTCCTTGTCTTCTACCTCTTGTAGCCAAACCTTGTACTGACTCGGCTTGAACATCTCTAGCTCTTTTACCAGAAGAGGAGGAGGCTCCTTTTGAGAACTTCTTCTTTTGAGACTTTTCTTTGTTTGTGGTTTAGTCTGCCAGCTACGTGCGGCTTAGACTAACTGATAAAAGTTCACCTGTTGGAGAGAAGTCGCAGGTGCTAAGTATCTCTTAATGGAATCATGTAGTAGTCCATGCTTCCAAATTGCCTGCAAATGCCTCGGTGAGCAACTAGGTGCATATTCTTGAAGATGGCTGAACTCTTTCTCATACTCATATGAGATAAGTTCCTTTGCTTCATATTTAGGAACTGTTTCAACTTAGACTCCCTATACATGTTTGTAGCATACTTTGCCCTGAACTCTTGAACAAAGAATTTGTAACACTTATGAAAATATCTGCGGCAGTTTTAGAGAGCATGTTTAGGGTATAACTAAAAATAAGCATTATAGTTTTGGGAAGAAAATAAAGATAAAAATAAAATTAGCAAGAACCCAGGAATTATCCTGAAGTTAAAGGGTAAATTAATAATTTACCAATTCGGGACTGGGTGCGTAATTTAATAAGTTCATATGCCAAAGTAGGATTTTTGATAAAATGAAATTGAGGACCAAAGAGTAATAAAAGAAAGATATTAAAAAAAAAATCAAATAAGCAAATAAGGAAGAAAATTGTGGAAAAGACAAGTGGCTTAAAGGAAAGAGGGAGGAAGTTTCCATACTTTGACCGGATGGTCAAGGATGCTCCAAAAGAGAGAAAAAGTGAAATAAAAAGGAAAAAGAAATTAAAATAAAAAGGGGATAAGATCAAATAAGGATAATACTAAAATAAATATCTCATTTTGGTCTTGGAGAAGAGGCAAGCGGATAAGGGAGAAGAAGAGAAGGAGAAGAAGAAGAAGAAGAAGAAGAAGAAAGAAGGAAGGGAAAAAGAAGATCACAGGTATGGAAACTATGTGTGTATGGAATTGTCTAGTTTGGTATAGAAAGTATGGATACAGGGGAATGTTTGGTTGTATTTTAAACCATGGGAAGCTGCCACATTGTGGTAGTGCGCATTAGCCGGACCTTAGAGCTGGTTTTTAGGAAAGAAATAAAGGGAATTTGGTAGTGAGTCCTTCTGGTAAATTGTAGCCTCATCAATGAAATTGATGTTGGAAGCACAATTTCTCAATTCGGTTCTCTGTAGACCAGAAGTTATGGTCCTTTCTTGAGGTCATCCTGAAGTCGGCCCGGACCTCATCCTATAGAGGTCGGCCGGACCTCATCCTGCGAAGGTCGGCGGACCTCATCACGTAGAGGTCGGCGGACCTTATCGGCTGAGGTCGGCCGGACCTCATCCATGGAGGGTCGACAAACCTCATCACGTAGGAGTCGACCAGAGACCTCATCCGGCCCGAAGGTCGGCGAGACCTCTCCCGGCGGTCGGCCGGACCTCATCCGGCCGAGGTCGTGGGGCGCCGTCCTGTAGAGGTCAGTGGAGCCTCATCACGTAGAGGTCAGCGGACCTCATCTGAAGAGGTCGGCGAGACCTCATCACAGCGCGACGATTCGGGTCAGCTCGTGCGGGTTGACTACGTATGACCTCCGACTTCGGAGTCGCTATCTCCCTTCGTTCGAACTTTCAGGTCGGGTGTTCTTGTACTCTATGGAAAGCCCATTGAGTCAAGAATCCATTCATATTCCTGAGGAGTATAATATATGTCAGACCGAGGTGTTAGACCAAGTTTACCAAGGTCAGGTCATTTCCGATGGAGTCGAGGCTCATTTGGGTGGCTATATATGACCTCGACTTTGGAAAGTCCTGCTCATACGTCACGAACTCCGATTTGGGTGTTCTTGTACTCTATGGAAAGCCCATTGAGTCAAGAATCCATTAATATGCCTGAAGAGGATAATATATGTCAGACCGAGGTGTTAGACCGAGTTTACTGAGGTCAGGTCAGCTTAGTTAGTCAGCTCGGCTGGGTGTGACTACGTATGACCTCCAACTTTGGAAGGTCATAACTCCTTCGTCCAAACTCTGATTCGGGTGTTTTTGGACTCTATGGAAAGCCCATTGAGTCAAGAATCCATCTATATACAGCTTGTCGAAATTGGAAATCATATTAAACTCTGAAAATCAATCCTAACCAAAACCCCAGTATCTTGTAAATAATATTGTTTTGTGGTTTGGAATAGGAATTGACGAGGAGGAAAGCCAGCGAGATTGAGATTCAAGGATTGGAATCAAAATTAAAAAGATTTTGAGTTTGTTCCTAATGAATCTATTCTCGTTTCAAGTTTTTTGCATGTTGTTTTATTTTTCCTATTCTCGTTTCATTATTTGAAAGGCTTGTTCTGAATGCATAGGAAAAAGCATATTGGATTGTTTTAAATGATTTGAAGAAACTGATTGTAAAATGTTTGCATATGAAAATTGCATGACTATTTATACAAATGTACGTATTGTACTGTATTTTGCTATAAAGGATTTGAAAGCCCTTAATTGAATGTTAACCGTTTAGTTTGTATTAAGGATAGATTGGTATACGATAGAGGGTGAATAGTGATGCTTGCCGAGACTATTGTATTGATGTGTCCTTCCGTCAATGACCGTGAGGACGTTCACATTATCGGTAATGTTCACTAATTGATTGTTTGCTTAACCGGTCAATGGCCAGGGACCCGTCTTGTGTTATAAAGCGTTTGTCTGGAAACTTGCGACCCGGTGGGGCCAGGTGCCGGTGGCCTACGATATCACTGTATATCAAAGAGCGTAGGTTAAATTCCTTAAGAGCGCTCTTGAATTGATTAGAAGCTGAATTGAATGACATAACTGAATTGATTGACTGAACTGAATTGAATTTGTGAGCATATTTGAATTGATTTGAGATTGTGAAATATTGAATATGAAAGTGTATTTTTGGGTTGATCAATGGCTATAAGCGGTGTATATATATAACAAAGTATATGTATTGTATTTATATTGATCACCCAGATTTGAAAATTCTGAATTATTAAATTGCATGATTTGATTCAAACTGAAACTGAGGAATGGATTTGTATAGAACCACTAAGCATGAAAATGCTTAGCAGACCTAAGATCGAGGAGCGTCGAGTCATAAAGAAGGAAATTTCAGAGTATGCTCCTACATGTGCATTTACTCCATGTTTTCTTTTGGACATGGATATTTTGTAAAAACAATTTGAACTCTGAACATCTATTTTGTAAATCATTTTGAAAAGGCTTGAATGCCTTCATTGTAAATGTATTTTGTTAAATGTTTATGGGCTTGCCCAATTTTGTAATCGCTTCCGCAAAGATATGATTTTGAGTGATTGAGTGATTTTAGTGGCATCCCGGACTCGGTTCGGATCCGCCCAAACGGGTCGGCCCGGGAAAGGGGCACCACATTAGGTTTGCTGGATTGGTAGTCATGACGGTGAATTCCGACGGAACTGTAGGATGTTTGGGAATAGCCGAATCTCGTGAGATCGAAAGGTCACTTAGGGCGGGTCGCCACGAGGCTGCTTTGCGTCTTAGCCTCTAAGACTTCTTGCTTTCGGCGTTTCCCACAGGCAGCGCGGTGTGGTCTCTTGATTTCTCAAATCCTTTGGATCATCGGAAGGTATTCACCCATTAGCGGGAAATCTGCAAAACAAAAGAAGGCCGGCGGTGGTGTTAGTCACCCCCTCAGATGCAGTCAGTCTCTTAAAGACTTAGAGTTTGGAGCAATGATGGTCTAGATCAAGAATCTCGTACCTTTTTTGGTATAATTCTTTTCTCTTTTATGGAGGGAGGGAAGAAGATCCGCCTTTTCTGGATAGTGGATGATTTCTTCCCATAGTGCTAGGGAAAGATGACTCTTATTTCGGGAAGGGTGACTCGTTCTTTTCTTTACGTAACCACCTTCCCGATATAACTGCTATTAAGAGAACTTCCTTATTTCGTTGGAAGAGACGGTGTAAGTTAATGAATGAACTTACGCTTGTAAAATGGAATCCATTTGTGACTTCGTTTGGGAGAGTTCATTAGGAAAATAAGCGCCCAGAGCTTCGTCAGCGAGATCTGGTATGAAATCCGCGGCCGAGGCGGAAGGTTGCTTGGCTGATGGCCGAATTGTCATCTGGCCGAATCCGCGAGATATCAGGTGGAGAGTTGGCCGACGCATTCGTGGGGCGCTAATGCGGGCCTTTTCCCTTGGAGGCTCTTAGGTTGATTTGGCGGGCCAGGGGTGTTGGGCTTGGGCCCAAGGTACCCACAACATTGGCTGCTAATTAGTCTTCAAGCATATGTATAATATCACACATGTCAATTTCGAATAACAACCTACTAATGAATTTTTTTTTTTTTTTAAAGTAACCAAAGTAAGGATAAATGCACATTTATCCTTACTTTGGAATACTTTGACACACTTGCATTAAGACATGTAATAGAGGAAAAATCTATGAACTTTTTCAATTACGTACTTTTGTGGGAAAGTGAGTAATAAGTTTCAAGAATACGACAAACAATATTCTTCTTTTTGTTTTATGTTATTTGGCTAACTAAATAAGATAGTGATTAGTCTAAGGTGCCGTCATGTGGTTCAATGTACATGAGTCAATTTTAAACAATCCCAGCAATAAATGGATATTTGCCCCAAAATGGTCCCTCACTCACCCGAAAATTATGATATCTGGCCTACTTAGTTATGGTGGGAAATATTATGAGAAATACTTAGTTACCCAGATCAACTACCACAATTATACCATTTGGGTAGTGGATCATCCTGGGATAGTCAAGAAGCAAAACTGTTGGATCTCCAGTCCCCTCCATTCCATAGCTGCATTTTACTCTCCTTATCCTTATTTATTTCCATATTCTTTGCCAAACGCTGATTATGCTTGGCCTTTGGAACTACCCATATTCTATAAAATAGTTTTGATGAAATGCGAGGAGTCAGTCAGTCAATACGACTACATTCCCATTGTTTCATGCAACACTACAGGCTATCCCTCTTCCTCATCACCAACATATGTTTATGCAGTATTCGGAGACTATGTCCGACTGGGAGGCTACTTGCCAGTAGGAGATATTCCGAATTCATGCACCGTCGGCACAGATATGGTTATTCAACCGTTGAAGCCACTTCCTAATTACCCCAGCAACCTTTCCATGTCAGATTTGCAAGATTATTTGTTTCAGGCGCTTCAGCTTTCATTTTTGCATTTCTGCGACCGCCATTGCGAAATGAAAGGGCAATCTTGCAATTATCAAGGGTGGAATGCCTTTCAATGCTATTCAGCGAAAACTTGTGAGTATAATAAGATGCCAACTCATACTTGATCTTTGGAGTTGGGATTTTATAGGAAATTATATTAATTCCTTGAACATATCTGATCTTCAATATTTCAGCGGTTTGGGTCAAAGACGTTTGGAAGTTTATCACTTCTGATACATTGCTTCCCTTCAAGAGTAAGGCCTTCAACCCAAAATTTTCAATTTCTTCGAAGAAAAAATATCCTTCAATTTATTCATTTTTCCTAATTTTTTACAAATTGGACTTTCTTTGTTAACAGTGGGATTACTTTCTCCCCATACCATAAAATTCCGAGGTAAGTTTGCTACTTAATTGCAACTATTTATTAGTTTCTCATGAGAATAAGACAAAGAATTTATTCAGTGTCCTCATCGGCATTCTTCCTTGGGATTAACATGGCTTGGATATATGGTTTGATACAAGACTACAAAAACAACTTGGTAATTGCGCCCTTTACTTTCCCTGCAACACCTCCATGATTGGTAGGACTTTCTTTGCTCACATATTGTCTCCTCGTTTAATGTTGTTCATATTTTTCACTTATATTGGTCTATATTTTTATTTTGTTACATTTCTTTCTTTTACCAGGAGGTTGGATACTGCGTATTATTGGTAAGCTTTCCAATTCCAAACTACTCTTTTTTCTTTTTTTTTTCTTTTTTTTGTAAAGAAGCCCAAGTAATGGAACTAAAACATTGGGTCTTCTATCCAAGGCTGCCGTTCTATGCAACCAAGATTTTGCAACGGAATAGCTCTAAAAATTAAATTTTCTGATGAAACTAAACATCTTGATAGAGATAAATATTAATTAATTAAAGTTCTTTCTCTACTTCAATTATCCTCAGAAGATTTAGCCAACAATTAAAATATCGGTAAACATTGATATATCGGTAATTAGATTTTACAGATATATTGGAAATATCAGTAAATATCAGTGGATATTTTTAAAAAAATATCAATTCAATTAGAGTATATATATATATATATATATATATATATATATATATATATATATATATATATATATATATATATATATATATATATATATATATATATATATATATATATATATATTAAATTTTAATATTCTGTTCATTTAATATTATTAACAAAATTTTAAATTAAGATTAAAATTTTAAAAATTAAAATTACTTTCATTAAATGAAATTAAAAATAATATTAAAATTAATTGGATAATGATTTATAATTACTAAATTAAATATGTAATTTAATATTAGTTTTAAATTAGTTTTTATTTTAATTTATACACTTATAATAACTTATAAGTGTATTATTTATATAGATAATAAGAAATGATTCATATCTTAATTAAGGTAGATTAAAATTCAGTAATTATTAAATTAAATATGTTATATTTAATAAATAATTAAGATATTATAATGTTAAAGAGATATTATTTATCTATTTATGTTATTATTACAATATTGGTAGATATTAGAGAAGATTCTATATTACAATATTAAGTTTCGTAATGATATATTATTTTATTTGTTTTTCTTATCGAATTAATTTTTGATTTGAAATTATTGTAAATTTATTGATGATTTTAAAATTTTAAATTTTTTGGAAAGGAGAAAGGATTTCATGAAAAAATAAAATGAAGTGATAATGGTAAAAAGAAAATTTAAAATAGTAAAAATATTCATAAATAATAAGAGAATATAAAAAATATTTGCACCTTATGTAATTAGTGCAACAACAAGCCTGATTGATACAGTGTGAATAAATCCTATTTTTTCGGCACGTTCGAAACCCCCAGGCGACAAATTTTTAACATTTTGATAGATTCAAAACAAGAAGCAATAGTGATCAAAATATCAGTCAGAATTGGATAAATCGCCGAAATATCAGCAAAATCAGCGATAAATGGTTGATATTTCCTTCAACCGACTATCGATGGAGGATAACATATCGACCTCCACCGATAATCGATATTTCGACCGATATTTTCGATATTTTGTTCCTTATATTTAGCTTGTATGAATTGCAATTGGTTTGATATCAATAATAATAGTTGTTTTAATATGTTAAGGATAAATATGTATGCATGATTGAGAATTCAATAATGTGACATTCGTTTATATGGTCTTACTAGATCTAGTATGTGAAAATAAACAAGTGCACAGGTGTTATGGATTACATTATGAGACATGATACTACTATACTATCAATTAAATTGGTTGCTATATTAGCTATTTCATGGCTCTAACAACTCGACCATCTACTTTTTTCAACATGAAGATTTAATGGTTTTTAATTTGTGTATTTGATGGATTTAACTTCTTTTATTTTGTTATCATTGTACGTTAATTTTAAAAAAATATTCATTACTTTCATGACATTTGATTTGTGTTTAGTCTCAGGAAGGGCTCTAATCGGGATATTATGCCTATTTGTGTATTTGATTTACAAGTTTCATCGAAGACATCTATCATTAGATGATAGTATAGAAGAATTTACTGCGTACATCCACGAAACCTTCAACCCATCAAGTACTCATATTCAGAGATAAAGAAAATGACTCATAACTTTGCAAATAAGTTAGGTCAAGGAGGCTTTGGCTCTGTATATAAAGGAAAACTTCGAAGTGGCCGCATTGTAGCTGTGAAGGTATTAGTCATGTCAAAAGCTAACGGGCAAGATTTCATCAATGAGGTTGCTACAATAGGAAGAATTCATCGTATTGTGTGGTGAGACTAGTAGGATTACGCGTGCAGGATTAAATGAGCCTATATATGACTTCATGCCCAATGGCTCTCTTGATAAGTTTGTTTTCCAAAAAGAAGAAAACAACACTACTTTGAGTTGGGAAATTATGTATAAGATCGCAATTGGAGTGGGACGTGGGATTGAATACTTTTATCTGGTTTGTGACATGAAAATTCTACATTTTGATATTAAGCCTCACAATATTCTTCTTGATGAGACTGCACCAAAGTTTCAGATTTTGGCCTTGCCAAGTTGTATTCAACAGATCAAAGTATGGTGTCTCTCACTGCTGCACGAGGAACATTGGGATATATTGCTCCAGAATTATTCTACAAAAACATTGGAGGTGTCTCATACAAGGCTGATGTTTATAGTTTTGGAATGCTATTGTTAGAAATGGTAGGGAAAAGAAGGAATGTGAATGCAAATGCAAATCATTCAAGTCAAATATATTTTCCATCGTGGATTTATGACAGATATGATCAAGAAGAGAATATAGACTTGGGAGATGCCACCGAAGATGAAAAGAAGTTAGTAAGGAAAATGGTTGTAGTTGCATTATGGTGTATACAAATGAAACCCATTGATCGTCCTTCAATGAGCAAAGCCTTAGAGATGTTGGAAGGAGAGGTTGAGATATTAGAAATGCCTCCAAAGCCTACTCTTTACTCTGAGGAAATGTCTATCGAGAATCATATGAGCAATCCAGTAGAAGCACCACCAACCTCCTCATGCAATTCCATGGGTACAATTACATTAGATGGAAGGTAATATAGTTTTTTTACTTCCATGCTATTCCTATGATATGATACTTATGGTTTGTAATTTGGACTAGATGTGTGGCTTATAACTCTTATTTTGCAAGTTTCATATAATGTAATATCGTCTTAAGGCACATTAGTAGGGTACCTTAGCAATGTCGACAATTGATGTTTCAAAGTTGAGTTTCATAACACCTCAATTGATTTTTGTCTTAATCCATACGGTACGTCTCAAATGATTGTTTCTTCTTGGAAATCATCTCTGTGGCTGTAACAACAAATACATATATTATATATATAATGGAAAATAAATTAAACTAATTCTAATTAAACACAAAGAAAAACAACAATAATAAAGAGGACAAAGTATTAATTATTGTTTAAAAGTGATGTTCTTAGGAAATAGAGGTCAATCCGTTAGTATAATATTGAACTAGGAGGCTCTAACTTGGTAGAGAGCTTTTTTTATATATACTAAAATTGGTTAAAGTAACTATAGACCGAATAAAGGATATATATGCCAAGCTACAATTAATTCCAGTTTCTCATTTTCAAAAAATATAACTTATTAACTTTAGTTAAGATAAGTATGATAAATGTAAGCAATACTTTGGACCCATCGATTCCAGGTGTAACCATGAAAAGTAGTTGCTTTGAAAAAGGAAAAGCATATGAGAGAAATTTAAGAATGTAATATATGAAATATATCTAAGAGGCAGATGATCAATAATTATGGGTGAGACTACAAAAAGCAGTCGCTTTGCAAAAGCAAAAGAATTGGAGAGGAATCTTAGAATTGAAATCTATATATCTCAATCATTATGGATCATTCCAAGGGAAAGAAATATATATATATATATACATCAAAAGAAATTAGAAATTAATTGTGGGTGACACTAACCCATTACCCAAGATTCTAGTTGTTCACATTTTGGAAGACAAAGTAACATGTCATCGACTTTTACTCATTAAAACTTTTACAGTGTCATTTCCTTCATATCCTAATCGTATAGATGCGGTCATAACGCACACCTATGATATTTCTTATCTTTTAATACTGTTTCCTTTATTTTCCTAAAGATATATATGAGCCTAACAAGCTATAATAAAGTGTGTGTGTATATATATATATATATATATATATATATATATATATATATATATATATATATATATATATATATATATATATATAAAGATTGATTTTAATTTTTGTGCTTTTTATGTAATTATCAGAGAGTATAAGTAAATATAAATTTATAAAGGAAAATTATAAATATTTTAAAGTATTATATTTTATACATTTTTCGCCATTTTTATATTTAATTAAATATATCAAATTAAATGAATTAATTACAATATTTACTCTTAAATTCCTAAACATTGAAGAAAGTCAAAACTTGTATTATACATCAATTTTTTTAAATAAAACCACCTTAAATGTTTAATTATTACTTTTTATATAATTTATCTACTAATCATTCTCAATATTTTCATGAATATTAATTAATTTTCATATACGTTATTAATTTTAAATTGGATAAGAAAATAAAGAGTAAGATTTGTATAAATATGATATAAACTAAATAAATAATTACACTATGATGAATATTTTATATTCATAGGGTAACAACTTCTTTTGCAACAATAAATTTGTTTGATTACTAGGCAAGATTATGTTTATCAAATAACTAAGGTGATAATATTTCATATTCATAAGACAACAATAACTTTCACAACAAATTATGTATGATCTTTTGTAATAAAACCATTGTAGTGAGTTATTAAAACAATTGTACATGAAAATTCACTTATTTTTTGAAAGACCGCTTGTTTTTGTGACAAAGCATTTTGGTTGAGCATTTGCAATGGTTTAAACCCATAGAAATAACATTTTTATTGAGTAGTATTTACTGTTATAACTACCAACAGAAGATAGTAATATGTAAGCAAGAAAATTTAATTTGCGATAGAATAAATGTGTTGAAATTTTGCAATTGTTTAAGTCTATTGTCAAAGTAAATCTAAGGAGGTCAACAATACTTGTAGTGCTATTTTTAAATATTTCATTTCATTCTTTATATAATGTAAAGCTCGATAATTTCAAGATTAAAACTTGTCCGAAAAGATTTTCCTTTTTCTCAGCTCCTCCTAAACCTTAATAGTAAGATAAGCTTAACTGAGAATGCAAGACATGTCACAAAGATTTATTTGTTTGAAGCAAGTAGTTTAATCAACTCTCCTAGCTACTTATCTAACATTAAAGCCTACTCTCATTGGAGAATACAACTCTTTCACATCTCTTAATTTTTTAAATCAATCTACAATCTTTACAGGAAGACCTACTAAGATAGTGCATGTGAAACCCCGAAAAAACCTAATTTTCTGAAAAATGGCAAAATGGTAATTTCGGTCAAAATCCAGAATTTTTCTAGATTTCGGATGACAAAACGGACTTCACCGTTGGAATCGTCTCATGAAATCTAACTACCACGTCGAATTTGTCGGAATTCAGGAACCAGTGTCGAATTTCGCGCGTTTACCAGAGCAGCGGCGTAGTCACGGGACGCGGCGCATTTTGAGTGGCTCCACGATTATTGCCATATGTCGGTCGCAGAATGAGTCAACAGGCTCAAGTGCAGGGCGTGGTGGCGTGTGGCATCTCACAGTGGAGGAAAATCCAAGTTTGTGGATTAAGTGGATAAGGAATCCTACGACTGATGACAATTGGACATGTGTGAGAGACAAAGGCTTTTCTTCTCCATTTTTTGGAGCTAAATCAGACCGGTGGGGAGAGGAAGCGGTTGAAAAATGGAGGGTTTTAGAGAGAGAAAGTGCGACTTCTCTCCTAGATTTCGAGTTTCGGACCAGTCGGTTCACGTCGGGCCCGAAGCTGAGATTGTTCTGTGGCAAGGGCTACACATGAGCACCGGTTTTGTGGAGTTTCAACAACTCCAAGAGGTAGGAGTCTTCTCCTACTCGGTTATTTTCTGTTTTAAGAGCTTTGTGAATGATTTGGAGTGTTTGAGGCCGTGAATGGCCGTTTGGTCGGTCCCAAAACTTGGGGCCGGGTGATGAAAATGTGGAACACTGTTTGGATAGTTTAGGATTTGTTTGGGTGGATTTGTTGATAATTTATGCAATAAATTATGGTTTGGATGTTCTTGTGGAAATGACCATGGATTCGGTTCCCGCAAGTGGAACCAATGCTTGGTGGTAGAACACGCCACGGACGACCAACTATCATCTAGGAGCTGGTAAAAATAGTCCGGTTTGCTTGGATTTAGAGTAGAAAATGGTCCATGTGTGTTGTAAGCAAAATATTGCTTGAATTGGATGGCTTGAATTGTGTGGAAAGAAATTGTTAATGCATATAATTAAATGTGTTAACATGATGTCGAATTATATAAAAAATATAATTGTGTGTAAGCCATTAGAAATGGATTGTTGATTAGCTCAAGTGAGCTAATTTTGATGTTATTGATATGAATTAAATAACATGTGGTATGTATGTAAATTTTATTAATATATGCATAATTGATATATTGGCATGTGTGGTTTGGAAATGGCATAGTGCATTTCATATGCACCGGGGAAACCTAGAAAATTAGGTACGAGTGCATGTCTTGAAAGAAAAGAAAAATGGAAAATGGTTGTGAAAGGAATTCCGAGAGGTTTTTCAGAAGGAATTCCCTTGGAGAGTGGTTCAACAGTTCATCTCGGAGGCTGACCCATGATTGTTTCGGAAAAATGATCTAGCAATTCGCCTCGGAGGGTAGTCTAATATATTTACCGAAACTCGGTAGTACATTTTCGAGAACAAAAAACCTTTTGTTTTGAAAACAATGTTTTTCTCGCATTTGGCTTAGGCATGCGTGAGGGAGTTAGTGAGGGCTCGAGAAGTGGGAAAGGGTGAGTCGCATTCTCATCCATATCATGTAGACATTCAAGTAGGATCATGTATTTGCTTGAATGTGGTTTATGTTGAATCATTACATGCGCTTAGGTGGGGAGTAACCCATGTAGGAGATTATCCTGCCAGGCGTTACCAGCGCAATCGAGGAACGTTATTTCGGTACGAGGGGAGTGTTCGGAAGACGAGCTCGATGGCGCGCTTTTGAGAGAAAGTAGGGTTTGGCTTTGATATGTAAATTTGTAAAACATGTATTAGAACTCTTAAGTTTAATATATGTTTGTATTAGATGATATAATAACTCTTTTAAAAGCTATATTAATATATATAATTGATGATATTTTGGTGAGTAGTGATGTATGGGCCCAAGTTGCCATTTTTACTCATATATGGGTCTCGCAGCTGTGGGTATAGGTTTCAAGCGGATTGACGTGTTGTCAACGGACCCCCGGGTTTTGGGGCCTCACAGCTTGGTATTAGAGCTTAGGTATACGAATACATAGGGCTCGGTGGGAAACGGGTTAGATCATGCATCCATTGTGCATTTTGATGATTGATGTGTGGTTGTGTGCTTGTATGCTTGGTGAATAGCACATAGGAATAATAATGTTAAGGAAAAAAAAATTTCTCTTCTGAGGTTTTACAGTGTGTAAAACAGGAAAAATAAAATAAAATAAAATAAATTATGATGAATTTATTTGTTCTCCCCGAAGACATGAAAAAAATATATATATATATATATATATATATATATATATATATATATATATATATATATATATATATATTTTTAGTGGTCTTCTGATAGATGGAACAAAGGAAAAAATGAGTGAAAAAAATTATGCGAAACTTGGTGAAATTTGTGCCCGTTTTTCAGTTGTCTTTGGGTCACGTCTGACAAAGCGTATCTCGTGTTCCTGGTAGCGCGAGGGCGTGCAACAAGGGCCTATCCTGACGACAACTGCGAGCCACGGCCCACGCGACCTGCCCGACGGGGCCACGACAGGCGCCGCGTGCAGGCGACGACGGCAGCCAGCGGTAGCGAGGAGTTTGGCCATGGGGTGAGTCACGATACAAATTTTGTATCGTGGTTGGGGGCGACCTTTTGTGTCGCAATATGGCACTCTTGAGCTAATATACGGCGTAGGGCCGCTATCTGTATGGCGGCCACAGCGCGACACGGTGCCTTGATCTTGTATGATGGGTGCTGTGTTGCGTCTGAGCTTTGTATCGTGATCGGGGGGCCTGCGACACGGCGCGCGGCATGAGCTCTATATCATGATACAATTGTTGTATCGCGAAAAGGGGAGAGGCTTTTGTGTCCACGACCGCAGCGGCCCGGCGACAGTGACTGTTGCAGATTTTAGCGACAAGGCAGGACACAGCCGGGCACGGCCACGATACGGCACTTTGTACGCCACAACACGGCGCTGTGCGCATGTTTTGGCACAGTGTGCACCCAGTCAGGGTCCTTTGGGCGTGCACTGTGTACTCGACTCAATTTTGACTCAGTGCAGCGTGCAGGAGTCACTATTTGGATCCTTTGTTCATGAACAACATCCACAAAGGTTTTAAAAAAATAATAATAAAATAAAATAAAATAAAATTTTATTTGTTTATATAATTAATATATGGAATTATTGTCTTTGCATTACCTATGAATGCATGGACATAGTGTAAAAAAAAAAAATTCGGTATGTGAATAGTGTCTCGGGGTTGTGTTTACACCTTAGAGACACTTCATTAAAAAATTTTGACTTGACATGTGTAGATGGCTAGTCGCGGGAGAGGGCGAGGTCATCCACGGGTGCTAGCCCGGCTTCACAGTGTTTGACCAGCGGGCCTTTGCTAGAATTTGGCCAAGGTTCTTCTTCTTGCCATTGCCGCAGGCCGGTCTGTGTGAGTGTAGGAAGGTCCGAGTAACCTCCAGAGGTTCAGGGCACATCATCCTCTAATATTTACAGGGGGAGGGGATCCGATGGTGGCAGACCATTGGTTCATGCAGGTTGAGAAGGTATTTGAGGCTATGAAGATTGCCTCTTATACGACCAGGATCAAACTAGCTGCATTCCAGCTAGAGGGTGAGGTCTGAATGTGGGTGGAACTGGTAGACTCTGAGATCAGAGGAATGACCCAGAGCGAGTTCCATGATCTTTTCATGGGCAAGTATTTTTCGGATACTGCTCGTCACGCGAAGGCTCAGGAGTTCCTAGAAATTTGAAGCGATGGCAATGATCGTATTGGAGTATGTGGCTAGATTCACGGGCTAGCTGTTTTTCTTGATGACTACGTGGCCCGGACATGGCGAGGTCGAGAGATTCGAGAATGGGCTAAAGTTGTCCATTCGGGGCAGGATTGTAGGACTCCGACTAAAGGACATGGACTCCATGGTTAGGACGGCCCTGACCATAAAGAGAGAGATGGAGGATGCATGAAGCACTCGGGATGCGGGTGTTAGTGGCAAGAGGAAGGAGAGTCAGTCTTCTTCCAGTTCGGGAAAGAGGCAGAAGGCTTGGCAAGGATTTAGGAGAACGAGTAGGGTTATTAGAGTGAGACGGAGAATGGGGCATTTAATTCGAGGCGTGATAGATGATATGTTATTTCTGCCGACAGCTTGGACATATGACAGGACAGGAATCCCAGGATTTTGGGACAGCACAGTCCCAATTAGTTGTAGGACAGGAGAGGATACAGTTCATTCCTCCACACCCTAGTATGGAGTCGAAGGCCGAGTTACGATTGCGGGGTGCTATCTGAAGCACCATTGAGTACCACGGATGGGCGGATGGGCGGAGGGCGAGTGTGGGTGATCGGGCCGCAGGCTCCGCGGACGGGACTTTGGGGACACGGGGCGTGTCTATCTTGGATTGTGCGGAGGTTGAGCATGCAGACGGCCGGACATGCATGGTCGTTTATCACACACGCATTTGTTTTTCTTGTCATCTGTTTATTAATGCATCTTGTGTGATAGATTTGGGCTTAGAGGTTGAGGCCTTTAGAGAAGTCATGTGTGGATGTTCTTCCCTAGAACCTAGGGTGAGAGTTGACTTGATAGGTCGGGATTGTGAATTAGAGATCTCCAAGATTCTGCTCATGGTGGACCCCCGGGATTGGGGTGTCACAACATGGTATCATTGCATTTATGTGCACGGTGACATCGCATCAAGTCGGGTGTGGGTGCACGGTATGCTCATTCACAACTCTTGGTGAGTGTGGGTTGAGTTTGTCTTTGGAACTACGTCGATGAGAGATTTCATGGTTGAATCGGGAAATGAAGTAATTATGTGTTGGGCGAAGCAAGAAGGGGGTCGTTAATCCCCTCAGATGAAAAGCTTGGAATTAGGGTGAAGGAGACCCGAGATGGTATCCAAAAGGTCCTGTGTGGGCGTAAGAGACCCGTGGAGATATCCAAAATCTCTGCGTGGGTGTAAGAGATCCGTGGAGATATTCAGAATTTATGTGTGGATGTAAGAGACTCGTAGTGTAGGCCGAAAAGTTCTGTTGCCCGAGAGAGAAAACACACGGTCATGGTTATCACGTAGACTAAGAGTTGGGTGATAGGAGTCGGGACTGACTTTAGATTTAGTTACCCATTGGCAAATTGTGTCGGGTGTTTGTGAGCCGATGAGGGCTCGGTATATGGATGTCATTCATGACACGGATTAGAATGACGACCCATTGTATTGTCAGTGATTGTGACCTTAAGAGTCGTGCTTTCTGGCGGGGATTGTGTAGGGGTTATCCTTCGTGTGGTTGGATGCGTATGCGTGGAATTACAGGATGAAATTCTTTTAGGGGGAGGTGAGGCTTAGAAAATCCTAATTTTAAAAATGGCAAAATGGTAATTTCGATCGAAATCAGGAATTTTAGATCTCGGATGACAAAACGGACTTCCTTGTTGGAATCATCTCGTAAATCTAGCTACCACGTCAAATTCAGGAACGGTCGGAATTTGCGCGTTTTCGAACCTTGGCGTGGTACGAGGATACTTGGCGCATTTTGAGTGGCTCATAGTGTGCCACATGTCAGGTACAAAATGAGTCAACTTGAGCTCAAGTGTGGGGCCCATGGGTGACATGTGGCATCTCCTAATTGGAGGAAAATCCAAAGTTGGTGGATTAAGTGGATAAGGAATCCTACCGACCAATGACAATTGGACATGTGGCAAGAGGGGAGCAAAGAGGCTTTCTTCTCCATTTTGGAGATGAATCTAGGCGTGGGAGAGGGGAGAGCGATTTTGAAAAATGGAGGGTTTTTAGAGAGAAGTGCAACTCCAGAAGCGGGGCCAAGAAGCAAAGTTGTTACATGCGGCGAGAGCTGCAGCGTGGGCCTTGGGTTTGTGGAGTTTCGACAACCTCCAAGAGGAATTGAGGTCTTCTCCTACTCGGTTATTTTCGGTTTTAAGAGCTTTGTGAATGATTTTGAGTGTTTGAAGTCGTGAATGGCCGTTTGGTTGGTCCCAAAACTTGGGACCGAATTGTTGGAAAATGTGGAACCCGTTTTGGACAGTTTAGGGATTGTTTGGGTGGTTTGTGTGATAATTTATGCAATAAATTATGGTTTGGATGTTGTTGGGCCGGAAATGGCCATGGATTTCGGTTCCACAAAGTGGAACCGATGCTTGGTGAGTGGGCTACCCACGGATGACCTTTGCTCGTTTAGGGATTATTAAAAATAGTCCGGTTTTCTTGAGTTGAATGAAAATGGTCCATGTGTCTTGTAAGCAAAATATTGCTTGAATTGGATGGCTTGAATTGTGTGGAAAGAAATTATTAATGCATATAATTAAATGTGTTAACATGATGTCGAATTATATAAAAAATATAATTGTGTAAGCCATTGGAAATGGATTGTTGATTAGCTCAAGTGAGCTAATTTTGATGTTATTGATATGAATTAAATAACATGTGGTATGTATGTAAATTTTGTTAATATATATGATTCAAATCCTATTAAGCCAATATTAATGGTTCAAATGGCATAATGCATTTCATATGCACCGGGGAAACCTAGAAAATTAGGTATGAGTGCATGCTTGAAAGAAAACAAAAAATGGAAAATGGTTGTGAAAGGAATTTCAAGGGAAGAATTTCCTTAGAGAGTGGTCCAACAGTTCATCTCGGAGGCTAACCCATGACTGTTTCGAAAAAATGATCCAACAATTCGCCTCGGAGGGTAGTCGATATATTTCTTAGGAAACTTCATTATCGAACTCGAAGAACAAAAACCTTTGTTTTGAAAACGATGTTTTTCTCGCATTTGGCTTAGGCATGCGTGAGGGAGTTAGTGAGGGCTTGAGAAGTGGGAAAGGGTGAGTCGCATTCTCATCCATATCACGTATACATTCAAGTAGGATCATGTATTTGCTTGAATGTGTTTATGTTGAATCATTGCATGTGCATTTAGGTGGGGGAGTAGCCCATGCGAGGAAAGTTATCCTCTTGGGCATTGCTCACCTGTCGAGGGAACATTGTTCGGTCTGGGAGTGTTTGGGAGAGATGGCGACCCGATGGGAGCGGCTTTTTTGAGAAGAAAGCCGGGTTGTGGCTTTGATATGTAAATTTGTAAAACATGTATTAGAACTTTTAAGTTTAACATATTTTGTATTAAGAGTGATGTAATAGCTCTTTAAAACTATGGTAATATAGTTGATGATATTTTGGTGAGTAGTGATGTATGGGCCCAAGTGGTCATTTTTACTCATATATGGGTCTCATGACATGAGACATAGGTTTTCCGCGGGTTGACGGGTTGTCAACGGACCCCCGGGTTTTGGGGCGTCACAGTGCAAGGAAAGAAATAATTAAGATGATAGACACAACTTTTCAAATTTGATAACGGTTAAACCTTGGGTGGCCTATTTTATTGAACTATATATTGCAACTTATATCTAACATCAAAGCCTACTCCCTTTGAAGAGCAAGTGGCTTCCTCATTTTCCTTTTGAAATCTATCCACAAACTTTAATGGAACCTATATATATATATATATATATATATATATATATATATATATATATATATATATATATATATATATATATATCTTATATATATATATATATATATATATATTTTCTGACTAAAAGCAGATTTAGTTACGATATAGTAAGCGTCTGATAGGACTCGAATCCTGGACCCCTCCTTCCTATGCCTTGTCTTTTGAATGGATTGAACACTCTATCACATGAGTTGGTTAAATAAAATGGAAGTAGAAAGACATACTTAGTAAGAAAGAAACAATTGTTAGACATAACTTTTCTAATTTAATAAAAGTTAAGCTTTGAAAGTAACATATTTTTTTCTAAGATGAAGCAATATAACAAAAATTATGATCATTTATTACAACATAGTTATCACCCAAATTACACACTCATAATAAACAATCTTTTATTCTATTTCTGATATGGCTGTCAATCCTGGTTGCGCAGATGCTTTGCGTCTTTTGACATTAATTAGTTATCTTTTGTCCCATAGAAGCAAAAGGATTGGGACACATGACTTAAGTTATCTTCTTTCCCTTCCAACATTCCAACCACAACTTTCATGGAAGGACAATCTATTGGACACTACTGGATACATCAAAGCCCTACTATGCTTAGTTTCTTTGCAATTGTAATCTCACGTTCTTCTTCAATTTGAATGCGTACTTCTTGCTCTTGATCCAAATGATTATATAGCCATTCTGAGAAGTATGCTTCACTACTATTTTCTATTGTTAGATCAATATTCTTTCTTCCTCCCACCATTTCAATCAGCAACATACCAAAATTATAAACATCTGCCTTATAAGACACATTCCCAAAATTTTTAGATAACATCTCTAGTGCAATATAGCCCATGGTTGACCCCCTTACTGATGTCATAGATACCATGTTATGCTTCTTAGAGCATAATTTGGCTAAACCAAAATCAAAGATCTTTGGATTAAATTTATGATCAAGCAAAATATTATGAGTTCTATAATCTTCCAAAAACTTTTGAATATTTATTATATGCTATCTTTTCAACTTATTAGAGATAAACAATAAAAATTATAGAGATTCATAGAGTGAAATGAAGGAAACCAAGGATTACTTTTGCACATATATAAGGGGAAAAGGGGTTTTGTAAGAACGAAGAGAAGAAACAAATTGATGGTGCTTTCTAGATCTTTAATTTGGAGCTTCGGGCGGATTGGGCCAGGTGCAATTTAGATCGGATCGTCGGACTGACACGCAACTGCAAAAGGGGTGATCCTGCGAGGGTGTGTCGGCCGCCGCTCCGATGGCTAAGTCAATTTCTTTCTTATGAGAAGGAAAGAATTCGACTATTTTTTTTTTAATGGCGTTATTGCTGCGTACCTTTTTGTGGTGGAATGGGTCGGTATTTATAAGGGGAAAAAATGATTGCTTTCCTTGTTAGATGGTGTCTGATTATCTCTCGGTGAGGTTTCCTTTTCCTTATCATGGACCGACTCTTAAGGGATAATGGAGGAGTCGTGATCATGTAGGATCCTTCTTTCCTAATCCGTGGGGTGCGGATCGTGGAGACTAGGCACTTTTCCTTTTACACGAGTTTTTGGGCCGCCTATATCTCTTGATTACCTGGCAAGGAGGTTTCAATTCTGGGCTCGAGCCCATGTACTTTGGCAAGGGTAGGATCTAATCTCACTGTGGGCCGGGCTTCTTTATTGGGTATGTGCTCTAGCTCCTTTCATAAGGCGGAGTTTGGGCCTACGCCCTGGGCTTGCGCCCTGGGCTTGCGCTCCGGGCCTGTGTATATGTCGTTTTCTACCCCATCAATAGCCCTCCTAGCCCTTGGCTGAAGCAAGCTTAGGTAAGGGCTGAATCGTTTCTTGGATCGGTTACGGCTTCCACATGGCTTGCAGGGGGTGGTTTGATCTGGGCTTTGTCACCGTCAAACGTCTTGTGATAATGATGGCGCTCTTTTGATTTTCGCACCCATTTGGACGGTTGCTTCTCATGCCTTTAGAAACATTCCTTGTATCGCACTTTTCCACTTCTTTTGCGAGTTTGGAAGCGTCTTTGATCAGCGCTCATAACTGCTTGTGATGCTTTCTGTCGTCCTATCTTCCTAGGGGTCGTTTTCCTTGTTTTCCTTGTTTTCCTTCTTAGTTCGGTGCGTCTTCTTTCTTCTTCACCTGTTTTCTTTTCCTTGTTTTGAATTTCAGGTTGTTAGGGCGTGTTGGGTTGGGGGTCCCACCTCTTTCGTTGCTTTGCTCGTTCTCTCTCTTCGTAAACAGTCATGCGTGTACGTGGGTGCAGCGGAGGAGGGAAGGTAGCGAGTCTATCGAGCGACGGTAGCGGACCCGGAGTGGCCACTGCATTTGTGGTTGTCGGGGTCCTTCCGGTGGAGTTGTCTTCTCGCGGGCAAGGGCAAAGAGAGATTAGCGAGATTAGGTATCCGGCAGCTCCAGAGATGTTGAGGGCCCACGAGTGAGGTAGCGGGCGAGTGGGGCCACCCAGCCCGGAGTTGAGCCCTCGTACGCTAAAGCCTTCGCTACTCGTTATAGGCCTCTCTCTGGCGTCCGAATCTAGTGTCCTGACCTCCTTACTTCTTATGTTGTTCTCCGTTCCCAAGATGGTCTGTTTTTTTTTTAAGCGGCCTTTGAGAATGGTCTTCGCTTTCCCATGCATCCCTTCATCAAAAGCGTTCTACATCATTTCGATGTATGCCCGTCCTAGCTCTCCCCCAACTTTTGGGGCATCCTGGTCGGCCTTTTGGTTTTTTTCAGGGATAAGGGTCTCGGGGTCCCTAGTATAGCTTTGCTGCTGGATTTCTTCAGCGTGAAAGAGGCCTCGAAAGGCTTCTTGTATATTTCGAAGCAGGCCATTGCTAGACCTATCATTTCCGACCTCCCCTTTGGGGTTTTTATTTGATTTTTTAAATCACTGGCAATTGCTCATTTAAAAAGCAAAAGAAAATCTCATAGAATAACAACATTTAAAGGTATATGACTATTTATGAACTTTGAGAGCCAAGTACCCCCAGAATATAATTCTCTCAAAAAAATATAGAGAAAACTAATTTTTATATTTAAAAATGGATACAACATTTTTTTTAAAGGAAAATTAATTTTATTAATTCAAACTAACAGTACATTATTAGAAACATATAATCAAATTAAAAAATATAAGGATGAAACATAAATGCGTTAATAGCATAATGAATCGGTTCAAAACTTATACATTTGATTATTGTCTGGATATGCTTTGTTATCTTGAGGCACTTATCACATGTCGAACAAGAGGGCGACTCTTGCATGCCTCTCAACAAAGATGACGGCAATACGTCGCTGACAAGACGATGAAATCGTAAAAAGCAGTAAAGAAACTTCGAGATCTACGTAGATCTATGTGGAAGAACCACTTTATTGAGAGAAAAAAAAAAAAAAAAAGAGAGGAAGAGGTACTGAGGTGATTTGGTAAAAATAACAAAAAATAAATCACTCTTCGTTTAAGCAAAAGAGGCTACAACAGGAAAAGTTAAGATAAATACAAAGTTTTTAATATAATCATAAAAACTATTTAAAATAAAAATATTTTTACCTAAACTTTGTTTATATTTATGGTAACTTAATATTAACAAATAATTTTTTCAAAAAATTTGATTTATAAAATTATATTTTAACAATTCAACTAAACACTAAACATACACCCATAAAATAAATATGGGACTTTGGAGTATACTCAATAGAAATTAGCATCTTTATTTTTCAAAAAATAAATGTACCGAGCTACAAATGGGACTTTGGATGTACAGACAATGGAAAGGACCATAGACCGAATAAAGAAGATATATGCTGAGCTACAATTAATTCCAGTTTCTCATTTTCAAAAAATATAACATATTAACTTTAGTTAAGATAAGTATGATAAATGTAAGCAAGACTTTGGACCCATCGGTTCGGTGTAACCATGAAAAGTAGTTGCTTTGAAGGAAAAGCATGAGAGAAATTTAAGGATATAATATATGAAATATATGTAAGAGGTAGATGATCAATAATTGTGGGTAAGACTACAAAAAGCATTCGCTTTGCAAAAGCAAAAGAATTGGAGAGGAATCTTAGAATTGAAATCTATATATCTCAATCATTATGGGTCATTCCAAGGGAAAGAAATATATATATATATATATATATATATATATATATATATATATATATATATATATATATATATATATATATATATACACACGTGAATTAATTGTGGGTGACACTAACCCATTACCCAAGATTCTACTTGTTCACATTTTGAAAGACAGTAACATGTCATCGACTTTTGCTCATTAAAACTTTTATAGTGTACAATATTTGTCATTTCCTTTATATCCTAATCGTATAGATGTGGTCATAATGCACACCTATGATATTTCATATATTTTAATACTGTTTCCTTTATTTTCCTAAAGATATATATGAGCCTAACAAGCTATAATAAAGTGTATATAAGATTAATTTTAATTTTTGTGCATTTTATGCAATTATCAAATATAAATAAATATAAATTTATAAAGGAAAATTATAAATATTTTAAGTATTATATTTTATACATTTTGTCAGCATTTTTATATTTAATTAAATATATCCAAATTAAATGACTTAGTTTTAATATTTACTCTGAAATTCCAAACATTGAAAGTCAAAACTTGTATGTTGTAACTTGTATTATACACATCAATTTTTTTTTTAAATAAAACCACCTTAAATTTTTAATTATTACTTTTTATATCATTTATCTACAAATGTTCTCAATATTTTCATGAATATTAATTAATTTTCATATACATTATTAATTTTTTAAATTGGATAACAAAAATAAAAGAGTAAGTTTTAACATAAATATGATATAAACTAAATAAATAATTATAAACTTGTTTTGTTACTACCTAAAATCATATTCATCATATCACTAGGATGAATATTTTATATTCATAAGATAACAACTTCTTTTGCAACAATAAATTTGTTTGATCACTAGTTAAGATTATGTTTATCAAATAACTAAGGTGATAATATTTCATATTCATAAAATGACAATAACTTTCGCAACAAATTATGTATGATCTATTGTAATAAAACCATTGTAGTGAGTTATTAAAACAATTGTACATGAAAATTCACATATTTTTTGAGAGGCTACTTGTTTTTGTGACAAAGCATTTTGGTTGAGCATTTGCAATGGTTTAAACTCGTAGCAATAACATTTTTGCCGAGTAGTATTTACTGTTATAACTACTACTAGAAGATAGCAATATGTAAGCAAGAAAATTTAATTTGTGATAGAATAAATGTGTTGAAATTTTGCAATGGTTTAAGTCTATTGTGATGCCCCAATACTCGGGGGTCTATTGACTAACCGTCAACCTGCGAAAAACTTGTGGATCTCGGATAACCCGATACTACACTATTGTGTCCCATTTACCGGGACCCATAATTTAACAAAAATTGGACAGAGTCTCCTTTGTACAGGGAGCTCTGCCAAAAAATACAACCTATACAACAGATAATAGCATGGCCCATTCGAGGCCAAATATCATATCATGACCTCTCCGGGTCCATCTACGAGTAAAAATGACCACAAAAGGTCCATTTATCCATACTCAAGCATAATGCACAAGGCTATAATACCATAGTCCTTAAGAGTTTAATTACAATACTCTTTCCACAAAAATATATATCAAAACAGTTTGTTCTAATATATTTTACAAAAGTAAGAACAAAGCCACAACTTGGAGCTTTCTTCACAATGGCGGCCTCGGTGAGCCTTAGTCTCCACTGCCTCTCCTATGCGAAAAGGGGTCCCACGATGGGGTGAGCAATGCCCAGTAGAGTAAACTCTTACAAAGGCGACTCCCTATCTAAGTGCACATGCAATGGTCATGTCACCAAAAAAACACATTCCAATCAAGCTTATGCAAACCTAGAATGGAATTCTACATGCCATGAATGAGATGCGACTCACCATGTCCCATGTACCGAGTCCCAATTGACTCCTATCACACAATGTCGAAACCCATGCGTGATAAAATCATTCATTCTTGGATTACATCCAATGATCATTTTAAAAAACAAATCTCATTTTTTTTCAAACTAAAAGCTTTTTGGATGTTCACCTCAGTGATCATTTGTTTTCAAAAATCCATGTGTCTTTTATGGGTGGCAAATTTTTCGGGGTCCCACCGCAGGCTTCACAAACCTTCCCACACTTTTACGGGCTTTCACTGATGGATCCATATGTGTAACCAAATGATAACGGAGCTTTCACCCGACACATAATTTCATTTTCCATTTTCAAACCGTGAGACTAAATTTGGACGTTGTCTCATTTTCCGAGCCCGCACAATCAACATCAAACAGAGTGTTAATTTACAACCATGCAAACCGTGGAACTCTATTGGACATCGTCCAAGGTACCGAGTCCACCACCCATTCACCAAGAATGGTGAATGACAACAACTTTGCACACACACACATTTCATGCGATGTTCCCGGCATAAGGAAATGGTACTATGTCATTTCATGCTTAAGGTTACATCATACATATATATACGGATGCTATATGGACAATTTCTATTCATGCATTACACTCCATGCACTGGCTGACAATTATATCAATCAACATAAAATTTCCAAATAAATCACAAATCATGTCAACATATTCATACACACATACAGGCTCTTCCACATCAATACATTAGGACACACATATTGACATCCACTAATTACTACCGCTGTGTCATTCAACCTCATAGTTAATGACAACCTCATCCTCAAGACTCACTCTGTCAGGCATATATGTCGCACAAAACATCTCCCTGCCACAACAAGTCATACAGATCACAGATAGTTCCGAACTCCTGGGTTCGTAAAACTAGCTCCCTAATGTGCTCAAACTCGACAACAAACCATTAAACGTTCTGCTTCGTGAGCAATCCTAGAAAACAAACGATATCTGAGTTAGTGATGTCCGATTGGGTGATTCAAAGCCTAACATCAATTCTCTATAGATGTTTGCCAATTTCCTTGAAGGATACTAGTCCAAATTCCCACTTTTTCCCAACCAAATATCTGTCTCAAAAATCTTGATAATAGGTTCGGCAAAAACAAGGCAGCTTGTGGCAGTCCCGAAAAACAAACCATAACTTGGGTTATAAAGGTCCAATTTGGATGATTCAAAAGCCTAACATCAAGTTCTCAGATAGAGCTACAATTTATTTGAAGTATACTAGTCTAAATTCTCCATTTTGAATCCAACGAAAAATCAGCCCTAAAATTGACATCATATGGGTAAAAAACAGGCAATTATTCTTATAACCCATTATTTTGCCTGCCAAACAAATTTCCTTGTGTGGCATTCAAACTCAACCAAACAGCCCCTAGAATGGAAAATAAACCAAAGTAGGAAGAATCACTACCTCTTGGAGCAAAGACGAAGCTTTCGGAAGTCCTGGAGACCATAAACCCACGATCTCCATAACTCTTTGCTTGAATCTTCGACGAAATCCTTTGTTTTCAGTACCCACGCGTAACTCTCGTTGCATAGATGGACTTTAGTTCTTTGCCTGACAAAAACCAAGTAACTGAGCTCCATAGATCGTAGAGAGAAGTTAGAGCTCTTTCTCTACTTCCTTCACTTCTCGTACATCGCTCAGCTTTCTTTGCCCTCATCCCCATTTTGCCCCCTCTTTGTTCTAATCCCACTTAAGTCGACATGTGGTCCTTGTCGCCCACGTGTCCACCGACCCGTCCTGTGGGTTCGTTTATGTCCTAAACACCATTTTCAAGCCTTCCCGGTTCAAGTTCAATTTATTTTAAATGAACTTAACTTGAGTTATTTTCTAACTCCCGAGATTTTCGTAAAATCTCGTCCCTGGGAGTCACTAGACTACACTCGGAAAACGTGAAAATTCCATTGTCTCGACCATGAAAATTTTCTGGGTAACTAGATTTCACGAGATGAATCAAACAGTAAAGTCTGTTTCATTATCCTAAATCTAGAAAAAATTTCAGGCTTCCCTAAACAATTTTGGCAATTTTACTGTTTTTTCCATTTTTCAGAAAAATTAAAATTTTCACGGGTTTTACATCTATTGTCAAAGTAAATCTAAGGAGGTCAACAATACTTAATTTTCTTGTAGTGCTATTTTTCAATGTTTCATTTCATTCTTTCTATAATGTAAAAAGCTCAATAATTTCCAAGACTAAAACTTGTCCATGAAAGATTTTCCTTTTTTCTCATTTCTCCTCCTAATCACCTTGCATTAGTAGATAAGTTTTCCAAGAATGCAAGACATGTCACAAAGAGTTATTTGTTTGAAGCAAGTAGTTTAATAAGCTCTCTTAGTTACTTATCTAACATTAAAGCCTACTCTCTTTGGAGAATACAACCCTTTCACATCTTTTAATTTTTTAAATCAATCTACAATCTTTACAAGAAGACCTACTAAGTTAGTGCAAGGAAAGAAATAATTAAGATGATAGACACAACTTTTCAAATTTGATAAGGGTTAAACCTTGGGTGGCCTATTTTACTAGACTATATATAGCAACTTATATCTAACATCAAAAGTTTACTCTTTTGAGAAGAGCAAGTGGATTTCTATTTTTTCCTTTTTCAAATCCATCTACAAACTTTAATGTAATAAATAAATAAATAAATAAATAAATAAATATATATATATATATATATATATATATATATATATATATATTGACAGCTAACCACTTTAGTTACAATGTAATAAACTGTCTTCACTGGGACTCGAACCCGAGACCCTTTTCCTTCCTATGTCATGCCTTTTTGAATCATTAAGCACTGTATCACATGAGTTAGGCATAATGGACTAAAAGACCTATACTTAGTAAAGAAAAGAAACAGTTGTTAAACATAACTTTTCTAATTTAATAAAAGTTAAGCCTTGAAAGTACCATATTTTTTCTAAGATGTAGCAATATAACAAAAATTATGATCATTTATTACAACATAGTTATTATCCAAATTCCACACTCATAATAAACAATCTTTTATTATATTTTTGATATGGCTATCAATCTTGGTTGCACAGATGCTTTGCGTCTTCTAACATTAATTTGTTATCTTTTGTCCCATAGAAGTAAAAGGATTGGGAGGCATGACTAAGTTATCTTCTTCCCATTCCAACATTCCTACCACAACTTTCATGGAAGGACCATCTATTGGATACCATTGGATACACCAAAGCCCTATTATGTTTAGTATCTTTGCAATTTTAATATCACTTTCTTCTTCAATTTGAATGTGTGCATCTTGCTCTTGATCCAAATGATTATATAGCCATTCCGAGAAGTATGCTTCACTACTATTTTCCATTGTTAGATCAATATTCTTTCTTCCTCCCTCCATTTCAATCAACAACATACCAAAATTATAAACATTTGCCTTATAAGGCACATTCCCAAAATTTTTAGATAACATCTCTGGTGCTATGCTCCTTAGAGCATAATTTGGCTAAAGCAAAATTAGAGATCTTTGGATTCAAGTTATGATGAAGCAAAATATTATGAAGCCGGTTTGATATCCAAATGAAGGATTCTTTGATCACAACCTTGGTGAAGATACTTAATTCCTCTTTACTTATAGCAATATCTGAAGCTTAGGGCCAATCGCAAGGTTCAATTATTACCAAATATTGAAAATAAGAACTCATTTAATGACTCATTGGTGCACCATAAATCAAAGCTCACCCATATCCATCACGTATATGCCCGAGCAAGCGAACTACATTTACATGATGGATCGTGCTCATTGTTCCCACTTCATTGATAAACACTTCCCCATTTCCTTTGAAATCATCAAGCATCTTTACTGCAACAAAAACTTTATTTGAGAGTTTTCCTTTATAAACGGTCTCATATCCTTCTTGACCTAATTTATCCGTGAAATTATTTGTGATCCTTTTAACATCAGCATATACCTGAAGGGTTTTTGAGCTCCATAATCTTCCAAAAACCCTTGAATACTTATTTTATGCTCTCTTTTCAACTTATTAGATCAATAAACAATAAAGATTATAGAGACTTAGAGCGAAACTACGAAACTGCTGACATTTCTACACATATATAGGGGGAAAAGGGGGTTTTGTAAGCAAACGAAAGAGAAGAAACAAACTAAGAATCATCATGATGTTATACTCATAAACAGTTGAAAAAAAGAGGAATAGGAAATCACCTGTAAGCATCATTTTATCCATGAGAGCACCCGCACTTAAAGATACTAACTAATTAGCATTTTGCAATCTTAAGCTTGAATAATAAGTATATATATATAGCAGCAGCATATATATATATATATATATATATATATAGTATATATATATATATATATATATATATATATATATATAATAGCTCACATATGAGATGTAACATGCAAAGAGTGGCATAACCGGGTTATACTACTTGAGAGGAAACCTGAAGGGGATGGAACACAGCTTCAAATGCTTTATTTTCTCGTATGATCTCAATAAATTAAGAAGGAGAAGTCGTCTATGAACATGTCTATAGAGTAGTTGTTTGTGAACTTGAAGTTGAGGCAGATAAATTAAGGTCTACAATCTGCCTTTGAGGGCAATAATTGGATAAACGTGTAACAATCTCCTGAGAAGTATAATCTATTGCCACCTGTAGTTCCACCGGGAATTGGAGGAGAGCTCTAGTATGGTCTGATTCTTCTCCGAGCAATATAACTCAAACCCTAAGTATCCACGCGATCCGGGTCAGCCGCTCTTTAAATTTCCGAACGGAAACCAGATAACTGGACCATGGTGACTGCACCGCCACGCCATGCACTCATCATCATCATCTAGGCTCCGATCTCCCTTAATCTCTGCAGACATTAATCCCATAAACAACAAGAAGAAGAAGAGTAAATGGATGCCCATTTTAATTAATTAAGCAACTGCTTCTCTATCTCTATACTTTGAATTTGCACTTCTTCTCACCTGCTTTATACATACATGTAACTAGATTTGTTTGGGAAGCAGTATGTTTTTGGGAAGCAGTATGTGTTAGGCTAACGATTTGAAAATAAAGATAAAGAAGATATGAAGAATAAAAAAATATATGGTTCACTTAAACATGGAAAAATAATTGGCTTTCAGGTAAAGGGACTATTTTAATCACTTGAGGTACTACCTTAACCAATTATTTAAGGTAGAGCCTACAATTAGTTAAGGTAGTACCTCCACCTGAAAGTCAATTATTCCTAATATGTTCTGAACCATGTATCTCACATTCTCCATACCTTATTTGTCTTTATTTCCAAATAGGTAGCATGATACATACTTTTCCCAAAAGAAACCATTTTTATCTCAGAATCTGAAATTTAGTTGAAAAAAAATTAGATAATTGTTGTATCAGCATTTACTAACATGTCGTATAAGTAAAAAAAAAGTAATAACTTTTAAAAGAGTGATTCTAAATAATGGGAAGCTTACAAATTGGATGTGGTCTTATTAGGTATGCGTGTAAAGTTTTGTCACACCCGAAGGTGCGAGGGACTATATACTGGGACTCTTTACCTGTTTTTTTTAAATACAAAATCATACTAGAATCCATACCCAAGTAGTTTTTTTTTTTTATACAGACATTGGTGGGTCCAAGTCTTATAACTGAATCAAAATCTCATTTATCCGAAGATACCAAAATAAAACTACCACCATAGTGGTGTGTTTACAAAGGTCATATACATACAAATTCGAGTCCCATTTATATACAAAACCGTACTTTTACATTCACAAATCAGAGCGCGAAACTTACATGTAGTGAACTCCCGCCAGTGTGCCGTCCAAACAGCATGTGGAAGTTTTCTGACGCCTTTCTCCCGTACCTACACGTATTAGAACCCGTGCTAAGCTTTACGCTTAGTGGGAAGTATATGACTTATACAGAAATGCATGCACTATTACTCATTTATAGGGAGCATATAACAGTAATAGATATGCAGTAATACATATCAGAATTTTAAATCAATTCATACAGCAGCTTATACACATATCCGTACTTATAGCAAACGTATACTTGTTCAAGTCTCTCACAGGACACATACTTGTACTGGTATCAGACGTATACGTATTCAAATCTCCCAAAGGACATATATATATCGGACTTATACTTATACTTGTCTTACGGATCTTATACTTGTATTACGGAGCTTATTCTTGTATTCGGATCTGTATACTTGTATTACACGGAGCATATAATACTTGTCTAATGACTTATACTTGTATTACTGGGTGTTTATTCTTGTATTTCTCGATCTTTATACTTGTATTACGTAACATATACTTGTCTTACGTATCTTATACTTGTAATGACAGCTTATTCTTGTATTTCGATCTTATACTTAGTATTACGTAACTTATTCTTGTATTTCTGTGATCTTATACTTGTATTACTGGAAAGCATATACTTATCTTACTGGATCTTATAATTAGATTGGGCGTATCTATGCCCGTATTACGGACTTATTCTTATGCGAAGGTACTAGTGAGGTACTGCAAGCTCCGGAATGCATCGTGACTCAACAAATACATACAAGGTCGATCGTACTTATGCATACCCGACATTAGTCCATAATAGGTACGATCACATCAAATACATATACCGAAGTCTGATACAAGATTCGTAACATATCCAAAACAATCGATTTAGGTTTATATCAGAATCATATCTCGATTTCATACATATTCATGTCAAGGTATCGACTGCCTCCTTTTACATGTGTTTCATGACTTTGTTACACAAATCGGAACGTAAGGTACCCAAGGGTACATAGTACGGTACAGAAGTATGCTAAGAATACTGGGTCTTATTCATGTATTTTTTATATACGTGTATTCATCAACGTCTACACTAAGCATATCTATAGTCGCTACTCCTTGTGACCAAACTATGAATGAGATGGACACAGACACCAGAACCCAAAGGTACGTGGTACAAGATCGAATCATAGCACGTCGCCCATCGCAACAGAGTGCCAGAGTATCGGCGGAGGCCGGCAATCGATCATAACGCGGTTCCCCGGCTCCACGTACGTGGCGGTCAGAGACTTACAGAGTGCCGGCACCGATCGTAACGAGCCTACCCATCGCAACAAAAATGTAGCACTAGCAAGAGCGCCAAGCATCGATTTAACGCCCACTATTCATTCTTCGATCCTAGGTAATCATACTATCATATGTCTTTAAGAACTCATAACCTACCTTAATCACATACACTCGCTCTTCTCAGATCATTTATGTAGATCTACCAGTCTTTATCTATTCAGCCTTCTTAATTGGCTATCACTTGTTCATTCGTTTTTCATATCATTTGTTATCTTTTCTGGTTATATGTGATAATAATCATATATAACTTAACCACATTATGTGTTCATGACATATTGCCTTTCATGTTCATGTTCATGTTTCAGTTCGTTTTCATATTTGATATCATATTCATGTTTCATGAACACATTTATACATATTACATTTCCTATTTTTTTTTTCCTGTTTCATGCCTGTTACATATGGAATTTCATATACTTGTATAGTATGACACCTATGTATTCACACATCATTCATGTATTCTTGTTCCTCTATGAATCTACTTTACTTAGAAATTGGAATCATTCCAATTGAATCATCCAAACTCAAGTTATGGCATTTTCATGTCAAACTAGTCATTTTGCCCATATTACACAAGGGACAGTTTAAATACCCATTTTCAGGGGTCTAAACTCCATATCTGACACTAGTTCTTTGTACACCTTTGAAGCTAAGGTGCTAAGGGTTCTTCTCCAACTGGAATCACCTAAATCGGAGCACCGAAACTCAAGTTATGTTCTAAACAACCGGGACTACTCTATGTTCAAAACTCGAACCAGAAATTGGCTTGAACATAGCCCCACTTTGAGTGAATTTATGGGCCAAATAGAGTCAGAATTTGAAGGTACCTATTTCATGAAGATTTGTTTTCCTTGAAGTCTAGTTTAACCAGCCACTTGAATCACTCAAATTGGATAAGAAATGACCAATTTATGGTCAAAATACTAACGATGGTCCAAAATAGAACATTGGGTACCTGACAACTTTTTCTAAGATTCCGCACTACCGACCGTAACAATTTACACTCCACCACCGCTGGCACCGGCAGAGCGGTACGTACCTCGAAAATGCCCAGAAATGATGGTTTTTCTCCCATTTTTCCATATTTTTCCACCCAAACCAACTCAATACTCAATACACTCATCAAAACCACTCCATATCCATCTTGTAACCTCTATTATACTCAAATCATATTTCAATACTTATCTTACTTCAAAAACCTATCATGAATTACTCCCAAAACAACTCTAATATGGGTCATAACCCATACATAAACCAAATATAAGGATTAGTTAGGGTTTGTTCTTACCCAAACTCCATTACTTTATAATTAAACCATGAATCTAACCTCAAAGGGAGGATTCCATATTTTCTTGTACCATTTAGGGTTTTACCAACCCTACTTTCAAGAAGTCTAGGGTTGGGATGAAATCCTAACAAAACCCTAGGGTTTGAAAACCATAGAAATCCCTACTATGGTCTAATACACATAATCCCATACAAAATCTCATAATCGCATGCAAAATCCAAAGATCCATACCTTAAACTTGGCCTCTTCTTCTCCCTTCTTCTTCTTCTTCTTCTTCTCCTTCCCTTCTTCTTCTTCTTCTCCACAGTTTTTTTTTTCTCCAAAATGAGACCAAATTTGTCTTAAATCAAAGATCTCTCCTTAGGCAATGTTTGGCTCCCAAAACCCATTTTTTTGGGTTAAGTTTTCATTTATTTCACTTTAGTCCTTAAGTTCTTCTCTGTTTGCAAATCAAGTTAGGCCTATTTCTATTTTAACCCATAGCCTTCTTATTTTATGACTTATATGTCCCTTTTTGGCAAATTACATATGTGGGCCCTCTTGTTTTATCCTCGCACAAACTGGGTTTCTCGTTTTATTTCCGGTAACCATATTTAACTTTTATTAAACCCTAAACATGTCCAAAACTGCTAGCTACTTAAGAGCTAGTGGTGCAGAATATTTACTAGATCCCAGGTGCAGAATCCAAAACCATTCTGCAGGTCACCCAGGTAAGAGATACATCCCACCCAGGTAGAGACACCCTTCTGTCATCCACTCATCTGAGGCACTCCCAGACGCCCATTCCGGGCAGTCACCCCGGAGAACGCCACTTATTTGAACAATCACAACTCAGCAGCACTCATTTGTTATGCATGGTGCAGAGTCAATCAAGATGATTGGACACAAAATTTACAGGTTAATCTTATGATCACCCATTCCTTGTACTGTCCATACAGCAAAACTTATAATCCAAATCATCAATTAACCCTTGAAGAATGCGGTATTCCATTCTTCAACCCCCACTAAATTGGCACACATAGCATATTGCATACATACGACTTAACATCGGTATTATACAAGAATCCCATTTAGATCACCTGAACCCAACCCATTATCAATTACCATCACATGGCGATACATACAGATTCAAAGATCGATACTTAGTAAAGAAAAAGAAACAATTTGTTAAACATAACTAATAATAAAAGTTGCTTCCTTGAAAATACCATATTTTTTTCTAAGATGCAGCAATATAACAAAATTATGATCATTTATTACAACATAAAGGTATTACCCAAATTCCAGCACACTCATAATAAACACCTTTTTATTCTTTTTGATATGTATTATTAATCCTAGTTGCAATAAAATGCTTTGGCGCCTTCTAACATTAATTTGTTCTCTTTTGTCCCATAGAAGTAAAAAGGATTTGGGAGGCATGACTAAGTTATCTTCTTCCCATTCCAACATTCCAACCACAACTTTCATGGAAGGACGATCTATTGGATACCACTGGATACACCAAAGCCCTATTATATTTCATAGAATACTACAACGTGATATTCAAAGTGAATAGATGTAAAAAAAAAAAAATGTTATATTGGCTTATATATATATATATATATATATATATATATATATATATATATATATATATATATATATATATATATATATATATATATATATATGAGTTCATGAATATTCGAGCTATATGATTGGGTTGCAAAATGACTTTTAGGGGCAAAAGCCTAAAAGCCAAACATAATCTCAACCAGGCCTAAGTTGTGTATGGACATGGACAAGTCTAAGTTGTGAATTAATTGGCCTGCCATGAGGGTTATCCCATTTATTTTATTTTCTTCATTTGGAATCAGATGAAATAGCTAAGAGTTCATAATTTATTTTAAAACCCCAATGGGATCATGTTTAAAATTGTGACGCCTTATCCCCGGTCCCGACAACCCAATAACTCCGTGGAAATTGCGGATATCGGGTGCTCCGATATCACACTCACATGTCTCATATATCGAGACCCATTTCTGTATAATTTCCTTACAAATAACCCATTTCTTATAAAAATTCACAAGAGTTTGATGTACAACTCTTATACATTTTTTACATACCAAAATATATTAAAACTAGATTTTCTAATATATTTACAAAATGCTTCTCGCTGCCACAACCCGGCCTTCTTTCGTACCAAGACCTCGAAGGAGCGGTCATTTCTCAGACCCAAAAGCAATCCCACGACCAGTGAGCAAAGCCTAATAGTGATAATCTCCTACCAGGGTTGCTCCCCACCTAAGTGCACATGTAATGGCAACTAAACACATTCAAGCAAATTCATGATCCTACTCGAATGTCTACATGCCCTGGCAATGCCTTGAATCCTCACCGACTCTCTCACACACGCAACTGGTTATGTATGAAAGTTTATGTTCAAAACAAAAATGTTTGTTTTACATTTTAAATCCTTTGGACATCCTCCGAAACCCTAGGACATACTCCGACCATGGGAAATCTCCGAATCTGGACATCCTCCGAATAATGGACATCCTCCGAACATTGGACGCCCTCCGAACACTGGACATCCTCCAAGCACTGGACATCCTCCGAACACTGGACACCCTCCGAACACTGGACTTCCTCCGAACCTTGGACATCCTCCGAATCATGGACATCCTCCGAATCATGGACATACTCCGAACCTTGGACAATCCCTAATGAAACTTTTATTTTAATAGTGGACATTCTCCGATTTCTTTAAAACCATGCGCTTAGTTTTGGACGAAGTCCCATGCCACTGAGCCCACCATCGACACCAACCACAATGTCGATCTTACCATGTCCCCGCGACAGCCTATCGAACACTAAACACAAGCACATTTACTTCAAGGTCAACACTAAAATATAGGACCGATCTAAACTACGACTCACACCCAATGTCATGCGATGTTCTTATGCATACCAATGCATGATGTCAATGCATTTATTTTATGTCACATGAATAATTACAATCTACATGCAACATAATCAATAGCATACATTAACATGTTATTCTTCACACTGCATGTTATTCGATCAAGAAATAACACACAAAATGGCCTAAATCTCAAACCCATATAAAATAGAGCACCTATTGGTCCCTTCACGGTTCATCACCGAATTATTATGATATCAAAACACATCACAAACCCAAAGACATCAGTCCCGGGATAAAAAAAAAAAAAAACAACCTCAACATAGTACGGGACTGCCTGAAAACAATTTCGAAAATCTTGTCAGGACTGTTCGAAAACAATCCCGAAAATTCAACCCGAACTATCCTTAAATAGTCCTAAAATTCAGCTCCTGACCGTCTTAAAACAAATCCCCAAAATTCCAAAAATTCCTACACTCAATATAATTTTTTGAGATCGAAATTACTAAATTTTCACGCCTTTTAAGCCTAATCTCAGCCATTAAATAGCTCTTTAGTTAAATAACACAGCAGTAAATTCCCCACCGTGGAGTTTAACGAAATAAGATTTTCGGGAGATTCAAGTCAGAATTTCTCGCCGTTGGATCAACTGTTTTTGGGCCCGGGCCGAAAATTACGTCTGGTTTCAGAATCAAAGAACGAAGAGAAGAAAATAAAAAGAATCTTTTTTTCTTCGCTGCTCCTCTCCTTTCACTCTTCCACTTTCCGTCTCGACTTTCTTTTCCTTTTATCTTTTATTTTTATTTTTATTATTATTATTATTACATATTATTATTATTATTATTATTATTATTATTATTTTGATACTTCTGCCTATATTAGCCATTCGGTCCTGCTTCTTACTCGAAACAATTTGTTTCTTTTCGCTCACTTTATTTTAAATGAACTAACCCAAGCCATTTCTCACCAATGGCATTTTCGTAAAATTCGTCCCTCGGAAGTTATTGATCGACTTATCACCTGTGAAAAATCGTAAAATATTCCCCGCTTTTTCAAAATTCGACGAAACTTTTCGTAACTATATTTCGCGAGATCAATTCAACTGGCCAATCCGCTTTCGTTTATCCGAGAACTAGAATTTTTGTTTTCAATCAAAATCATCGTTTTATCTCTTTTTCTTTAAAAAATTGAATTTTTCCTGAAGTTTTACATTCTTCCTCTCAACGCACTCCCTGCCCCGAAATTCACACACAACCATACACAATCACATGCCTATGGAACAGTCATTAAATATCCAATGACTTAAAACGTACTCCCCGACATGTCTATGACCCGAAGGTCCACAAAGTGAGCGTAACTCGAAGTCCCTAACTCACCATCCTCGAATTTCCATCTTATCGGCCCACCACCCCAGCTCTGGGGAGAATTTTCCCATACCATCTACACCTGTCAAATGGCAACAACCTTTATTTACTTTGTTAGGCCATGGCTATTATGGTGAAATTGATACCAGCTTCACAGCATGGTATCAAAGCTTAGGTGGAGCTCGGGAGTGGGTATCCATAAGTGTGATCCTAATACCAGCCTTCACAAATATTTACATCGAGCCTAGGCAAACGATTACTATGGGAGCCTCTGGGTGGGTATCCACAAGTATGGTTCGATACCAAACAAGATCATGCAGACGTGGCCTACGATAATGAGACATCAGAAGTATATCGGGCATGGGCCTAGTATATGCAAAATAGCGCTGTAGCGTAGTGCCCTAGCTATGATTACATGGTGGCTGATGTCCGATACCAGCCTTCACAAGACGATATCGCAGCCTAGGTAAACGATTGAGCTCGGCTCAAAGTACCCATAAGTTTGGTTTTTATACCAACTTCATAAAGATAAGATGATAAATTGTGCACACCCATCACCTGCGACTCGACTGGGCACGGGTTTAGAACATGAATTCATTATACATTTTGATGAATTGATATATGTGATGTGTGCTCGACTGGTATGGAATATATGCATGATGAATTGTATATGGAGCACTAGGGTGTCACAAAAATGACACCATATCATTAAATTTTTCATCCTCACAACTTAAATAAACCCGAATAACTATAAAAATGACTTTTATAAAGAGATTTGTACTTTACTATTTTTTTTTATGATTTTTTTTATCCTTGATAGATTTCCTTAGGCCAACACCTAAAAACAATGGTGCTTGTCTAAGATAAGTAATTTAAATTTATAATTTGAGTAGCTCAAACCACTTTATATATTATAGTATATATCTACCATTACACTTTTTATTGTAAAATTGATTAAGTAAATAAAAATTCAAAATTCTTAACCAGTCTCTTTCAAGCATTATGGTCTTTCAATAATTCCAAGAACATATCATAAGTTATATGACGAGTCATATAGTTATCCTTACTAATGGTGGGCCTACCAAGTGACTTTTGGTAGCATAAATTAAGGGAATTTGTCCTCATCCCATAAGACTTTAACTTTTTTGCAATAAGAAATGGGAAATAAGGAAGAATCTGTGAAGTTTTCATTTGTAGATTTTCGTGGCAAATTGAATTATGTATAATTTTAAGAGGGGCAGAATAAATTTTTGGGTTTTCTCTTACTTAACTGATTAAATAAGATATAAATTGATGTTTATTTGTGAAGATGCTTTGGTAGGTACCAAAGTTTCGTGCTGAAAATTCACCTTAAATTAAGTTTCTTAATTGGCAGTTTCATTTTGAAAAAAAAAATGTCAACACGTATGCAATATATATATATATATATATATAATAGTTTTGGCCTCCCTATTAATTCTTTTGAAAACAATCACTCGGAATCATCGATTAAAGAATTAGTAAATCTCTAAATGAATTTGGTTAAGAGTTTATAAATAGATATTACCATATATAGTTGTATGGACCACACAAATTAAAAATATAACCTATGTATAATGGACCACACATAATGACACATAGTAAGAAATCGGTCATGTATACAACGGATCAAGATTTATCATTGACCATTAACAGAAATAATCTACTACAAACTTTTATATGCATATTGAAATTATAGAGTAATGATATTTTTGTGAAGAGATTGAAAATTAAAAGTTAGAAATAAGAAAATAGGACCTATAGCAATACTATAATACATGATTCAAAAAATGCTTCATGCCATCATCGAGCCTAACCCTCACAACTAATCTAAATTATTTCCAATCAAGCAGACGCCTATTTTCTCAGAAACCCGGTAAAAATTCAATTTTTCCTCGAAAAAGCAAGAAAATCCAAGAATTTCGCCGAAAAACCCAAATTTCGTAAATCCTGATTTACCTTAAAACTGACCACATCGCAGTCCAGTTCTGGTCAATGGTTCATAAGCTTCTAATTCTGTGACAATGTATGATTTATTTATCTTTCCCGCTGAGAACCCGCTATAAATACTTCTTCAAAGCACAGATTTTTCCTATCAAATCTTTAAAAACATAAATTGTTTCATGCTGTGTCATTTAAAATAATCAACTCATGTAATAAAATTTTTCTGATAAAACTAATCTAATTGAGTATAGATATATAAAGTTCTGATAATCTAAAATACAATAATAATAATGTTTATTAAAATATAATATATCAATTTGTAATAAAAAATTATACAAAAATCAATTTGTGGAGCAGATCTTAAGGAGAGAGACAAACTGATGCAGGAGGAGATTTTTTTGTTTTTTATTATTTCTTCTTTGCTTTCTCAGATCTACTTAAAAATCTGACGTCTGATTCACTCCGCACGCGCAAAATTCATCTACGCGACGGTAGCCACGCGACACCAGAGCCGGAAGCACAAACTCCGCGGGCGAAAGTGCTTTATCTTACTCGTTTTTTACCCCTCGCGTTGGCTAGAACATTACAGCAAGGCTGGCACGCGGTATGTTGAGCTTCTTGACGTCCCACCCGAACTCAAGCTACATAATTTTTAGACTTTGTTTCATTCGCATACTCCACATCAAGCAGAAAATAAGCCAGATTACAATTTATATAATAAATCGTTGCTACAGATGCGCCATCGCGAGCATAAAATCAAGGATTCGTCAATTATACTGAATACAATCATACAGATGTACCATCAGAGATAAAATTGCTGATTCGTCAATTATAATAATATAATCAGCGAAGATGCTTTACTGGCATTTAAACGAATCGTCATGTCGTGGTAAAATTCAGCGACGGTTGATCACCATTGAACGACATTACACATGAAATAAGAAATTCGGTGAACGCCAGACACCAATATACTTCCAGATATATATCAGATAAATGGTTTTAAATCACAAGATAATTATAGCTTCATACGTGACCAGAACCTGTGAGATTAGGTGGTTGCATGACATGAATTTTCCGAAAAACGAAAGTACTGGCCAAGGGAAAGCAAATTTCACGTGACGATTTTCCGAGAATCGGGCTGGGAGATGGGCCAACATATCATTTCGATTTATGACCACGACCGCTTTCTAAAGTCATCAACCAATTCCCTGGAGCAGAAATTCCATATTTTTACCAACACGTTTAGAACAGATATTTTCGTTAACAACAAGCCATTAAAACGATATTTTTCTCATACATAGCCAGTAAGCGTGGGAGTGGAGTCTACAGTGACTGAGACACGTGAATCCAAGACAAGTAGGGACCAAGTAGTGTGATCACGTATTTACTGAGCGCTGCTTAAATCGAGTATCAGATAATGAGACTTAAAAATGCGAGAGTAACCCATTTAGGTGATTCCACTATCGGGCGATAGTCAATCTCGTCGAGGAACATTTTTCAGTAATGTGGTAGTTCGAGAAGACTACTCTTCTTAGAGACGATTAAGAAAGCCGGGTTGTGGTTTACATGTTTTTTGGATAATACAGACACTATAGATTTTAATATGTATTTGTATTAAGAGAATGTATAACTCTGACCATTTAATATACTGACATTTATTTTTGTGAGTATTGGCTTGTACCACATGCCACATTTTATCTGCAGGCGGCTCCGACACGACGTATAGATTTTCCTCAGCTTGACGGGTAGTCAACGGACCCCGGGCCTCGGGGCCACAGCCAGACGTGAGCCTGCGATACGGTCACCTGGGGGTGGAGCTCTAGTGTGTATCCATAAGTTTATTCCTTATACAAGCTTCACGTACCGGCATCGTGCTCTGGGCCGTGATACGACACGCAGGTACGCGGTCGGGTACTTCGCCTGTGATATGCAATTGTAGCGTAGAGTGCCTAAAGTCGGGGATTACCTGGCGCTTGATATCCGACATAACAAATCAAACACAAATGCAGACGCAGCTTTCGCAAACGACACTGTGGTTCTCACGCCAGAGGTTATAAGTTTAGTCCGATACCGCCACAAATTTCCGAGACGTTTCCCAGTTTATAAAATACTCAGAGCTGGGGAGCAGAGTCAGGTGATACTACTTACCTAGGACTTGATGGGAACGGTTAGATCATGCATCCATTGTGCATTTTGGATGATATCATGGGATGCATGATTAATCAGGGCGATTTCAGATGTCAGAAAGAGTGATAAGAGAAAATGTTGAACTCTAGGGTTAGCATAACCTTAGGGGTTCGGAAAATGAAATGAACCTGAAAGTGTTGAATTTTATTGAAATAAATAAAAGGAGTGGTTGGCAAGTAGCACCACTTAAGGTGATGAACAGGTCAGTTCATGGATGTCAAGTCTATTAAGAATTGGCACGCGTGACACTGGGCCAGACCGAAACGATTGGGCCAAAGTTTGTCGCCATTCGATTACGCTAAGTAGACAAGAAGTCGGCATCGGCGACGCAGAGCGCCGGGTCTGCAAGAGATGCGTGTTAGGCACCACCAGCATTTGACCAACAGCCTTTACCGAGGTCAGTTGAGTCAGAGTCAAGTACTCCCTCAGATAAAGCAGTCAGAGGCCGGGTAGTCGTGGAGGTCCGAGTAACCTCCGTAGATGAAAACACATCGCCCTCCGACGCTATGCAGTGGATCCACTCGCGCACCATCGGCCCGGCAAATTGAGAATGTATCGAGGTTATGATATTACCTCCAATGCAAACTAGCATCGCTAGTCGCTGCTCCAATCCAGAGGGTGAGTCCCAAGTGTGGCGGACTGCTAAGACCCTAGGGATTTAGGCAATGACTGGGCAGAGTTCTATGGGCTTCGCGAGCAAGTTTTTCCGGCCACCGCTAGACACATGCTAAGGCCCAAGAGCCTAAGTTATTGGAGACGCGAACGACGATGATGAAGCATGGCCAAATTCACTGAGTTGGCACGTTTTGGTGATGACTATGTGGCCACAGATATGGCCAAGGTCAGGAGATTTAAGAATAGGCATAAGTTGTCCATTCGGGCAGATAGCAGACTTCGCCTACTGGGGACATGGACTCCATGGTCGGGACAAATGACCATAGAGAGATCGAGAATGCTCAACCACTGTGGACGAGAGCGTTAGTGCTCGGGCTATATATGAGAGCTGGCCTTTCTTCTAGTTCGGGGAAGAAGCCCAAGGCTTCTAGTTCACGAGGGCGAAGAAATTACTTAATTCACCCAGTCGTGTCGATCGTAGTTGTGCAACAAAAGTCATGGCTGACCCAGAGCTCTAAGTAGACATATCGTGCTGGGCTGGTTCATTCTCGACACGGGCCGAATGACACCCCATCGTGGCCACGCATCGCAACCGAGACGGTTATCATACCGATTAATTACCTTGAGTTGTAGAAGGTAGCATATGCATGTGAGTGATGCGATGTGCGTGAATTCCGGGACTAAATTCTGCTAAGGGGGAGAATAAACCCGAGAAAATTCAATTTTTCTCTGAAAGCGGTAGTAACGGTAATTTCGTTGAAAAACCGTAATTCTCTAAATCTTCGATGACGAAACTGACCGCCAAGTAATTGCCTCGCAAATCTAGTGACCCTAAAAGTTTCACGAATTCTCGGCAGGACAAATGTAATATTTTACGAATTTTCAGCGATAAATCGCCTGATTCTCATGATGAGATTTTTACTAAAATTCGAAAAGTCGAAATCTGGGTTGGAAGTAAAGCTCATTTAAAATAATTGAACCTAAAAGAAATAAAATTTTTCGACGTAAACTTAATCGAATTATGTAATATAAGTTATGAATCCAAATGATAATAATAATAATAATATTAATAATATAATATAATAATAATAAAAAAATTGGTATAAAAATCAATTTGTGGAAGTAGACGAAGGGGGAGAGAGAGAACCGACGCAGGAGGAGATTTTTTTGTTTTTTATTATTTCTTCTCTTTGTTTCTTTCTCGCATTTCATCTGTAATGGGCGCGTTAAAAATTGATCTACGCGATGAGAAATGACAAGGCGTGACACTTTAAAAGTTGAGTTTTGACAAACTCCGTGAGGAATGGGTTTTATCTTACTTGTTTTACCCCTTGTTTAAGTGTTTTGTAAATACTTGTGTTGGTTTGAGGCCGTGAGACCGTTTGATCGGTCCCAAATCTTGGAACCGAAGTGTTAGAATTTTTGGAGAATTTTTGGAGCCCATTTGACAGCTCCATGACCCGTAGGGCTGCTTTGTATCATAATTTATATAATAAATTGTGAAGTTTGTGCATAGCTATCGGAGTATGTAATCATAGATTTCGCTTCAATTATATGGAATATAATCATACAGATAGCCATCGTAGATAAAATCATATTTATCAATTATACTTAATATAATCACAGTATGTGCCATTGGAGATGAAATTGTGAATGTCAAGTCGGTAAAATTCAGCTGACTTGCCGATCACTATCAATGACATGTGTTGTGAGTGCAAATTTGAGAATGTTGCATAATTAATATATTGGTATATATTGTATAAATGGTTTTGGAAATTTAAGATAACGCAGCTTTCATATTTATTGGTAACCTAGATGATTAGGTGTTAGCGCATGACATGAATTTTATGAAAACGAGCATGGTTACGGTAAAGGAATTTCATTAGATGATTTTCTCCTGAGAATTGGGTTGAGATTGGCCAACAAATCATTTCTCGATGAGACCATGACTGCTTCTCGAGTTCCTCACCAACCAATTCCCTGGAGGCATTTCTCCCATATTTTACCAACATCGTGTTGCAGCGTATCAAGAACAACAAAGCTGCTTTCTTGAAAACGATATTTTTCATACATAGCTTAGGCAAGTGTGAGGAGTCGGTGGTGACTCGAGACATGGGAACTGCATGTAGACATTCATAGATCACGTATTTACTGGAAATGCCGCTATGAATTGGAGTATCAGATACAAAAAGACGCAGCTGGAGAGTAACCCATTTAGGGTGATTCCACTATCACGATAGCTCACCTCGTCGGCGAACATTTTCGTGCATGCGCGCTCGAGAACACATTCTTAGAGACCGATTTTTGAAGAAAGCCTAAGTCAGGGGCTTGATGTTTTTGGATAATATGTATTAGAATTATAGATTTTAATATGTATTTGTATTAAGAGAAATGTGTATAACTCTTTAATTATTTAATATAATGGGATATTATTTGTGAGTATTGGTTTATGGGCCCAAGATACCTATTTACTGCAGATGCTGCCTCGTGGATATGAGACGTATAGATTTTTCCTCGCAGTCGACGGTAGTCAATCTGACCTGCTTTGGGGGCCACATTTTCAACTTAAATATGGTTGTCTAAAATATCTTTCCAGCCTTGAAAAGCATGTCTAATAGATTTTAGAATAAAATATATTGGAAAGAAAGGGATTTCTTCAAATGATGACTCAAGATGTTTTTTATTTCTATTATTCAGATTATGTTGAATTTAGATTCACCAAGAACTAATAAAGAAAACTAACTTTACAATTTCAAATAGAATTATATTCATAAAAAATGTGACATAGAATTATTTTTATGGATTTGTTCTCAAGCAACTTTATTTTATAACATTATCCAAAAATGCCTCAAATTTTTCTTGAAAATCGACCATGAATTTTCTCCTAGGTCTAATTGGCAAAGATGTAACATAATGTCAAGTAAGCTCTTGGCAAGTAACAAACTAATAATCTCACATGAGAACAAGCCTAAAGCTTTTCAATGTTACAACTTATTCTAAGAAAGCAAGATACAATAACTAAGGTTATTATTCTTTTGATGCTAGTTGACATCAAAGCCTTTTCGCTCTGGGGAACAAAAGAAGAATCCTTTACCTTTTTTTTTAAAAGGCATTTACAACCTTTACTAGTTAACTAGGTCGTAAGACAAGGAAAAGAAACAATTAACTTGTTAGTACCAACTTTTCAAATTTTGTAAAGGTTGGTCTTTAAAAAGTGGGTTATTTTATTGAACTATATCAATAAGTAAAAGGATTACATTACTACAACTTATTACAACATGATAACAACTTAATTAAACACTATTAATAGACAAGTTTTTATTCTGTTTCTGGTATAAACATCAACCCAAATTCTGCTGGAACCGATGCCTCATGCCGTCTAACACTTGTTCCCGGCTGTTCAAAGAAGCAAAAAGGATTGGGAGGCATAACTAGATTGTCTTCTCTTTCTCCTTCCAACATTCCAATCACACAATTTTTCATGGAAGATCGATCTATTGATACCATTGGATACACCAAAGACCTAATGCTTAGGTTTCTTTCATATTTTCATATCACTCTCTTCCCTCAATTCGATGTGACTCTTGCTCTCTCGATTCAAATGATTATAGAGCTTCATTCTCAAAGAGCATTTCATTACTATTTTTTAATTAACATCGATATTCTTCTTCCCGCCATTTCAAATCAATAATACGCCAAAACTATAAACATCCGACTTATAAGATACATTACCAAAATTTCTAGAAATATCGTGCAATGTAGCCCATGGTCCCCCTCAAGGTCACATATACCTCACTTTGCTCTTTGGAGAATAATTTGGCTAAACCAAAATCAGAGATCTTCGAATTAAAGTTATGATCAAGCAAAATATTATGAGGCTTGATATCTAAATGAAGGATTCTTTGATCACAACCTTGGTGAAGATACTCAATACCTTTAGCTATGCCAATGCACATTCGCCTTACGCCAACCCAAGGATCTATTATTACCAAAAGCTGAAAATATGAACTTGTCTAGTGACTCATTTGGTAAAAATTCATAAATCAAAGCTCGCTTATATCCATCTGATGTATTGTGCCCATTGTTCCCACTTCATTAATGAACTCTTCTCCATTTCCTTTGAAATCATCAAGGATCTTTACTGCAACAAAAACTTCATTTGAGAGCTTTCCTTTATAAACGGTCTCATATCCTCCTTGACCTAGTTTGTCCTTAAAATCATTTGTGATCCTTTTAATGTCAACATAGGAGTACCTTGAGGCTTGTGTAGCTCTATAATCTTCCAAAACTTTTGAAGATTAATTTATGCTCTCTTTCAACTTATTGTGAGCGCATAAACAAAAAAAGATGATAGTAGATCCTGTGTTGAAATGAAGAAAACTAAGTATTACTTCTGCACGATATAGGCAAAAGGGGTTTTTGTGGGCAAATGAAAGAGAAGAAACAAAACCAAGAGTCATCATGATATCATCCTCATAGCTGAAAACATGAAAGGAAATCACCTGTAGGGGCACCCATTTTATCCATCAAAGCCCCTAAAAAGAAAATAAACATATTAGCATTTTTTACCCATTGATCTATAATAGCTAGCAAGAGGGTGTAACATAGAGTTCAATTTTTGTTGGTGTATTTTGATTATTTCAACCTTGGCTTCTGGGTCCTCTTCTCTACAGGTTCAATTGATTTAGCTAAGCTTCTAAGTTCTAGCTAATTAAGCTTCTTGTAATGGATAAAAAAGATTGCAAGTTCACATTCATTAGTACTATACTAGTTCATTTGGTTGTACAGTAACTTGTAAAGTTATCGCCTCATCCAAAGACCCACCAAAGGGGCTCAATCCAACTTTATGGGTACAAACAAAGCATAAATATATAACAACTACTGTAGAAAATTTCATTTGCATACTAAAAGCATGCATAGTAGGAGATAAGAAGGAGCTTGCAAGGTGAAGATGATGGTTAGCAGACAGCAGGTTGGCACCTTAGGTTGGTTTGTGAATGCACTCAATTTCAGGTTCCGTGTGCTGTTACTCTTCTTCTCTCCTGGCATTTATTTTGTGCTTCACAGTTTCTGCAATTAAGATTTGACCAATTCATTGAAAACTCATATTCCCCTCGAAGTATATATTCTGGGAGTGTAGCATTGAAAATGTTCCGGCAAGAGGTTAAGTTCGCTTCAGTGAGAATGTAATCGGAAGGAAAGACATAAACTGTGTCACTTGGGGGACAAGTGGAAGGGGAGCGGGACCAATGCTATAGGGACTCTGATTTATTTTCAGAACAGTTGAAGAAGGAAAAGTAGTCTATGGAGTCTGTGAAATGGAAGGGAGTGGCAGATATATTACGGTTTACAATCTGCCTTTGAAGGCAATCATCCAGGTGACGGACAACCATCTCCTGAGAAGTGTAATTTATTTTCTTCACCAAAAGTTTGACAGAATTGGGCAGCTCTAGTATGGTCCTCCGCTTAGCATCATAACTCAAACCCCGGATATCCACAGTGGTCTGGGACTGCCTGGTCCTTTAGCCGGAACAAAAACCGGACGGGCGGACCATGGTGGCTGCACCTTGACGCCTTGCATTCATCATATTGGCTCCGATCTCCATTAATTACTCCGAACAACCTCATAAACAACAAGAAGAAGAAGAGTAAAGGAATGCCCATTTTTAAGCAACTGCTTCCCTCCATAGTTTGGATTTGCACTGCTTCTTGCCTGCTTAATAAATACATGTAATTAGATTCGAAATTTTTACACAAAGGGAGAAAGAAGTTTGTGCGGTTGTTTGGGAAGCTGGTGTCTTTAGGGAATACAATAGAGATGGAGGACTGCATAAATAAAAAAAATTATTTTTATCTCAGAATTCCGAACTTAGTTTATAACTATTAAACTATTAAACACACACACACATATGTTTTATATTTTTATGGCATTCCTTCTAATAGTTTTGGCCTTCCCAGGAATTCGTTTAAAAAAATCACTCTCATTTTCAATGTAAAAAAAAGAAATTATCAATTAAATAATTAGCCAATCTCCATATGAATTTGTTTAAGAGTTTATTAATAGAAATTACCTTTACAATGTTTACTGCTTCTACTTAAGACCCTAATTGTTAGACATCATCTTTCTTATAATTTTTTAAGTGGCAAATTTCAAAAGTCGTTTATATGGAAGATAAGAAACTATCTAACCATTAGTAAGCTTCTCTATGTGCCCTAATTTCAATCCTTTCAAACATCAACTACCCAACAATGTCGTAATATTTCTACATTGATGCCATCCGGAAAGGTCCTACATAATAACTATTTTGAAAACAATAACACCCATTTCTCATGGAAAATAAAAGACTTTTTTTTGGGTGTGTATTTTTCCATGGAAAATAAAAAACTAGAAGGAAAGTCAAGCTTTTCCATCATTGTTAAATCAATTACCCTAGGATATTTAATTTTTTCTTTTGATACCTTCCTTAAAGGTTCTTTTCAACAATTATACCCATCTTTTCATGAAAACCAAGAATTCTTAGGTCTTTTTCATTGGCACATTCTATACACTATAACTCATAAATTTTATGGAAAAAGTTTCAATGAAAGATTTTTCTTAGAAAATAAGAAATTAACAAAGACATTAGTCAATCTTTTCTACACCTTTGCTTCTATCCTCTCATCCGCGCTTAAAATATCGATATACGCCGATATCATTATCGCTACGATCGATACGATATACAGATCAATAATCTGCTAATGTGAAAATTCTCGGTAAAATCAAAGTATATCGTCGATATCAGAATTCCAAAGCAATTTTTTATTTATTTATTTATTTTTGTTATTATTATTATTTTATTATTTTATTTTATTGTTTTTTATTGTTTTTTTTTTATTATTTCCAAGAGAAGAAAACGTAAAAAATAAAATAATAAAATAAAATAAAAAGAAAATGAGAAAAAGACAAAATGAGGAGTTTTTTTTTTTTTTTTTAAAAGAGGAGACAAGGATTTTTTTGGGGGTGGGGGGATGACCTTTTTTGTTTTTTTTGGAGAGGGGAGCCGCAGGTTTTTGGGAAAAGCAACCCACTTGAGGAGGAAAAAAAGAGGAAGAAGAAAAAAAAAACAGAGGGGAGTGGAGGATAAGAAAGCAAACGGAAGGAAGGAAGGGAGGGGGAAAGAAAAAAAAAAGAGAAAAGAAGGTGAAGTAGGAGGAGAGCCAAACGGAAAAGAAAAAAGAAAAAGAAGGAAGGAAGAAGAGAGTAGGAGGAGGGGAGCCAAACGGGGGAAGAACCAGGGGGGAACACATTCAACTGTGGAAAATGAAGTTTTTTTAGCAGAGGAGGATTTTTAAAAGTTTTGGGAGTTAGAGAGAAGGGGGATTAAGATTTGTTTGGATTTATTTTTTGGAGTTATTGGAGGGAGAACCATTCGATAAAAAAGGAGTTGTCCTCTCTACCATTGGGAGAGAGGCTATACCATTGAGTTCTTGTTTTAAATTCATTTCAGGAGGTTATCAGAAGAATCATGAAGACTGACCTCAAGTTCTTACCGCCTTATTTTTAGTAGTTTTTCAAAATTTCTTTCAATAATTTTAATTGCCACTTTATTACTTCATTTTAGATCTCGTGTTTTGCTATTTGTATATTCTTTATTCTCTTCCTTTTTTGAAAATTAAAAGCTCCTTTATCGAAATTTTCCCTTGTTAACAATGCAATCTAAGAAAAAAAAACTTCTTCTAGATGGCCTAGGGTCAAAATATTTCTTCTAAAAAGATATGCAACTATATTTCATCTGGTTTGTATTTTTTGTGATTTTAAATAAGATTTTACACGAATCCAAGCTTGGGCCCCAAATGAATGGGAATCCTCAGGTTAAATTCGTGTATAAAAAAATGGGGATTTGGTGAAACCTCTACATTGACTACATAAAATTATTTTTCAAACCTCTGTTATTTTCAGCTTGCTGCTTTGCTGTGTTTCTAGAACGAGAATTTGATTTGACTTATTTATAATTTTTCTAAAATTTTTCCAATAAATTTATAGAAACTTGGACTTCTTGAACTTGATCTTACAATATTATTTGAGCCAAAAGGACTTTTTAGATTTGAGATACAAATCAGTGTTTTGATAGGTTCTGTTTTGACTAAATTGGGGATACTAGAAATGCTTTGTTGAAAATAAATTATTAGATGGCTTTGCAACTACTCTTTAATATTTTTCAGTGATTCTCGAGTCTGCATTACCGAAATTAACGTTTGACGATACAATATCGGAGATATATTCTTTTATCATGAGATACGATTTGGTGTGGTTTACAATTTATTGCAATGGACTGATTCTGACGTATGACCTATTTCTTACTTTAAAGTTTGATTTGTTTATATTTTGCTCACTTCTTTATTTTTTTCATTGATTAGACACTTTAATTGACACGTATGATTTTTCTTATGATTTTAGGAGGCCTCTAGGTATAGCCTTCTCAGTTCATAGACGCTATCGTTTTCTGCTAGCTTCTGGATGTGTTGGGAGAAAATTGTTTTGAGAAGGCTCCTGCTCTGATTATATGCTGGAAATTTTAGAATATCTTACTTTGTTGTTAATTGTGCCACTAAATGATGAACCATGACTTGTCTTTAGCTTTTGTATTATAATTTAGACTCATTGATATAATAGTTATTCGTTATTTTATTCTCTCTTAACCTTTTCTTTTCTTTTCTTAGTCTTATTTGAATACTTTGGAATGTTGTCCACGTACACCTCTTACTCCTTTCTACCCTTCAAATTTTGCAAATGTGTGTATATATCATGTTTGAATGTTTTGTCCACTTGACTGGTGTCTGATGGCTTGTATAGAATAAGATGCAGGTTATGTATTGTATTATTTTTTTTAACCTTCAATATTTCCCTGATAGCACTTGAGCTACATTCCAGGTATGTAAGCACACCACTCTTCATTTATAGTTGTCACTTGAATAATTGTTTGACATGCTTTATATGTGGTTAGAATTGAAATCGCTTTAAACCTTCTTTGGTATCCTCGATTAATTAATGAATTATTATAATTGTCTTAATTTAATTATTAGAAACTCAATTTTAAGGGCTTAGAAGGGTGCTATGGCTTTTCACCATACATTCCAATAAGGTAACCTAACCCATTAACTTGCACCCATATTTGTGGGGTTTCAACATAATAAAAGCCACATATTTAGTTCTCAAGCTTTAGTCGATCTAATTCCACCCTTAATTTATTCACAATTTATCATTTTCTAAAAATAATAATAAAAAAATATTCCTTCCAAAAATAAAAATCCATTTCTAAATTTTCATTTTTTTTTTCCTAATTTTCACTCATTTTTTAAGTTTTTTTAATTTCAAAATAACATTTTTCTAATTTTTCAAAATTCAAGATATCTAATTTCAAAAGTCATTTTCCTCGTGTATTTTTATTATTATTATTATTTTTTTATTTTATTTTATTTTATTATTCATTTTATTTTTATTTTTTATTTTTTTATTTTATTTTCTCTTTCTTTTTTCAAGTTTTCAATTTTAAAATTCAATTCCTCATTTTTCAATTTCTATTTTTTTTAGTTTTCAATTTAAATTTACAAATTTCCTAATTTCAAAAATTCAAGTTTGTCACAAATTTCAAAATTCGAATATCCCAATTTCAAATTTCAAATTTCTAAATCTCAAATCTCAAATTAAAATTCAAGCTTCCAATTTCAAAATCTCAATCTAAAATTTCCTTAAGCTTCAAATTCGCCTCTCTTAATTCTACTTCAATATTTCAACTACCAACTTCAAAATTTCAATTTCAAATCGCTTTTCAAAATTCCAAACACGTGATTAATTCCATAGTTCCTAAAAAAATGGGATCTTGTGGAGTTAATTTGTGTGACATATAAATGGGCTTGGGTGGGGCCTAACATCTCATGTATCCTTTTAACAAATAATTTGACCTCTAACTGCAACCAATTTCCAATTAAATGCGAATATTTCTATATTTGTTATTACACTAACATCGCTCTAATTAATAGCGCTTTGGATATATCACCTGTGCACACATTTTTTCATCTAATTCCTCGCTCATTCATATATTTATTTATTTTGTCTATTCATTTCTATATGCTCTTAGTGTGTTATTATATTGTTATTACTTGTTTTTTATATCCACCGATCGACAATGTGCTCATATTTTCCTTAAACTTATTTAAGAAAGACCGCTTTATATCGTGGCTTAAAAGTGGGTATACTTACCACCACCGTACCTTCCGGGACATGTAACCCGACCCCTGAACCCGTGACTTCGCTTTTCCTGCACTTGTCTTTTTCTTATCGAGTCATAATAGTGCTTTTTCTTTCTTATTTTGTTTTTCCCTTTTAAAAATAAAAACAAAATAAGCCAGCGACTCCAAACCGTTTTTTTTTAAATGGTTTTCCAACAACAACAAAAAGCGAGTCTCGCCATCGAGTGGGGACGCACGTGAAAAACGCGGGTCCACGGATATATTTGTTGGGGTGATATTTCACCAATAATTTTAGATTTTTTACAATTTTTGCATTTTTTTTTTAATTTCTCTAAAAAAAAATTATATCTAACTTGGATTTCTCGTGATAAAGCAAAAAATGGAAGATGATGAAGAGATCTAGGAGAGAGAAAATGAAAGGATTTCCTTAATAATTAATATAATTAATTATATGCTTATAATCATTAATTGTCTCCAGAAAACGGTAGGAAGAGAATGAATTACTATGTCTTCCTTAATAATTAATATTATTAATTGTATCTCTTCTTAATAATTACTATTATTAATCTTTCAATAATTTTGAAAAAAATAGGAAAATCAATATCATTAATTGTATTCATTCCTTATTATCATTAATTTTTCAATAATTTTGCAAAAAATAGGAAAAGACTTTAGAAAAGAGAAAATGAAAGGTCTTTCTTATTAATTAATATTATTAATTTGTAATAATTAATATTAAAAGTTTAGATTAAAAAAATTAAATTAAACAAATCTTTAATATCAAACAATTTTAAAAAAAAAATATTAAATGAATTTTTTTTAAATTATTTATAGTAATTTTTTAAAATATTCTAAAATATAAATAAAAATATAAAAAAGTTAGACATAATATATTAACTTTAATGAATTATTTTGTATAAATCATTGAAAATGAATTTTAATGTTTTTTTTATAGAAAATGAATTTTAATGTTTTTTTTCAAATCTAATTAATATTATCATTTTTTATACTTTCAAAATAATTTTGATATATAAATTGAATATATTTTTAAATTTTGAATAATTTATAAATATCGATATATCTTCGTTATGTCCGATATATCCGTAAAATTCAAGTACCGATATATCCGTCAAAAATGATATTTTCATCCATGTCCTCATCACATACGTCAACAACCTTACACTATTATTAAAATTTTGTAGTCTTTAAAATTTTATTATGTCTCATATTAATGACCTATTTAGTGATAACTTATTTCACAAATTTTTTTATGCCTATAATAACTTACTATCATATTATTTGATGGTTGTCTTTTTATCTTCAACCCTTGGTGGATTGATGTGGCTAGCACTTAAACGAAAACACGGTTATATAGTCTAGTGAATGCCTTTTAAGTGGTAGTTTAAGAGTTCAAGCCACATTATAATATATGTCTATCATTTTTATTCATTTTCAACGTAAAACTTGATGATGTAAATTAAAATTCCATCAAAATTCTTAGTTAGTTGGTCCTTTTTAAGCATCAAAGTCCTTCAATAATTCTAATGAGAGTTGCTTTATTGACATTGGCTGCTAATTAGTCTTCAAGCATATGTATAATATCACACGTGTCAATTTCAAATAACAACCTACTAATGACTTTTTTTTTTTTTTAAGTAACCAAAGTAAGGATAAATGCGCATTTATCCTTACTTTGGAATACTTTGACACACTTGCATTAAGACATGTAATTGAGGAAAAATCTATAAACTTTTTCAATTACATACTTTTGTGGGAAAGTGAGTAATAAATTTCAAGAATACGACAAACAATATTCTTCTTTTTGTTTTATGTTATTTGGCTAACTAAATAAGATAGTGATTAGTCTAAGGTGCCGTCATGTGGTTCAATGTACATGAGTCAATTTTAAATAATCCCAGCAATAAATGGATATTTGCCCCAAAATGGTCTCTCACTCACCCTAAAATTATGATATCTGGCCTACTTTTCAAACTTATTATCAAACTAGCCCCCTATCCACTTTTTTTCGGTTTACCCACTTGTAATGCACTTCCAGCTCACTCTCTCACCAACCTCACTCTCTCATCTACCTCATCCCTTTAAATTAAAAAATAATCTAAATCCTTGTCTGTTGTCTCTCTACGGTCTCTCTACGGAACAAAAAAATGGTTATTCAGTCTCTGTTACCTTCTTCTGCGGAACTCTCACAACCGAACCCAAAAGCAGAGTATCTCTCTCTCTCTTTCAAGTTTCAACTCATGGGAGCAGTAGGCCTCATAACACTACTAGTCCTCCTCCATGCCTTCTTCCTTTCAATTTGTGTTGTTGTTGGTAAGGATGGCCAGATATGCAGCCCATCTTCCTGCGGTGATATTCGGAACATATCCTATGTTACAAAAAATTAAAGGAAAGAAGAACAACAACACTAAAATAAATTAGAAAGGAGAATATAGGCTTGAAACACGATCAAGATAGCTTTCCTAAAAGCGAAATTTGCCCCCACTCCTTCTCGAGTTTTGTTACGGGGTGATAATGCAAATTGCTTTTAGTGGATAAGGACAAGCCTGGCGATTTCCTGCACTGGCATATAATGAAAGAAATCTAATAGGAATCAAAAGGTTTTTTTTTTTTTTTGTAGCTCTGATCTCCTCTGTTGCATACTGATGCAACAACACAAACCTATTGAAAAACACATCCTTTCAAGTCAAAAGCTATAACTTTTAATTTTGTAAAGACGCATACCTTCAAAACCAAAAACACAACTTATTAAAAAATGAAAAGACACATATTTTAAATTTATATTTAAACAAAATAAAATATTTCTAACAATCCCCACTTGTTTAAATATAAATTATAATATATAATCAAAGAAAGATCAAAACATGTTTATGCGTAAAATAATGTATCTTTCGATTTGAACATTACCTTAGTATACTAACACAAGATGAAATCGAAATCCCATGTAGCATCTTAGCTTTGAACATGTTATTCCTTGTGACTCCATCGGTGTCAATATACACATAAACAATTTTATATTTTTTATTCCACTCAATACACTCGCTTAGCACTTATTATGGCCATGTGCTATCCAAATTCATAAGTTTTTATGAGAGCAACTCCAAAACTCTCAATCAAAGTGGAACCTCTTTTAAACTTATATAGGTGAAGTTCTTCCAATGCCTTTGTCACATTAGAGACACTTGTTCTAAGAATTGAACCTCATTAAGAGTTTTAAACTCAACCCTCAAAACCGTGACAACAAGTACTTTCTTCACATTTAATTTAAGTACTTTAACATCCACTTATCAATGACTTGTTCTTACCCTTTGAACTCAAAGATTATTTGTTGAATAGCGTTGAGTAGGGTTGCCATCATTGGTGGATCTTATTAAGGAGTTTCAAACCCAACTTTTTTTGAAGTTCATTTTACTAAATCTCTTGTGAGAGGCTTAGTAAAAGGATCAGCCAAATTTTCATTTGACTTCACCAATGTGAGAGAAATTGGGCCCATCTTTTGATTAATTTTCTCACATAGTCATGTCTAAGACTTATGTGTCTTGACTTTCCATTGTATATGTCACTATACGCTCGAGCTAATGTAGCTTGATTATCACAAAGAATTGAAATAGAACTCACATTCTTGGAGATCAACGGAATTTCTAAAAGAAAATCCCTCAACCATTATGCTTCTTTGTCGGCTTCAGCTAAAGCGACAAATTCTGACTCCATAGTAGAATGTGTTATAAGGGTTTGTTTCTTGGACTTCTAAGAGATAGCACCACCACCCAAAATAAATACCCAACCAGTAGTGGATTTGTTTTCTCCAATACTCGATATCCAACTTGCGTCGGTATATCCTTCTAAAATTGCAGGAAAGTTTGAATATTGAAGACCTAGTTCTTTAGTTTTCTTAAGATAACCAAGAACTCTATCAATGGCCTTCCAACGTTCAACACTAGGATTACCGGGTAAATCTACTCATCTTTACTAACAAAGAAATGTTATATCTGGTCTTGTACATTGCATAGCATACATTAGACATCCAATAGCATTTGCATACTCTAGTTGAGCCACACTTCTTCCATCATTCTTGATCATCTTGATGCTTGGATCAAATGGGGTACTTGTTTCTTTTATTTTTAAGTGACTAAATTTATTTAGCACTTTCTCAATGTAATGAGATTTCACCTAATGCATATCCCCTTACTATTTCTTTAACCTTTGATACCCAAATGGTATCTACTTGTCCAAGATCCTTCATTTTGAATGTGGAAGATAGAAACCTGCTTTCTAATATGCCCTATGGCATTGCTTACAATCAACATGTCATCAACATATAAACAAACAAGCACAACATATTCATCATTTGATTTGATATATACACATTTATCTACTACATTATGAACAAAGCTAAAGGATAAAATTGCATCATCAAATTTTTAATGCCATTGCTTAGGTGCTTGTTTTAGTCCATATAAAGAGTTAACCAATTTACAAACTTTATGGTCATTTCTTGGTAGAAGAAAACCCTCAGGTTGTTCCATATAAACTTCCTCAATTAAATCTCCATTCAAAAATTCCGTTTTAACATCCATTTGATGAACATGTAAATTATAAATTGATGCAAGAGCAAATATGATTCGAATAGAAGTTATTCTAGCTATAGGTGCATATGTATCAAAATAATCAATACCTTCCTTTTGTCGAAAACCTTTAGCAACTAACCTAGCTTTGTAAGAGTGTAAAGTACCATCGGTGTGATACTTTTTCCGAAACACCCACTTACACCCAATAGGTTTAGAAGCTGGAGGTAAATCAACAAGTTCCCAAGTGTGGTTAGACAGTATTGAATCCATTTCATCTTGAATTGCATCTTTCCAAAAACTCGCATCTCTTGAAGCCATAGCTTCCTTGTAAGTTTTTGGATCATCTTCCACTTGAAGAATAAATGGAATTGTTCTCACAACTTGATTTCTATTACCTTCAACAAGGTTAAAAGAAATACGTTGAGAGTCAATTTCATTTGGTCCAAGAGTCTTTGATTGTCGAACTCTAGTACTTCTTCTTAATTCACTAGGATCTCCATCTATCCCTTGTGAATAAGATTGCTCTTGAACCTCTTGAGATACTTCACTTAGTGACATTTCACTAAATGTTTTTTGAACTCTATTTTTTGAGGCTAATAGATGTTCAAAGAATTCAACATCTTTAGATTCAATAATGGTATTAGACTCTAAATTTAGAAGTCTATATGCCTTGCTATTTGTGGCATAACCAACAAAAGCACACTTGATTCCTCTAGGTCCCAATTTGGTTCTCTTGGGATCATTGCAAGACACCCCCACACTTTAAAATACCTTATATTGGGTTTTCTTCCTTTCCATAATTCATACAGAGAAATTTGTTTTTTCTTCGTAGGAATTCTATTCACAATATGACATGTAGCAAGAAGAGCTTCATCTCATAAATTAAAAGGCAATTTAGCATGTAACAACAATGCAATAACCATTTCTAAATAAGTCATATTTTTCTTATGCTAATCCATTTTGTTCGGGGTAGTTCTAGGTGCTTAACATTGATGAATAATGCCGCCATGTTCTTCGCTAAAACTTGTTAAATTCATGTGGAAAATATTCTCCACCCCTATCACTTAAAAATTTTGATTTTCTTACCGCGATTTTCAACTGCTTTATACTTTTAAATACAACAAAAGCCTCTTCATCCTTATGTTTTAATAAGTATACATATGTATATCTAGAATAATCATCAAATAAAAAAGTGATAAACATCTATTTCCCACCTTCTTGTTAACATGCCATTTAATTCACAAATATCCGAATGAATTAAATTAAGTAAATTAGTGCTTCTATCAACACTTTTAAATGACTTTTTAATCATCTTTGATTTAACACATAATTCATATTTTTGAAAATTATTGATTTTACAAGATATCATGCCATGGCTAATCATTCTTGTCATAGAGTTTAAACCAATATGTCCTAATCTTTGATGCCATAAAGAAATTGAATCAAGCATGTAAACAAAAACATCGCTCTTATTATTAGAATTACAAGAATTATCAAGTACGGTGCATAACTTGACCATTCTATCACAAGAATAGCCCTTTCCAACAAATACGGCATTTAGGGATAAAATCAACTTTCCCGATTCAATGTCAAACTGATTTGACACCCGTTTGTAATAATAAATCGCCACTAATCCAGATTTCTACTCATATCGGAACATGAAGACATTAGTGAGAATTACTTTTCTGCTCCATAAGACAAGATCACATTTAATTCCATGCACTTTTAGGACTCCTTCTCATTTCCCATCAAAATTTCTTGCCCATCATTAACCTCTTTGTAGGTTTTGAAAAAAGATTTATCATAGCAAACATGAACTGCAGCACATGTATCATACCACCAACCAGAAATCTTGCCTTGAATTGCATTAACTTCACTAATGACAGCAACAATATCATCATTTTCATTAAAGACATTGACTCTTGATTTTTGGATTTTCTTGAATCTGCATTCTCTAGCATAATGACCAAGTTTTCCACAAACAAAACAATTCCCTTTCTTGAACTTTTCTTGTTCCTTTTTAGGACCAAGAAAATTTCCTTGATTTTGTTTGCCTTTATTTGATTTATTTGAAGGCTTATTCACCACATTTGCTTTATTATTATCATCATAAGAATTTTCATTCTTATCTCTCAACTTCGATTCCTCCTCGATTCGAAGATGCTTTTGCAATTCTTCTAAGGAGTAGTCCTTAGAGTCATGAAGTAATTTCTTCCTATAACTTTTCCAAGATGAAGGCAATTTGGAAATAATAGCACCAACTTGGAAAAGTTCTGGAAGTATAACATCCGCAGCCTTCAACTAATTCACTAGTACTTGTAATTCATGCACTTTAGACAAAATGCATGTCACCATTGAATTTGTACCAAAATATTTAGAGATGAGAAACTTTTCCGTACCGCTTCGACTTTATACTTTGAAATCTAATGTATTCTAAATTGCCGCGTAATTTTCATTTGTGTAGATCATACAATCGGTCGGACAAAGCATTGGAGAATGTGGCCTTACACAATAATTTCATCTTTCCTCTTTTTCTTCCTTATGATCAGTCGCTTCAAAGATCTTCATTGGTTGGTGGAGCAATAGGAGTGAGATTAGGGATCCAAAACATAAATATATCTTCAAAGTTTTAGTAGAAATCAACTTGTCTTTCCACCGCAAGAAATTTTTTCCATCAAACACTCAAGACGAAGTCTGATTCATCATTGCAAACTTGCTGTCCATCAGAGGATAGTAGAGACAAAACGCTTAGATTGGTTAGAAAAAATTAAAGTTGAAAGAATATAACAACACTAAAATAAATTAGAAAGGGAGAATATAGACTTGGAGTCACTATAGAGATCGCTTTCCTAAAAGCGAAATTTGCCCCCACTCTTTCTCGAGTTTTGTTACAGGGTGATAATGCAAATTGCTTTAGTGGATATGACAAGCCTTATGATTTCCTGCACTGGCAAATAATGAAAGAAATCTAATAGGAATCAAAAGGTTTTTTTTTTTAGTTTTGATCTTTCTTTGTTTATATACTAGATAAAACAATACAACCTCTCAAGTTGAAAAAACACATCCTTTCAAGTCAAAAGCTATAATTTTTAATTTTGTAAAGACACATACTTTCAAACCAAAAGCAGAGTATCTCTCTCTCTTTCAAGTTTCAACTCATGGGAGCAGTAGGCTTCATAACACTACTAGTCCTCCTCCATGCCTTCTTCCTTTCAATTTGTGTTGTTGTTGGTAAGGATCACAAGATATGCAGCCCATCTTCGTGCGTGATATTCGGAACATATCCTATTCCTTTCCGATTAAAGAGCTTATCCCCAGTTGCGGTTTCCTGAGCGCGAGCTGATTTGTGAAAACAATCGTTCTATGATAAACCTGCAGGAATATTATGGTGGGAAATATTATGAGAAATACTTAGTTACCCAGATCAACTTCACTACAATATGTCAATCTGGGTAGGTGGATAACTGATAGTCAAGAAGCAAAACTGTTGGATCTCCAGTCCCCTCCATTCCATAGCTGCATTTTACACTCCTTATCCGTATGAATTTCCATATTCTTTGCCTTCTGAAAGAAGAAACGCTGATTATGCTTGGCCTTTGGAACTACCCATATTCTATAAAATAGTTTTGATGAAATGCGAGGCGTCAGTCAGTCAATACGACTACATTCCCATTGTTTCATGCAACACTACAGGCTATCCCTCTTCCTCATCACCAACATATGTTTATGCAATATTCGGAGACTACTTGCCAGTAGGAGAAATTCCGAATTCATGCACCTTCGGCACATATATGGTTATTCAACCGTTGAAGCCACTTCCTAATTACCCCAGCAACCTTTCCATGTCAGATTTGCAAGATTATTTGTTTCAGGCGCTTCAGCTTTCATTTTTGCGTTTCTGCCACCGCCATTGCGAAATGAAAGGGCAATCTTGCAATCCTCAAAAGTGGAATGCCTTTCAATGCTATTCAGAGAAAAAATGTGAGTATAATAAGATGCCAACTCATACTGGATCTTTGGAGTTGGGATTTGATAGGAAATTATATTAATTCCTTGAACATATCTGATCTTCAATATTTCAGCGGTTTGGTTCAAAAGACGTTTGGAAGTTTATCACTTATGATACATTGCTTCCCTTCAAGAGTAAGGCCTTCAACCGAAAATTTTCAATTTCTTCGAAGAAAAAATATTCTTCAATTTATTCATTTTTCCTAATTCTTACTAAAATTGACTTTCTTTGTTAACAATGGGATTACTTTCTCCCCATACCATAAAATTCCGAGGTAAGTTTGCTACTTAATTGCAACTATTTATTAGTTTCTCATGAGAATAAGACAAAGGATTTATTCAGTGTCCTCATCGGCATTCTTCCTTGGGATTGCTTGATGGCTTGGATGGTTTAATACAGGATCTCAAAACAACTTGGTGTAATTGCGCCCCTTTACTTTCCTTTGCAACACCTCCACGATTGGTAAGACTTTCTTTGCTCACATCGTCTCCTTTATTGTTGCTTATATTTCTTTTTCACTTATATTGGTCTATATTTCTTTATTTTATTACATTCTTTCTCTTTTTTACCAGGAGGTTGGATACTGCGTATTATTGGTAAGTTTTCCAATTCCAAACTACTTTTTCTTTTTTTTTCTTTTTTGTAAAGAAGCCCAAGTAATGGAACTAAAACTTTGGTCTTCTATCCATGCTGTTCTATGCAACCAAGATTTTGCAACGGAATAGCTCTAAAAATTAAATTTTATAATGAAAGTAAACATCTTGATAGAGATAAATATTAATTAATTAAATTAAAAAATTAAAGTTCTTTCTCTACTTCAATTATCCTTAGAAGATTTAACCAACAATTAAAATATCGGTAAACATTGATATATTGGTAATTAGATTTTACACATATATTGGAAATATTAAAAATATCGCGGATATTTTTTTTAAATATCAATTCAATTAAAATTATATATATATATATATTAAATTTTAATATTTACATTCATTTAATATTATTAATAAAATTTAAATTAGTTTAAAATTTTAAAATTAAAAGTACTTTCATTAAATGAAATTAAAATTAATATTAAAATCAATTGATAATGATTTATAAATTAGCTAAATTAAATATGTACTTAATATTAGTTTTAGAATTAATGATTTTTATTTTTAATTTATACACAATTATAATAACTTCTTAAAAGTGTATTATTTATATAGATAATGAGAAATTATTTATATCTTAATTAAGGTAGATTAAAATTCAGTAATTATTAAATTAAATATGTTATATTTAATAAATAATTAAGATATTATAATGTTAAAGATATTATTTATTTGTTTATGTTATTATTACAATATAGGTAGATAATGAGAAGATTCTATATTAAAATATTAAGTTTCTCAATGATATATTATTTTATTTGTTTTTCTTATCAAATTATTTTTTGATTTGAAATTATTGTAAATTTATTGATGATTTTAAAATTTTAAATTTTTTGGAAACGTGAAAGGATTTTATGAAAAAATAAAATGAAGTGATAATGTTAAAACGAAAATTTAAAATAGTAAAAATATTCATAAATAATAAGAGAATATAAAAAATATTTGCACCTTATGTAATTAGTGCAACAACTAGCCTGATTGATACAGTGTGAATAAATCCTAATTTTTGGGCACGTTCGAAACCCCTAGCCGACAAATTTTTAACATTTTGATAGATTCAAAACAAGAAGCAATAGTGACCGAAATATTGGTCAGAATTGGATAAATCGCCGAAATATCGGTAAAATCAGCGATAAATGGCTGATATTTCCTTCTACCGACTATCGATGGAGGATAACATATCGACCTCCACCAATAATCGATATTTCGACCGATATTTTCGATATTTTGTCCATGATTGAGAATTCAATAATGTGACATTCGTTTATATGGTCTTACTAGATCTAGTATGTGAAAATAAACAAGTGCACAGGTGTTATGGATTACATTATGAGACATGATACTACTATATATCAATTAAGTGGTTGCTATGATAGCTATTTCATGGCTCTAATAATCACCATCTACTTTCAACATGAAGATTTAATGGTTTTCTTTAATTTCTTTCCATGTGTATTTGATGGGATTTAACTTCTTTTTATTTGTTATCATCAGACGTTAATTTTAAAAATATTCATTGCTTTCTTATGACATTTGATTTGTGTTTAGTCTCGCATAGTTCTAATCTGGATATTATGCCTATTTGTGTATTGATTTTACAAGTTTCATCGAAGACATCTACTATCATTAGATGATAGTATAGGAAGAATTTTTTTACACTGGCCACGTAAATCTTCAACCCATCAAGTACTCATATTCAGATAAAGAAATGACTCATAACTTTGCAAATAAGTTAGGTCAAGGGAGGCTTCGCTCAGATATAAAGGAAAACTTCGGGCGGCCGCATTGTAGCCGTGGAAAGTGTTGGTCATGTCAGTTAACGGGCAAGATTTCATCAATGAGGTTGTTAACAGGGAAGAATTCATCATGTTAATGTGGTGAGACTAGTAGACTCGTGTGCAAGGATCCAAATGGGCACTTATATATGACTTCATGCCCAATGGCTCTCTTGATAAGTTTGTTTTCCAAAAAGAAGAAAACAACACTACTTTGAGCTAGGAAATTATGTATAAGATCGCAATTGGAGTGGGACGTGGGATTGAATACTTACATCAAGGTTAGACATGCAAGAATTTACATTTTGATATTGCTCACAATATTCTTTCTCGATGAAGACTTCACACCAAAAGTTTCGGGATTGGCTCGCTAAGTTGTATTCAATGATCAAAGTATGGTGTCTCTCATCACAGACGAGGAACATCGGGATATATTGTTCTTAATTCCTACAAAACATTGGAGCTGTCTCATACAAGGCTGATGTTTATAGTTTTGGAATGCTATTGTTAGAAATGGTAGGGAAAAGAAGGAATGTGAATGCAAATGCAAATCATTCAAGTCAAATATATTTTCCATCGTGGATTTATGACAGATATGATCAAGGAGAGAATATAGACTTGGGAGATGCCACCGAAGATGAAAAGAAGTTAGTAAGGAAAATGGTTGTAGTTGCATTATGGTGTATACAAATGAAACCTATTGATTGTCCTTCAATGAGCAAAGCCTTAGAGATGTTGGTGCCGAGAAAGTTGAGCTATTAGAAATGCCTCCAAAGCCTACTTATAATTGAGGAAATGCTTGTCGAGAATCATATGAGCAATCCAAGAGAAGCACTCACCAACTCCTCACATGCAATTCCATGGGTACAATTACATTAGATGGAAGGTAATATAGTTTTTTTCTTTACCACATTCTATGATATGATATCAATACTTATGGTTTGTACTTCTGACTAGATACACTCTTATTTTGCAAGTTTCTATATAAATGTAATTATCGTTTTTACACATTAGGTGGTACCCAGCAATGTCGATAATTGATGTCAAAGTTGAGTTTCATAACACCTCAATTGATACTTTGTCTTAATCCATACGCACGCTCCCAAATGATGCACATTTTGCCGCTAATGTCTCACATGACTAAATGAACATCAAAATTACATATATTATATATATAATGGAAAATAAATTATACTAATTTTTAATTAAACACAAAGAAAAACAACAATAATAAAGAGGACAAAGATATCATTGCTTGAAAGTGATGTTCTTAGGAAGGTATCAACTGCTAGTGATAATATTGAACTAGGAGTGCCTCAACTTGGTAGAGAGCTTTTATATATACTAAAATTGGTTAAAGTCACTATAGACCGAATAAAGGAGATAGGTGCTAAGCTACAATTAATCTTCAGTTTCTCATTTCTCAAAAAATATAACATATATTAACTTTAGTTAAGATAAGTATGATAAATGTAAGCAATACTTTGGGCCCATCAGTTCAAAAGGTGTAACCATGAAAAGTAGTTGCTTTGAAAAAGGAAAAGCATATGAGAGAAATTTAAGAATATAATATACGAAATATATCTAAGAGGCGTGATGATCAATAATTGTGGGTAAGACTACAAAATCACGCTGGTAAAAAGCAAAATAATTGAGAGGAATCTAGAATTGAAATCTATATATCTCTAACTATTATAATGCCCTGGCAGTGAAACATATATATATATATATACACACCAAAAGAAATTAGAAATTAATTGTGGGTGACACTAACCCATTACCCAAGATTCTAGCTGTTCACATTTTGGAAGACAAAGTGACATGTCATCGACTTTTGCTCATTAAAACTTTTACAATGTCATTTCCTTTCTATCCTAATCGTATAGATGCGATCATAATGCACACCTATGATATTTCATATCTTTTTATCGCTTTCCTTTATTTTCCTTAAAGATATATATGAGCCTAACAAGCTATAATAAAGTGTGTATATATATATATATATATATATATATATATATATATATGGTATATATATAAGATTAATTTTAATTTTTGTGTATTTATGTGTAATTATCAAGTATAAGTAAATATAAATTTTATAAAGGAAAATTATAAATATTTTAAAGTATTATATTTTTATACATTTTGTCGCCATTTTTATATTTAATTAAATATAGTCCAAATTAAATGAATAGTTATAATATTTACGCTAAATTCTAAACATTGAAAGTCAAAACTTGTATTATACACATCAATTTTTAAATTAAAACCACCTTCACTGTTTAATTATTACTTTATATAATTTATCTACAAAACAAAAATTTCAATATTTTCATGAATATTAATACTTCATATACATTATTAATTTTTAAATTTGATATATAAGATTTGTATAAATATGATATAAACTAAATAAATAATTATTAACTTGTTTTGTTACTACCTAAAATCATATTCATCATATACATTATTAACTTGTTTCGCAACAAATTATGTATGATCTATTGTAATAAAACCATTGTAGTGAGTTATTAAAACAATTGTACATGAAAATCACTATTTTTTTGAAAGGCTACTTGTTTTTGGGGTAATAAAGCATTTGGTTGAGCATTACAATGGTTTAAACCCATAGCACAATATTTTTTACTTCCATAGTATTACTGCTATAACTATCACTCGAAGATAGTAATATGGTAAGCAAGAAAATTTTAATTTATGATAGAATAAATGTGTTGAAATTTTGCAATGTTTAAGTCTATTGTCAAAGTAGTTCAAGGAGGCCAACAATACTTAGGTGCTATTTTTAATATTTTTATTTCATTCTTTCTATAATGTGTAAGGTGATAATTTCAAGATTAAACTATCCAAGATTTTCCTTTTTCACTTCCTCCTCCTAATCACCTTAATAGTAGATAAGCTTCTTCCAAGAATGCAAGACATGTCACAAAAGAGTTATTTGTTTGAAGCAAGTAGTTTAATCAACCCTAGCTACTTTATCTTAACATTAAAGCCCACCCTCTTTCGAGAATACAACTCTTCTACATCTTTTAATTCTTGGAAATCAATTACAAATCTTACAGAAGACCTACTAAGTTAGTGTGTTGAAACAAATAATTAAGATGATAGGACACAACTTTTTCAAATTCTGATACAACGGGTTAAACCTTGGGTGGCCTATTTTGTATTGAACTATAGCAACTTATATCTAACATCAAAGCCTACTCCCCTTGAAAGAGCAAGTGGCTTCCTCTATTTTTCCTTTTTCTAAACCATCCACAAACTTTAATGGAAGACCTATATATATATGAGAGAGAGTATATATATATATATATATATATATATATATTTTAAAAGCTAAACAATTTAGTTAATGCATATAGTAAATCAACTCCTAATGGGGACTTTAATCCGACCCTCCCCTTCCTATGCCTTGTCTTTTGAACAAGAACACTCTAATATCACATGAGTTAAATATAATGGGTCGAAAGACCTATACTTAGTAAAGAAAAGAAACAATTGTTAGACATAACTTTTCTAATTTAATAAAAGGGCCTTAAAGTAACACATATTTTTCTTCTAAGATGAACAATATAACAAAAAATTATGATCAATATTTATTATTATAACATAGTTATCACCCAAATTACACACTCATAATAAACAATCTTTATCTATTTTATGATAATACTGTCACAAACAATAGAGCTTTCTTAGAATATTCAAAGAGATGTATTCTTTCTAAAAACAGAGGCAATATATAGATACAATTACATCCTAAAAAAATTAGGTCCCAAAAGGGAAAAACAAATTGTTTCTATATCTATATACAAGATTGGTCAACTATCATAATTTCTAGGATTGAATTACACAAATTATTTCTATATCTATATACAAGATTATCAACTATCATAATTTCTAGATTAATTACCTAATCAATCTAATATTGCGCATGCCATGCGTGCACACTCCCTCGTTATGCATAGATGTTCATCATGCCCAAACTTGTCAATTATACCACGAACACCTCCCCGAACCGCCTTTTTACAGCACACACCAATCACTGATTGAATAAATGGGAATTGTATAATCTTTTCATCGAGGTTCTCCTTGATGAAATGACGATCAACTTCAACATGTTTAGGTGCATCATGTTAATGTGATTTTGTATAATTTGAATGGCTACCTTATTACCAATGGGAGATCTCATAGGTGTAGTGCATATCTCGCCAATCCCCAAGTCCTCCAAGATATTCTCCTCCTTATCTCATAACATCTGCATACACCATGAGCCATACCAAATCAAATCCCAGCACTTGATCTTGCTACTACCTTCTGCTTCTTGCTTTTCCAAGTGACAAGATTACCTTCCATAAAAGTAAAGTAACCAGATGTGGACCTTCTGGTTGTTTGATCACCTGCCCAATCAGAATCTGTGTATCCTTCAATGTAAGAGATACCATTTTTTGAGAACAACAAACCTTTTCCTGGAGCACTCTTTAAGTATCTTAAGATCTGATAGACTGCTTCCATATGTTCTTCACTTGGTGCATGCATGAACTGGCTCACAACGCTCACCGCATATGATATATCCGGCTCAGGTGTGATAATAAGTAGATTAATCTTCCACCCATCGCTCGAGCAACGACCCTTGTCCGTTAGCTTGGTCCGGGAGACCTCAGCTTATGATTCATTTCCACATGCCTCTACCGGTTTGAAATCACATCTGCCGTTAGAAGATTCACACATATTTTCACTGCGAGCAAGATTCACTGCTGATCTGCTACCCTCAATTCCCAAAAATATTTAAGTTGCCCGAGATCCATTTCCAAATTTTGTGGATAACACCTCGTAAAGCTTCATTCGCATGGGTCATCTCCCTCTGCCAAACCATATCATCAACATACACAATTAAAGTCATATTTTTCTTGCTTTATAAACAAAGGTGATATGAGTTACTTTGCTTATAGTCGGTCCCCTTCAGAATGAGAATCTCCCAAACCATGCTCTAAGTGATCAAGTCACCCCATACAATGACTTTTTAATTTACGACTTTTACCTTGGCATGAAGAACCATTTTTAACTCCCGGTAGCCCAGACCTCTCTTTCTTCCAAATCTCCATTGAGGAAAAGCATTTTTTAACATCAAATTGTTGCAGAGGCCACTACTTGTCGCTATAGATATAAGAATGCGAATTGTATTGATCTTACGCACCGGTGCAAAAGTATCCCGATAGTCTATCCCATACCTTTGAGCATATTGGTCCTTCGCAACTAGTCGGGTTATATCTATATCAATACTTCCATCCGGGTTTGAGTTTCACCCGTGAACACCCATCCGCATCCACCGGGCTTCATTCCTTTAGCAAAGGGAACAAGTTCCCACGCAGCATTATTTTGTGTAGCCTCCATCTCTTCGTCATCATTTTCTACATTTCTGATCACCCAATGCATCCTTTACATTACTAGGAATAGAAACTATGGACAATTGATTAATGCGAATGCATACGATCTCACTCTTTCAACCTAAGTGAGATGACACACATAGTTGTTATAATCGGGTATTTTGCCTCTGCCGGATCGTAGCGTTCATATCGGCTGGGAACTCCCATATTCAATCTCGATATCTAGGAGTCAGATTTTCCGCAGAACATATGTTTCATTAGACTCTCCAAACATAGGATTCATACTTACTTGAGGAGGAACATTCTGGGTTGATTCTTCAGTTAATGGTGTAGATGGGGGCAACTCAGGGTATTTCTGGTGGTGACTCCCGCTTCATGATTGTGATCACTTGTTGCAACATGCTTAAAATGTTCATTCATCTTTCCCAACCCACAAACTCATCACCTCCACCATTCTTCTTCACTTAAGCCTCCCGAAGAGAATTCTTGCAGACTCCCCCCGCAGTAATAAGGCTCTAATTTCTGAAGAGGCATCTAACATGTAGCTTTCGGTTTGTGGATCATACACTCATATCCTTTTTGAAATCCGAGTAGCCAACAAAAACACATCGCTTTGCACATGAATCGAAATATTTCTCAAGATTTTCGGGATGTGAACATATACGATACATCCAAAAAAACTCTGTTCAAGATCGGAAGATGGGAATTGAAAGTAAGGATTGTACTCTCGTTGAGGAGTTTGAAAGTCTATTACTTGAGAAGGTGTTCGGTTGATGAGGTAGGCAGCAGATTACGCCTTCACCTCACAAAAATCGAGGCATGTTCATACGAAGAGGGAGGCATGCACCACTCCAAAAGGTCTATTCTTTCTCTACCAATCCATTTGGTTTGGAGCATGGGGTGCACAGGAGGTTTGATGACGACCCATGGTTTCCTCAAAATTCCCGAGAGAGGCATCCATAAACTCAGTACCATTGTCAGATTGCCAAACACGAATCTGCCTTTGATACTAGGTGTGAGTCATTTTGTGAAAATTCTGGAATGCTAGACACACATCACTTTTTTTAATAAGTAGGGACACCCAAGTCATTCTAGTGCATTCATCAATAAATGTCACAAAGTAACGAACTCCAGATATAGAGGGAACCTTGCGTGACTCCAAACATCGAGTGAATAACTCAAATGGTTCGAACTTTTTATTCGTACTCGTGAATAAGAAAATACTATGGTTTGTAGCCGCCCACAAGTGTCACAATGAAATTCCCTATCATTCAATCCCGAAAAGTTTTGGTTGCAATTTCTTAAGATAACCAAAAGAAAGATGTCCTAATCTACGTACATAACCATATATAGTTGTTCGAGCTTCCTGTCTTTATCGTTAGTTTGATTTCGTCAACATTTTCTCGATCCCCATTCTCTAAAGAACTTGGGCAGTAAAGTTTGCCCTAATAACACCATAACCAAGAATCTTCCAAGAATGTCTTAAAAGACACAAAATGAGGGCCAAAAAGTTACAGTACAAGCGAAAGTTGAAGTAATTTGGCTAACAGACAAAAAGTTGTATTCAAGAGATGGAACAACAAGGACAATATCTAATGTGAGAGTATTAGACAAGATAATAGATCCTTCCCCAGTAATAAGGGAGGTGCTACCATTGGCGGTGGAAATAACTGATTGAGAAGAAGGGAGAATGATTTAACTGACTGAGTCCCACGCCATGTGATCGATGCACTCAGATTAATAATCCAAGTTCTATTCTGGCTGCGTAAAATACAAATGCTTTACCAATACCCGGATTGACGGGCAACATTTGTCAGAGGCATGGCGATTTTCTTCCGACGATAAACATCATAGCTTTCCCATCAATCTTTTTACGAGGCTTTTGAGAAGTCCCACCACTCGAATCACGTAAAGAGCCTTTACTCAGGTGATGGGCTTCGAGGGAAAATTATGAGATATATGGTTTCTGCGTACTTCTTTCAGACTGGCCCAGCCTGGATACCATGTCAAACCATCAGAAGTTTCTGCAAGTAAAGACTTCAAAGAGATGTATCTTTCTAAAAGAGGCAATATATAGATACAATTACATCCTAAAAAAATTAGGTCCTAAAAAGGGAAACAAATTTGTTTCTATATCTATATACAAGATTGGTCAACTATCATAATTTCTAGATTAATTACACAAATTATTTCTATATCTATATACAAGATTGTCAACTATCGGCACTTTTGGTGATTAATACTTAATCAATTTAATATTGCAGAGAACACGCGTATTAATCGGCCAACTTAGTTGTACGACAAGCTACAGGTCTTTGACATTAATTAGCTATCTTTGTCCCAAAGCAGCTAAAAGGATTGGACACATGACTTAAGTTATCTTCTTTCCCTTCCAACATTCCAACCACAACTTTCATGGAAGGACAATCTATTGGACACTACTGGATACATCGTGCCTCTACTATGCTAAGTTTCTTTGCAATTGTAATATCATTCTTCAAACTTCCATCGCATTTACCTTCTTGATCCAAATGATTATAATATTCCATATGCTTCACTATTATTTTCTTATTATGTTAGATTATGATCTTTCTTCCCTCCTAAACATTTCAATTCACAACATCGTACCATGCAAACATCTCGCCTTATAAGACACATTCCCAAAATTTTTAGATAACATCTTTAGTGCAATATAGCCCATGGTCAATTTCATCGATGTCATAGATACCATGCTATGCTTCTAGAGCATACTTCCTATTAAACCAGCAAATCAAAGATCTTTGATTAAATTTATGATCACAAAATATTATGAGTTCTATAATTCCTTCAAAAACTTTTGAATATTTATTATATGCTATCTTTTCAACTTATTAGAGATAAACAATAAAAATTATAGAGATTCATAGAGTGAAATGAAGGAAACCAAGGATTACTTCTGCACATATATAAGGGGAAAAAGGGGTTTTGTAAGCAAACGAAAGAGAAGAAACAAATTGATGGTGCTTTTTCTACCGATGCTGGGTTGGAGCTTCTCGGGGCTGTTGGACCGGTCTGTTGGATCGGATCGTCAGACGACCTGTAACCTGCAAAAAAGGGGTGATCCGACGGGGGTGTGACGGCCGCCGCTCCGATGGCTAAGTCGGTTTTTTCTTTATGAGAAGGAAAGAATTCAACAGTTTTTTTTTTAATGGCGTTATTAAGGCGCACTTTATGGTGGAATGGGTCAGATTATAAAGGGAAAATGATTACTTTCCTCAGCTAGATGGTGATACGGTATCTCTCATTGGGTGAGGAGTTTCGTTTTCCTTATCGTGGACTGACTCTTAAGGGATAATGGAGGAGTCGTGATCACGTGTAGGGATCCTCTTTCCTAATTCGCTGGGTGCGATCGTGGAGACTGGGCACTTTTCCTTTTACACGAGTTTTTGGGCCGCCTATATCTCTTGATTACCTGGCATGGAGGTTTCAATTCTGGGCCCGAGCCCATGTACTTTGGCATGGGTAGGATCTAATCTTCACCGGCAATGGGCCTTTATTGGGTATGTGCCCACCCTCTTCATAAGGCGGAGGCTCGGGGGCTCGCACTCGGGCTTGGCGCCGAGCCTTGTGTATGTCGCTTTCTACCCCATCGCAGCCCCCCCACTCTTTGGCCAGTAAGCTTGTGTAAGGGCTGAATCGTTGATCGGCCATGCTTCCACATAGGTTGCAGGGGGTGGTTTGATTCGCTTTGTCGCCAAACGCCTTAGATAATGATGGCGCTCTTTGATTTTCGCGCCCATTTGACGGTTGCTTCATGCCTTTAGAAACATTCCTTGTACGCACTTTTCCACTTCTTCTCGGCGAGTTTGAAGCTGCCTTTGATCAATATAACTCGTTGTGGTGCATTTTGTCGTCCCGCCTTCCTGCAGGGCCGCTTTCCTTGTTTTCCCTTCTGGGCCTTGCCTGCCTTCCTTCTTCTTCACCTATTTTCTTTTCCTTGTTTTGAATTTCAAGTTGTTAGGCGTTGTTGGGCTGGGGGTCCCGCCTCTTCTGCTTTGCTCGCTCTCTCCACCGCTCAGGTCATGCTTGCTTCTCAGAGATCTGATCGCATAGAGGAATGAATGAGGTCTGCAGAATCAGGTCGCACCCGATGGCCTTGCCGTTGTGGTTGCCGGGGTCCTTCAAGTAGGTTATCTTCCTCCGCCAGGCAAGGGCAAGGAGAAGATTAGCAAGATTAGGTATCCCGACGGCTTCGAATATTTAAGGTCCGCCGTGAGGTACGCGGAGGTCGTGGGCCCTAGCCGGGTTGAGCCCTCATACGCTAAAGCCTCTCGCCACTGCTATAAGCCCCCATTCGGGCGGTCCGACCCAGTGTCCCGACCTCCTTACTTTATGTTGTTCCGTTCCCAAGACGGTTCGTTTTTTTTTTAAAGTGCCTTGAGAATGGTCTTCTCTTTCCCATACATCCTTCATCAAAAGCGTTTCTACAAGATTTCAATGTATGCCCGTTTCTAGCTCTCCCCTCAGTCTTTGGGGGCGCCCTGCCGGCCTTTTTTGGTTTTTTCGTGGATAAGGGTCTCTGTGGTCCCTAGTATAGCTCACAAGCGATCTCTTCACAAGGAAAAGGCCTCGTAAGGGCTTCTTGTATATTTCGTTCGCCACCGCTAGACTCATCATTTCCGACCCTCTTCCCACAAGCATTGAAAGAGCGTTATTCTTCATTTCGGGGTCAACATCAAATACAACCCCACGACCAAGACGACACGTCGGGATTCCGACGCATGGATCGCCCGAGAACCCACGTTAGTTTTCTCATGCTAGCAAAATACTTCGAAGATATGCATGCTTATTTATTGCTTAAGACACTGTTCACTTTATCGCCCGCTCGGGAAGCAGTGATACTCAAGGCATATTTCTGACTGAATAATGTATCACGCTGTGTGACTTCACTTATTGTTCCCCTCATTCGAGATCTCCTCCGCTCCCTACCATGGAAATTTCCCTTAGGGGGCCTCTTGTCGTGAAGCCAACTCGGGGAGAACTCCAAGCCTGTAGATTGCCGCGGCGACAGCAGGAGAAAAGTAAAGTGCAAGGCCGGACCCTCCTAAGCCTCCGCCCCGGTAAGGTCCCAAAGTTAGGAGTATCTATTTCACATTCTCCTCGTCAAGGAGCGGGGATAGCGCGCCAAGCTCTCGACGAGGGGGCGTAGCATTGCCCTTCGGGCCGAAAGGTGTCTCGGAGGCGAGCGCCAAGAAGATCGTCGTCCTCCGTCGCAGAGCCAAGGGTTCTTCGAGACGGGCTACTAAATTCTCCATTGAAAGTTCTTCCCATCGTCGGGACTCCTTCTGCAAAACGCCATGCCTTCCCTCCGAGAAGGAGATGTGGGAAGATCGCAGAGCCGAATTCGGGGCGAGGACTCCGTCATTTACCAATGCGAAGTCACACTCCAATGTTTCATCTATCCTTCGAGACTCCGATCCCCGCTGAAGGTGGAAGCTCATGGCGTTAAGGAGGCTCGCCTCCCTATCACCTGTGTGAACCGCCTCCGTATGTCCGAGAGCCCCTTTACTCCGTCTCTGTCGTCAGGCTAATATTATCTGCTAACTTCTTCTTGTTCCTTGGCAGATGGCTACTTATAAAAAGGACCTGGCGAGGAGGGCCATTCAGCCGAGAGCTCTACTAAGGAGCGAGAGCATACAAAAACAAAGTTGCTTCCTTAACCTCCAAAAGGGCTGAGTTGCAAGCTCGAATTCGAAGCTTGACCGAGGATGTTGCGGGGTATAAATCTGACATGAAGAACACCTCGATCGCAAAGGCGAGAGCTGAGGACAGAGCAAAGAAGGCCATAGAGGGCCCGAGGGTTGTTGAGGATGAGCTACGGGTGGTTAAGGAAGACTTTCAGGCTGCCAGGGAGGAGTTATGCACCAAAGCAAATGACGCTGGGATTGGGCTCCGCCGAGAGCCTCATGGAGCTCGGGCCGAGGAATGCATGTTGCGGTGGACCCCGTGAGGCAGGAGGCTATGGTCGGCCATGTGACGGAGTAATAGCAAAGTCAAGGATCGAGGCCCCACTTCAGCCCTCCGGATGGCTTGCTTTTCCAACGCAGAGTCGCTGGGCTTTTCCCGGTTTGACTTCGATTTTCCGCCTTAAATCCATGAAGAGGAGGCGGAAGAATCCATTTCTGAGGACGAGGTGGATCCCGGGGTGTCCTCTGATACCCCTAGCCTTGTGGGTTCCTTCCTCCCCGGTGAAGTCGAGGTTCCCACGGGGCCAGCGCTCTCCCCTCCCGCCCGTCAGCCCCACCTCCCAACCCAAACGACTTGGAGGCTCGCACTATTAAGGCCACTTGTAGCTCTCCCTCAAACATTTAGGCCCCTCAGGTAATCTCGCTTTCCGAGCTCTAAGCCTTGGACATTTGTAATGCCAACATTGGTTTTGTTATTCTATGGACATCCGTCCTTCTACCTTATTTGTTTCCCCGCTTTCTTTTTATGACCTGCGGTTGAAGGCTTCCCGATCACCCACCTTTGAATAGCTGGGCTCTCACCGAGCCATGTAGCCCCCTGACACCGAAAGCAACCGTGTTTCTCATCAAATTGAGCTATGTGGCTCCTTTGAAACTGAGTTGTATGGCTCCTTTGAGGCTAAGCCACATGGCTCCCTTGAAACTGAGCTACAAGGCTCTTCTTGAAACTGAGCTATAAGGCCCTTCTGAGACTAAGCTACATAGCTCCTAGGCTACTTGGCCTTCTGGGCTGTCGAGTTCTTTTAAGAACTGAGCTGCATGACCCCTTTGAAACTGAGCTACATGGCTCCTTAGCTACTTGGTTTTCTGGGCTGTCGGGTTCTTTTAAGAACCGAGCTACATGGCTCCTTTGAAACTCAGCTACATGACTCCTTGGCTACTTGGCCTTCTGGGCTGTCAGGTTCTTAAGAACCGAGCTGCATGGCCCCTTTGAAACTGAGCTACATGGCACCTTGAAATTGAGCTACAAGGCTCTCTTTAGTATCCGAGCTCCTCGGCTCCTGATCTGATCTACATGGCCTCGCTACTTTAGCTGCTGTCTCTCTTAAGAACCGAGCCTATGGGTCCCCGTGAAACCGAGCGCTATATGGCCTTCTTGAACCGAGCTAAGTCTCTTTAGTATCCAGCCCCTAGGCCCCGATCCGAGCCATGGCCCGCTACTTGGCCTTCCGGGTCGCCAGTTCTTTTTAAGAACTCGGAGTTGCATGGTCCCTTTTGAAACTCCGAGCCATATGGCCTTGAAACCGAGCTACAGGCTCTCTTTTAGTATCCGAGGTCGCTTTCGCCTCGATTCGAGCTACATGGCTCCTTGGCTACTTGGCTACTTGGCTACTTGGCCTTCTGGGTTGTTGGGTTCTTTTAAGAACCGAGCTACATGGCCCCTTTGAAACTAAGCTACATGGCTCCTGAACCGAGCCAGCTCTTCTCTTTAGCATCCGAGCCCTCTGCTCGACAGAGCTACATGGCTCTTTCTTCGCCTTCCTCCCCAGGGCGCGCTTGGTTTTAATGCGCATCTATGGAAAATTGAACGACTGCGTGGCTTTCCTGCCGCCCTAGTTTCTTTATAAATAATACCTCTCTTCGACTTGGGTCGTTGTTATACACTCCATCCCTTCTTCATCTCTTCAATAGTTCCGAGTTCGTACATGATGAAGCTGGAACACAACCGTCACGCACGTAGTCTCGGTCTGATCGCAGACCGACGCTTGCCTTTGACATTCCGCCATTTATGAGCTGCGGTTTTTCCCTGCTCTCCCTAAAGGAGCTGTGTTGTTCCTCAGTCCTACCCATTGATGGAATCGATCTGCACGCCGTAAGGATTATTTTTAAGTCCTGCTTCCTCCATTATACCTCCTTTTCTCTTCTTTTCTCCTTTCTCCTTCCTTTTCTTTCTTCTCCTTCATTTTCTTTCTCGTGGTTTTTTCGCTGACTAAGTGTCGTCGATGTAAAGAACTGGCCATTGACAGAATTCTCCGAGATGTGAGAACCCAGCTTTTGCTAATTGTACCTGAGATAACTAAAATAAAATTACAGTTCTTTGGAAACGTGTGTACTTGTCTGATGTTTGTTTTTTTTTTTTTTTTTTTTTTTTAACGATCTACAAGAATATTAATCAAGCTGAAAATGAACATAAAGATTGTTTATTAAAGTAAAACTGTGAATTTCTTAGTAAAAGCTACAATCCGAGGTCTAAATAGTAGAATCTACCAGAGTGCTTTGCTCCAAGAATGTATGCTCTTTTCCTTCTCTTTCCTCGGCTTTGAAGTTCATAGTTGCCGGTCGGATCATTCGCGATACCAAGGAGTCTCTTCCCATGGTCCAGTAGGGGCCCCGCGGCGGGCCTTTCCGTGCAAGGAGCTTTTGTGAACTAGGTCACCGAGCTTGAAAGTCTCGGGCCCGACCCTCTGGCCGTAATATTTTGATGTATTTCTAAGGAGAAGTCCCGGCATGCTTTAGAACCCGTCATGTTTTTTTTTCTTCCAGAGGTCAAGGCTTGTAGCTGAGACTTCTCGCGTGTCTGCATTTGCGAACCCACCTCGGGGTGATTTTAGCAGCCCAACCTCGACGATAGCTACAAATTCCGTGCCAAATGCCAGTGCGAACAGAGGCTTCTAGTTATTGATCCAAGGTGGTAGTTCATATGCCCATAATACCTTGGGAGGTACTAAACCCATTTTCCTTTAGATTTTCCAGCTTTAGTCTTATAGTCAGCTGAGAGTCCTTATAGTGACTTTTTCTTTCTTGTCCGTTGGATTGTGATGAGCCGGGATGAGTAGTAATTTTTGATTCTCAGCTCAAGTGCAGGTCTCTAAACTTAGAATTTGTCGAACTGCTTTCCATTACTTGGAATACCAAGGGCCTGGGATTCGAACTGTAATTAATGTGGAACGCCAAACAAAGTTACGATCTTTGTTCTTGATCACAGTTACGGCTCAGCCACCACTTGGTGAAGCAACTTGATCTCACAACCCACACTGCTTTTCTCCCATGGGTAGGGGCCTCAATATCCGGGCCATCGTTGAAAAGGCCAAGGGTCGGTGATTGAGGTCATGCCCTGACAAGAGGTGAGAGATCTAGCATGCCTTGATGTGTCTTACATTTTAACCAAATTGTGAAGGCTCTTTAAGCATTGTAGGCCAATATCTCGCTCGTTGTCTTGTTTGAAGGATCTAGCCCACATGGCTGCCATAGATACCTTGTGCACCCTCTGCTACCTGTAATTATTTTCCCTCCTACTTCAATTAAGGATGGGTGTAGAAAAGCCTCTTTTGTAAAGGATCCCCCGATGATCGGTGAATCGTCGACCTGGGCCCCGAGCTTCGGGAGGCTTCCTTAGACATCACTCGCAATATTCCATCCAATTGGGTAATCCCATGGGTACATCCAGCCTTGGCTCTACACACGGACACTTCTTCATCTTTGACGCCATCGAGGGTTCTGAGGGCTCCGCCGATACCGGGCCTGGTCTGTGATCCTCCCGTGATGCTATTTTTGGCTTTTGCCGTGGCATCCGCCGCAATTCTCGCCTCGGGACGTGCTCGACCAACCCGCACGGTAACTTTTTACACGCTCCAAAGACTTTTGAAGTAAAGGATCATTTCTCACCCCCGTCTCGTAGGAGTCTTCTATATCCGTTTCACCACCAATCGGGAATCACCGCATACCCCGCCTGATCAACTTCCATGTAGAGCGGGCAAGATTAAGTTCCGCCATGACAGCCTTCATACTCGCCTTTATCGAGGCTTGAATCGAACTGAGGCTGTATTTTAACGGCCAATCCCGTCCGGAGTGTCGATCAAACCCACGCCGCCCTGGAATTGGCGGCCCCGTTTACGGACAATCTCTAGACGGGTAAGTTTCAAGGCCAACTGAGAAGCTGTGGTCAGGCAGGTATTTTGAGGGAGTAAATCTGAGATACAAACCCGCAAGACCCCGTCATCCTGCTGTCTTACAGATTCCACACCCCTGAGTTCACAGTCATTATTATTCTTCTTTAAACAAATATCGTTATTATATTCAAGTTTCAATATAAGAATACACAGATTAACTTCCACCTGAGTCTCCTGTCCTCTGTCGCCATAAGAGTATAGATCATTGATACATCTCCATCTTATTCAAACTATACAAAAACTGGTTGCAACCCAGATTTTCATGTTGATTATTCCAAATACACAGATGAGATAATTTAGAGGCGTCTGAGCACCCAGAATGCTCTGACGTGGCAGCAGATCCAGCCAGATCAACGTACCAACAACATGGTTAACACGTTGATCTGTTAACAAACGATCTCCATTTACAACGTCGATCTTCTCACAACAGATTGATTTATTGATCACGATCATTAAACGATTATTCTGATTGTTAACTACATACTGATTTAAATATAGAATATCATGTCTCCATATCAAAGATTTTATCACTATCACCGACTTACCTTCCAAATCCCAGATCAAGTTCAGCTTGAATGAATGAAGATCCAACCGTCTTTATGAATAACCAACGAAAACTCAATTGGTACTTCTCGCTTAATCACTTCGCTGATCGGTTCGCCTTAACATCCCATCACCCAGATGTCAACATGAGTAGTTTTTCTGCTCTGTCATCGCCCATCGCCTTGTATCACTCGCCATCCATCCACTTTCTTCCCGATCGCAGTCGTTAACACTTAAAACACCATCCATGGCACAGCCTTCCGATCGCGAAATCTCCGCTCCATCCGCGTCATCCATACTCCACCATTTTTGGACCTTCAACTCATTTCGTGGGTCCTTTTCTCCGCAGATTCATCAACGCTTGAAAGATACAACAAAACAAATTAATCGACCGTTGATGTAGCTTCCGCCACCACAAAGAACCTTGACCAAGGTAAGGGTAATTGATGTGTTCCTCGGTCGATTCCTGATATATAGTTTGTAAATTTTGGACGCTTGTTAAGGTTTTCCATTTTCGGGTCATTTAGGGTAATTACCGAAAATGTTTGTACTGAAATTGGACACCAATTGGTCAAATTAAAATTGAAGTTGGATTAGTGAAATCGATATTGTTATGATTTATCGAAGGTTCAATTTCAAAAGTTAGCTCAGAAAGCCCCAATTTTGGGTACCGGGCCTATAGGGCACATCGTATAATTGGACATGTCGGAGTTCAATTTAGATAGTTTCATAGTCCTAGAAATTATTCTAAGACATTTGGGGCATCCTAATGTCTTTGGTTTGGGTTATCGGAGCCTAAATTGCATTTTTATTATATCGCGAATCACGCTCGAGCCCGAGTACGAACCCCAGGAGGTGACTGAAAGATCCAGAAACTGTGAGTGGTTTATATATTTTAAATGCTTTAGGGTATTATTATGATATATAATTGTGGTTAATTATTTCATATATACATTATTTGATCGAATGGTTGGTTATGCATAAATATCAGTATCTGTTCTTATATAAACAAGTTATCATTTCATGTGGATTTTGTCAACATTTGAAATATTTGGAAATTTTACTGAGTTCATGGATAAATTTGTGGTATTTAAACATTTTGGTACATGGATTGAGGTTTTAAACCGCTTTGAAAATTCACCAACTTAAGAAATGAATTTTGAGACTTTGTGAAATGATTATAATACAGTATCGTTGGAAAGGTATATGTGAGTAAGAATACCGTGTTGGTTGTTATAGGTTGATGTACCATATAGTACCAGAGGATTGATTCAGTATCCATATTATAGTGAAATAGGTTTGCCACGGTGTCGTGAGGTTGGATTCATCCAACGGTTATAGATTATTTCCACGACCGTGAGGTTGGTTTACCCGACGGTTTATTAGTTGTCACGTTGTCGTGAGGTTGGTTTCATCCAACAGTTACATATTATTTCCACGGCCGTGAGGTCGGTTTACCCGACGGTTTATTAAGTTTGCCACGGTGTCGTGAGGTTGGTTTCATCCAACGGTTATATATTATTTCCACGGTCGTGAGGTCGGGTTTACCCAATCCATAGATGGGTACATGGTACTGTAAGACATTGTCAAGTTCTGTGGTAGTGATAACCATTTATGTTAGGGTCATGGAGGTGGGGGTGTCCTACGGTTTATGAAGGGTATATGGTACGGTACATTGTGGGGTTCTGAGTAAGCTATAACCATTCCAATAATTATGGTTATTGTGTTTTCATGATTATTTGTACGACATGGGGTCTATACACTTTATGCTCAATTTTTATATTGTGAATAAATTCAGGTTATAATTTTGGTTAAAATTGAGCATGGATTTCATATTGTTGACTTGGTATAAGTTTGGGTTTTGTGGAATGATTTTTAAACGGGGAACTTTGTAAAAGAGTGGACGTGAAGTCTTGAGAGAAGAAATCTTCGAAAATAAAAATATTATTTTCCTTATAAATTATGTCACTCACTGAGATTTATTATCTCACGTTTTATTGTTTTAAATCTGTTCCCTAGGTCCAGGTTGTTCGTAGAGACCTACCTCACGCTAGCATCTACATCACTTTGCGCGACAATTACAGATTCTATCCTATCTATCCGCTTTCTTTATTTTATTGGACTTATGTATTTCATCAGACTCTTCAAATTCACAAACACTCTTAGAATGCTCTGATTTTAGTATTGAACTCATATGAGCCCTTATTATGTGTGTTTGTGGTTATGACCTACCGTAATATAGGTCGGTTGTGGAGTTGAGCGGTTGTGGATCTTTTTTATATATGGTTGGGGCATTATAGTTATCGTGATGTGCTTATTTTCTTCTTAAAGGGTTCCATCGATAGTCCCTGTGTGATCGTACGCTGGGACTTCACTAGCGGACCAACGTGGGAATCTGGGAGGATTCCTGCCTGGTCTTGTCGTGCCTTTTTCAGAACCTGAAAGAACGGTCGGCATTTGTTGCTAGATCTAGATACAAAACAGCTCAGAGCGGCTATTCTCCCAGTCAAACGTTTGATTTCTTTAGTGTTTGAAGGTGCTTGCATGTCTAGCACGACTTTTATCTTGTCTGGATTTGCCTCTATTTCTCGGCAGTTGACTATGAAACCCAAGAACTTTCCGGCTGAGACTCCGAAGGCACACTTGGTTGGGTTTAACCTCATGTTATAGACCTTCAGGACCTGGAACGACTCAGCTAGGTGGGCTACGTGGAATTCGGCCTTAACTGATTTTACCAACATGTCATCTATATATACCTCCATAGACGTTCCAATCTACTTCTAAAACATTTTGTTCACTAGCCTTTGATAGTTGGCCCCAACGTTCTTTCAACCCGAAAGGCATCACCTGGTAACAATACGTACCTTGCCCTGTCACGAATGAGGTCTTCTCTTGGTCACTAGGGTTCATTCTGATCTGGTTATATCCCAAGAAGGCCCATGAGTCGGGTGAAGTTCGCGGCTAGTCAGACGCCCACTATAAGGTCGATTCGAGGTAGGGGAAAGCCATTCGCTCGGGATGTTCCTCATGCCACTTTAGGAAGTCAATGTGCAGAGCCGCCATTTGCCATTTGCTTTTTTTACAAGGACTACATTGGCCAACCAGTCATGGTATTTTACTTCTCGTATGGCTTTGGCTTGGAGGAGTTTGCCAACTTCTTCATTGATCTCCTTCTGCCTTTTTGGGGTGAAACTCCTTCTTTTCTGTTTGATGGTTTGGAGGCAAGGCTGATGTTCAGCTTGTGCATGATTACTATGGGGTCAATTCCTCCCATATCCTCCTACTTCTGGGCGAATACTTCTTTATTATGTTTTAAGAAGTGGATAAGGAGGTCCCTGACGCCTAAATTAATTCCGACCCGGGATGTGCACTGGGGATGTCCCCACTGGTCATTGCCGTATCAGCTCTAGTTCTTCTAAGGGCGTAGGTCGGATGCTTACCTCATCTCTCATGTCGAGCTCATCCATGTAGATGCTGCTAACCGCTTTTTGTTTCATTGATGCTGAGTCTAGCTACGCGCTGATCTCCCTGAACCATTCCTACCCCATTCGCAGTGGGAAATTTGATAATCATATGATAGGCGTAAGGATGGCCCTTATGGCATTGAGGGAGTGGTCTTCCCTAATAGTATGTTATTATAAGTCGACAGGCATCCACTACGAGGAACCTCACCGGCGTGGCCCCGCACCGGGGATCTCCCAAAGTGAACACTAGTCAGACGACCTGGCAAAGACTCTTTCTCCTGAGATTCCCCACACAGTGAGCGTGGACCGCCTAGTTTTTCCCTTCCGATGCCCATTTTATCGAAGGTTAACGTGAAGATGATGTCAGCCGAGCTTCCGTTGTCAACCAAGACCCTGTGTACCGTCTTGTTGGCTACGACTGCCCTTATTACCAATGGATCGTCATGAGGATGCTAGCGCCCCATGCTCCAAGGCCTCAAAAGCTGCTGTGGTGGTGTTCAGTCGAGGAGCTGGACGCTTGTATTTCCAAACATTTCCGACCGACGCTACACGTATGGGTCTTCCTGCCGAGCCGACTCCCCCGCATATCCCGAGATCACCTCGGATTTCCCAAGGGTCAGCCGATGTCAGTCGAGCCGGGCTGACGAGGTGATGGGGGCGGCTCTTGATCCCAACCTTCTGAGGCCACGAAGTGGCGAAGATGTCCACGCCGGATTAGGTATTCAATTTCCTTCCTCAGTTGGATGCAATCATCTGTTTGGTGTCCATGATCCCTGTGGAATTCACAATACTTGTTTAAGTCTCTTTTCACTAGGTCTGTCTTCATCTAAGACGGCCACCTTAAAAACTTTTCATGTTGCGTCTTGCATAGGACCTATGACACCGAGGCTGTCAAGGGGATGAATTGTCGAGGTGGATATCGCTGCTGTAGATCAGGTTGAGGTGGGCCCAAACGGTCCCTAACGTTGCCTCTCGTCTCGAGACTGCTTCTATTCTCTCCGTCCCTTCGCTGATCTATCCCCTGCCTCTCGCCTCCGGGCTTCGTTCTCGCTTTTTCTCGCCCCTGCTTTTCTCCTTTTGAGTAGAGGAGTTTTCCCGCTTAGATAGAAGGGCTTCTTCGCCATTGATGTATTTCTCTACTTTGGCGAGCACCTCGGCCATGCTTTGCCCTCGAGGGCCTGAGACGGAAAACATCAAGCCTTTTCGACCGCACGCCTAGCCCAACATGAAAGCCGTGGATGGCAAACTTCTATCCGATGTCTACCTTTAATGACTCGTGTTAAACCTCCGGACGTAGGACCTCAGTTCTCCCGTGGGTTTCGCTTTATGGTCGCTAGCGATAGCTGCTTCCCGTATCCGAAAGCTCCCATGAAGTGATAGACGAATGCTGGCGGAAAGCTCAGATGAGATCGACGAGGGCGGAGCTCTGTTAAAACTGTGCGTTAAAGTCGGGCCTTTTAGCGTGATGGCTAAGGCTCGTGATCTAATCCGGGTCCCGTATCCGTAGCTCCATCTCGATTCTCAGGTACTGGTGTGTGTGGCTCCACACAGGATCTTTGTTCCGCCGAACGTTATCTGAAAGCATTCTAACTTCGCTGAGAGGGAAGTAGAACCCGGGGCTCGAACGGATCTCGTTGCTGCACCAAAGACCATGGAGACCGGAGCTCGCCCTTTTCAATCGCTTCCCTTCATGTGGCCGGTTTCGCCGATGCCCGGAGCGCTGCTCCCATGACCGTTCCCCTATCTCCTGCTGATAAAGGGTGGGTCCATTACCTTTGTTGTTTCTTCTAGGTATTCCCTCTTTGCGATCCTCTCCTGGGAGTTTATAGGGATCCTGCTCCTTGGCTTGGCTAGTTTCTCTCCCTCTCCGTCACCGTCTCGAGGGAGCGGCCAGCTGCCTCCCGCAGCCGCTACATTTATCTGGTGCGCTCCTCCAAGTCTCTCAGCAAACGTTGCTTAGTGAGGCGGAGTACCTTCATCCACGCATCGGGCATGCAAGAGTTTCAAGAGCGCCTCTGATGGTCCGCTATCCGGCCGCCCCCGTCGGGCCTTGCGCCCTGAAGGCGTGGACTCCCGCCTCATGTTTCGGCCGATACCATCGCCATCGAGAATCTCGCGACGTAGCGAACCGCCGCTCTCACGACCGCACCAACCATCGGTGCTTCTACCGAGGTCGGGCTGAGCTTCAGGTCATTGGACCGGCCTGATCGAATCGTCTGGACAACCTTACAACCTCGTGAAAAGGGGTGATCCGACGGGTAGCCGGCCACGCTCCACCCATGCTCTGGGCTTTCTTTCGAGAAGGAAAGAATTCACCGCTTTTTTTTATGCATGCTATTGCTGCGTACCTTTGTGGTGGCATGGGCCTGCATTTATATGGGAAAATGGTTACTTTCCTTGTTGATGGTGATACTCAAGATCTCTCCCTCATTTTGGTGAGGTGTCATTTTCCTTATTATGGACCGACTCTTAAGGGATACCCGGCGAGCCTCACATCACGTAGATTCTTCTTCCTAACTGCGGGGTGCTGGATCGTGAGACTCCGCACTTTTCCTTTACATGAGCTTTTGGGCCGCCATATTCTTGATTACCCTACAGGAGGTTTCACTCGGGGGCCCGGCCCATGTACTTTGGCATGGGTAGGATCTAGACCTCACCGGTGGGCCGGGCTTTATCGTAGAGGCTCCAAATCTTTCATGCGCGGAGTTTGGGCTCGCGCCCCGGGCTTCGCGCCCGGAAGCAGCGATATGTCGTTTTCCACCCCATCACAAACTAAGAATTATCATGATCTTATCCTCATAGCTGAAAAGAGGAATACGAATCACCTGTAAGCAGCATTTATCCATGGAGCACCTGCAAATTAAAGAAAATAGTCCAATTAGCATTTGCGCCTTTTGAATAATAGCTTACATGAGTTTATAATTACTCCTCTTCCATTGCATCTGTTTTTGAGGTTTTGCAGCTTCCAATAAATAGGATCTGGCCAGTATTCATCATAAAGCATAAATACTTGGAATGTAGCATTGAAAATCTTCCGGCAAGATGTTAGGTTCACATCTGTGAGATAGACATAGGAAGGAGTGGCATAAACTGGGTTTTAATTACTTGAGAGAAAACTGCAAGGGATGGAAATAATAAGCTGATCAGATGCTTTATTTTTTGAACAGTTGAAAGAGAAGTCGTCTATGGATATGGATATGGAGTAATCATATGTGAACCGGAAGGGAGAGGCATATAAATTAAGGATTTGATGCTGCTTTTGAAGGCAACAATAGGGTAAACCGGTAACAATCTCCTGAGAAGTATAATCTATTTTCATCACCCAGAGTTTTACCGAATTGGAGGGAAGCCCTAGTATGGTCTGATTCTTCTTCTCTGAGCAATATAACTCAAACCCCGGATATCCACAGTGGTCTGGCTGCTGCTTTAGCCGGAACGGAAACCGGAAAACCGGACCATGGTGGCTGCACTGCCACGCCTTGCACTCATCATCATCTTGGCTCCGATCTACCTAAAAATATCTCTGCAGACATTAATCTCATAAACAACAAGAAGAAGAAGAGTAAAGGGATGCCCATTTTTAATTAGTTAACCAACTGCTTCTCTAGTTTGAATTTGCACTTTCTTCTCACCTGCTTTATACATGCATATATGTAACTAGATTTGTTTGTTTCGAAAGAAGTACGTATTAGGCTACCGATTTAGAAATAAAGATAAAATATGTATATACGAACAACGGAAAATACATGGTTCAACTAAACATGTTAGGAAAGAATAATTGGCTTTCTACATGTAGAGATACTACCTTAATCACTTGGGATACTACATTAACCAATTATTTGAGATAGTACCTATAATTACTTAAGGTAGTGCCTCAAGTGATTAAGGTAATACCTTTGCATGAAAGTCAATTATTCTTGATATGTTCTAAACCATTTATTTTACATTCTTCATACCTTCTTTATTTTTATTTTCAAATAAATAGCTTGATACATAATTTTCTAAAAAAAATAATAATAATTTTTATCTCAGAATCTGAAATTTAGTTGAAAAATATATATTAGATAATTGTTGTATCAGCATTTACTAACATGCCCGTATGAGGAAAAAAAAGTATTATCTTTTAATAGAGTGATTCTAAATAATGGGAAGCTTGCAGTTGGGATGTGGTCTTATTAAGTATGGGTGCAAAGTTTCATATGGATTAGAAATATGGAAGATTAGGAGTTAATAAGTATGGAGAATATTTAATAAGACGCCTTTTGGGAAGAACCCAAAAATAAAATTACGAGGGCCTCAAACCAAAATTAGATAATATCTTACCAATGTAGAGAGGATACTTGGTATTACATCTTTGTAGTATTTTGTTCTATGGAGACTCTAACTTGGTCCTTTCCTTATGCCCGGCCGAACCTGTAAATAGGATACTTAATAGTCCAATATATATGTTAAGACAAGTTGTAACTAGGGAGATACTTCACCCCTACCTCTCACCTTTTTTGGAACTCATCACAACCCAGAGACAGAGTAAATAGGCCTCATCTCTCTCTCTCTCTCTCTCTCTCTCTCTCTCTCTCTCTTAAACTTTAATGATGAGGGAGGCGCAATTCGTGGGAATAGGCTTCATAACAGCAGTCCTTCATGCCTTCTTCCTTTCAATATGTGTTGTTGGTAAGGATGACAAGTACCACCAGAAGATATGCAGCCCCTCTTCCTGCGGAGATATTCGGAACATTTCCTATCCTTTTCGATTACAGGAGATCCTTCAGCTGCGGTTTCCTTGAGTATGAATTCACTTGCGAAAACAATCATACTATGGTAAACCTCTACCCCGGGAAATACTATGTTGCAGAGATCAACTACCATAATTATACCATTCGGGTAGTTGATCCTGAGCTAGCCAAGAAGCACAACTACTGTCAGATCTCCAGTTCACTCCTTTCTGTTGCTGAATATTACAAAGAGTATGGATTTCCATACTATATGACTGATGAATTTACAACTACTTACTCTAGTTGGCCTGTACTTCCATCCATAATCCCTAAAACAGTTCTAATGGAGTGTGATCAGGCAGTCAGTGACGACAACTACATTTCTATAATCCCATGCAGTATTAACGTTAGAACCACAACATACACTTATGTAGTCAACGCTAACAGAATTTCTGCAGGAGAAATTCGGTATTCATGCACTGTCGTCACATACATGGTTATTCAACAGTTGAAGCTATATCCGAAGCCGAGAAAAGTACTTTCGATGGCGGATTTACACGATTATTTGCTTATGGGGCTTCAGCTTTCATTTACCTCAATTTCTGCAACCGCCATTGCAGAATGAAAGGGCAAATTTGCAGTGCAGTTGAATGGAATGTCCTTCAATGCTACAAGACAGGGAACTACCATCTTCCCGATACTTCTGAGAAAAATTGTGAGTAAATTGAAATTTAGAGTATGTTTGGTTTCTATTTTTAAAAACAATTTTATGTTTTCAAAAATAAGAAGAATAAGAAAAGCAGGTTTGATTCTTAGTTTTTTATTTTTGGTTCTGAAAAACACATAAAACATAGAAAACATTAAATTCCAAAAACAAAAACGCCAAATAACACGACACTTAATTCCTTGAAAATCTATATATTCAATATTTATCAACATTTAGAACCTCTTTCACCTCCCACTAAAAGGCTCTAGTAGGAGAAATAAATTCCTTCATATTCACTTCACTGATCGTGTTCGGGTCGATTTAGACTTCCAATACCCCTCACAAGTGAGGTTAGGCTTTTTTTTCCAACTTTCTGAGGATGTTATGTAGAACCTCCTCCATCGTAATCCGCATAACTCTGGCCATCTCTCGATACCATATTAATATTTTAACTCCTTTCTTACCTCCTACTAAAAGACCTTGTAAGAGGGTCGCTTTCATATATATTCACTTCAATCGACCGTGTTCAATCGACATGGAACTTCCAACAATATTTATGCTAGTCAGTTTTATCTTTTCTTGCATGAGTCATCAATATTTGTATCCCAATTATGGTGGTTCGCTTAATCTTGCAGGCTTTGACATTAATAATCACTTCATCACAAGTCTTCATGAGTAAGGCTTCTTCAATTACCAACTTTCTTTGAAATAAAATTTTCATTTTATTCATTTTAATTTCCATATTTTACACATTGGACTTAATTTCCTTGTTAACAGAGGGGTTACTTTCTTCCCTCACCTTAAAATTCCAAGGTAAGATTGCTATTTGCAATTATTAATTTCTCATACACAAGACAAAGGATTTATTCAGAGTCCTCTATGGACTAACATGTCTTGGATGGTTTGATATAGGATTTCAACTAGACCTTAGTGATTGTCAACTTTACTATCCCTGCAACTTCTCCATGATTGGTAAGACTTTCTAATTAACTGATCACATGCCTCCTCCTTTGATGTTAGTCATGCCTCTCACTTATACTGCTCCATATTTTTAATTTGTTTACATTTCTTTGTTTTACCAGGAGGCTGGATAGTGGGTATTATTGGTAAGGCCACCAAATTCCAACCTACTTTTTTTTTTTTTTTTTTTTTTTGTAAAGATGCCCAAATAATGGAATTAAGACCAAAATGTTTTGACTGTTTCTACACAAACTGCTCCACTGTGAAACCCATTATTTGCGATAGAACAGCTGTAATTTTTTTCTTTTTTTTTTTCTTTTTGATGAAACAAAGATCTTGATAGAAATAAAAAATCAATATATTTAATTAAAATTCTAAAGTTGTTCTCCGATCCAATTATCAATAACTTGTATGGATTGATATAGGTTTGATACCAAGGATGGTAAATGCTTTGGTATGCTAAGTGTTAAAGAAGTTATTGAGGCATTCATATCAAACTCAAATTTTAAAAGCTTGAGTTTTTAGGAGAGTTGATCATTTAACATGGTATCGGAGCTTAGTTTGACAAGAGGTCCTGGAGCCACTTCTATGCAATATGAATCCCCATTTATTTATTTGGAAGTCCATGAAAGACTGTTTAATTTGTGTGACTCTACATGCGGGTATATATGGGGCAACATGTGAGGGGTGGTGTTAAGAAGCATAATATTCATATCAAAATCAAATCGTAAAAGCTTCAACTTTTAGGAGAGTTGGTTGTTCAAAAGCAAAGTTACATATGTACTCATCATCGAAAATTCGTTTAAGTCACATTTTTTTATATATTCTTATTAGGTCTAGTATATGACAGCAAACAAATGCACACAGGTGATGGCTTACATTCTGAATAAATGGTTGCTAGAGTAGCTATTTCATGGCTGTCTAAGAATGCAACCACCTACTTTTTCCAACATGATGTTTTAATGGTTTTCTTCCATCTATATTTGATGAACCTTTTATTTTGTTATCTTTGTTCTTTTAAAAAAATATTCATTGATTTCATGATATTTGATTTGTGTTTAGTCCCAGGAAGGGCTCTAGTCGGACTACTTTGCCTATTTGTGTATTTGATTTACAAGTTTCATCGAAGACATCTATCATTAGACGATGCTTGTTGAAGAATTTTTACGTTAGCCACAAAAATCTCCAACCCATCAAGTACTCCTATTCGCGATATAAAGAAGATGACTCCATAACTTCAAAATAAGTTAGTCAAGGGAGGCTATGGCTCTGTATATAAAGGAAAACTTCGAAGTGGTCACACTGTAGCTGTGAAAGTATTGCTCATGTCAAAAGCTAATGGACAAGATTTCATCAATGAGGTTGCTACAATAGGAAGAATTCATCATGTTAATGTGGTGAGACTAGTAGGATTTTGTGTGCAAGGATCCAAATGGGCACTTATATATGACTTCATGCCCAATGGCTTTCTTGATAAGTTTGTTTTTCTTAAAGAAGAAAAACAACACTTTGAGTCGGGAAATGATGTACAAGGCTCCACTTCGAGCGGGCGTGGGATTGAATATTTACATCAAGGTTGTGATATGCAAATTCTACATTTTGATATCAAGCCGCACAATATTCTTCTTGATGAAGACTTCACACCAAAAGTTTCAGATTTTGGTCTCGCAAAATTGTATTCAATGTATGAGTATGGGTGTTTTTGTCGCAGGAACGTTGGATACATTGCTCCGCACTGTTCTAAAATATTGGAGGCGTTTCGCATAAGGCCGATGCAGCTGGTGGTTTGAATAAGACAGCTGAAATGGTAGGAAAGAAAGAATGTAGTCCAAAATGCAAACTGATCAAGTCAAATATATTTTCCAATGCTGAATGCGACAAATGGTTGATCACAGGAGAGTAATATAGACTGGGATACCCAGATGAAAAGAAGTTTAAAGTGAAAACAGTTATAGTTGCATTGTAAAGTATAAATGAACCCATTGAATCAGTCCTTCAATGAGCAAGCCTTGAGATACCGGAAGCGAGAGCTGATAATGAATGCCTCCTAAACCAACTCTATACTCAGAAACAACCCAAGATCATGTTGAGTAATCAAACAGCAGAACCAATTCTCGAAAGTGTGTAATCTCGAGCACAATTACATTGGATGGAAGATAGTGTAGTGTTTTATGAATTTCCATGTTATCTCCTATGGTATGAGATTTGTAATTTTGGACTAGATGTATGAATGATAGCTCCTCTTTTGCAATGTCCATATAATGTAATATTAATTGTCCTAAAGCATGCATAAGTAGAGTACCCTAGCAACAAGTTTATAAACATGTAATAGCTGTTACCTATGCGCGCCTTATGTAATTGAAATAGCACCAAATAACAATATTTGTTGTTTCAAAGTCTAGTTTCATAATACTCCAATGATTTTTGCTCCATTGGTATATATATTTAGTGAGATTAATATTTTTTTTAAATGGTTAAAATGATAAGAAAAATATTTAAACCTAATGGTAATATATATTTAGTGCAACCATTAGAGTATTAACATGAAGTTATCCTTAACCATAAAAAAGTAAGTAACTCTTTCAACTTTACAAAAGTAACAACACTACATGAAGAATAATTAAAAACATCAATCAACATTGTTGATGGTTTAGCTGGAGATGCACATGCTATATATTTATTTTGAACCACTTCTCAATGTTTAATTTATCTTTGGAATGGGTCTTTAGCATTGATGGTAAACTTTTTAGAACTCCTCAATACATGCTAGACCTAACGATTATTCATCCCAAATGCTTAATCTTTGCAAGCCAACAACTTTATATCAATCAAGCTTATTTTTAATTACAATTAACACTAACAACTCAATAAGTGGATGTCTAGCTTCATCTAACTTATTAAAATTGTAGGAAATGATATGATATAATCCACTTTTGACCTTAGTCTCATGGTTTTGTTTTTAAGCTCTTACGGATATTCTCAACCTCATTAACTTAATCCCCTTATCTCTAACCAGTGTACCACTTTGGACCCGGACCCAAAAGAAATTAACAACTTTTATTTTGTGGAAAAAGAAAAGGTTTAGATAAAAGCAAAAAGCAATCTTAAATTTAATTACCTAGTGGGTTATTTAATTCTATAATATAGATTTCATATCCTTATCAGTGTTTCACACCTTTTCTGTTTTTCAAAAAAAAAATATAACAGATTAACTTTAATTAAGATAAGTATTATAAATGTAATCGATACTTTGGACCCATTAGACCAAAGGTGTAAAAGTAGTGGCTTTGCAAAAGGAAAGCATCTAGAGAAATTCTAAGAATATAATGCAAGAAATATTCTAGGGTAGCTGACGCGTGTGTTGATGCCTTCCAGGGTTGATGTGTTAAAGAAACATAATGAATGCACTCGAGGCAAAGTTATGAAAGCTTGATCTATAATGCATGGCGTGATCTATATGCTGTATTTTATTAACATTTCGCATTATAAAATACAAATAATTGTGGGTAAGACCACGAAAACAGTTGCTTTGCAAAAGCAAAAGGGTGGAAGATCACCAGTGTTGGATGTCCATTCGGGGTATTTATTTTAATGGAAAATGTCCTCTTTAATTTATTGGCAACAAAGTCATGAAAGCCAGCTTCATCATACTGGGAAAAAATGAGTCTTTATCTGACAGCCAATTATTCTCTATTCACGTTTGATAATACAGTAATCTGCTTGGAACCGTTATGGGTCATTCCAAGGGAAAGAAATCATGAAAATCGTGAGAAAAGTATAACAGTTACGTATAATGTTATAGTGAACAGTAATATATAATAATATATTATAATAAAACCCTTATAATTATTTATATAACAAAGTATATTAGTTAAGCATTTGCAATGGTTTAAATCCATATTGCAATAATATTTTCATCAACGAATACTTAGTATTGTAGATACTCAGTGAATAGTTATATATGAATGATGGATAATTGAATTTGCAAAACGAAAAAGAAATTTTATTAAAATTGGCGATGGTTTAAGTCTGTAGCAGTAAATTCAGGGGTGCAATACTTCTATTTTCTTATAGTGCTATTTCTCAATGTTTCATTTGATTCTTTCTACAATATAAAGCCTAGTTTCCAAGATGAGAAATTGTCCAAAAAAAAATCTTTCACCTCTACTAATCACCTGAATAGTACATAAGCTTCTTCCAATAATGCAAGAAATGTCATTCTAGTTATTTGTTTGAAGGTTGTTTAATAAGCTCTACACAGCTACTAATTATCTAACATTAAAAGCCTACTCTCTTAAGAGAACAGAACTCTTCACATCTTTTATTTTTTGAAATCTATCTATAATATTATTTACAAGAAGGCTTAAGTTTTAACTCAATGAAGAAATAATTTAATGTGTTAGCACAACTTTTCAAATTTTATGCAGGTTAAACTCAGTTAACTAACTATAGCAACTTATCTAACATCAAAGCCTATCCCTTGAAGAGCAAGAAATTTCTCATTTTTCATTTTTTGAAATCTATCTAATTAAACTTTATTAGAAGACCTAACTTAGTGCAAGAAAATAAATAACTAATGCATTAGACATAACTTTGCTAATTTAATAAAAGTTAAACCTTGAAATTAAGTAGCCCATTTTTACTAAGCTGCAGCAATATAACAAAGTTGCATTATATTATCATTAATTACAACATATTTATCACCCAAACTGAACACTCATAATATACAATATTGTTTTACTCTATTTCTGAAATGGCTGTCAATTCTGGTTTTGCAAATGCTTTAACTCTTCTAACATTTGTTCTATTTTGTCCCATAGAAGCAAAAAAGGATTAGAGGTAATGATTGAGATTTATTTTTTCTTTCCCCTTCAGCATTCCAACCACAACTTTCATGGAAGGACGATCTATTGGATACCACTGGATACACCAAAGCCCTGTGATGCTTAGTTTCTTTGCTATTTTAATATCATTTTCTTCCTCAATTCGAATAACCTTCGTTCTTGATCCAAATGATTATAAAGCCACTCTGGGAAGTATGCCTCTCTCTTGTTTTCTACTGTCACATCAACGTTCTTTCTTCCTCCCACCATTTCAATCAATAACATACCAAAACTATAAACATCTGACTTATAAGACACAATCCCGAAATTTCTAGATAACATCTCTGGTGCAATGTAACCCATGGTCCCCTCATTGTCATGGGATAGATATCGCACTTGTTCCTGGTGAGCATAATTCGCCAAGCCAAAAATCGAGATCTTCTGATTAAAGTTATAATCAAGCAAAATATTATGAGGTTTGATATCTAAATGAAGGATTCTTTGATCACAACCTTGGTGAAGATATCAATACCTTTTTGCTAGTACCTATATAAATATCTGGAAGTATGCCAACCCAGGATCTATTATTACCAATTGCCGATGAAAATATGAACTTGTCTAGTGACTCATTTGCAGAATTATAAATCAAAGTCGCTTATATCCATCCGCACATAACCCAAGCAATGAACTACATTTACATGATGTATCAGGCCCATTGTTCCCACTTCATTGAGCAACTCTTCCCCATTTCCTTTGAAATCATCAAGGATCTTTATCGCAACAAAACTTCATTCGAAGCTTTCTTTATAAATTATCTCAAACCCTCCTTGACCTAGCTTATCCCTTGAAGTTATTTGTGATCCTTTGATATCGCATAGAGTACCTTGAGGCTTGCAAGCTCTATAATCTTCCAAAACTTTTGAATATTTATTTTATGCCTCTTTCAACTTATTAGAGCGATAAACAATAAAGATTATAGAGATTCCCAAAGTAAAGTGAAAGAAACCAAGGATTACTTCTGCACATACACATGTGGAAAAAGGGGTTTTGTAAGCAACAAACAAAAGAGAAGAAACAAACTAATAATCATCGTGATGTTATCCTCATAGTTGAAAAGAAAAAATGAATAAGAAATCACCTGTGAACAGCATTTTATCCATCCAAGCACCCGTAAGAAAATAAAGCTACAGCATTTGTAGTCCTTGAATCATAATAGCTTAAATGAGGATTAACATGAGTTTAATTTTGACTTGCCCTTGCAGTCCTTTTCTTGAGGTTCAATTGATTTAGTTTAGCCTGTGATTGTTTGTTGCTAAGTTTGTAATGAATAAATAAGATTGCATGTTCACATCCATTACTATGTATATATAGTAGTTAATTTGGTTGTACAGAAGAAACAATTAACTACCATAGAAAATTTAATTTGCATACCAAAAGCATAGTAGGTGAAGATGATGAAGAATTAAGCAGGGTTTAATTAGTACCTTGCTGGTTTCTGAATGCGCACTCAATTTCGGGTTCCGTGTTGTTACTCTCTTCATTTTCCGTTGGCACTTGTTTCCTTTGTGCTTCAGCTTCCGCAAATAGGATTTGACCAATTCATTGAAACTCATATTCCCCCATCAAGTATAAATTCTGGGAGTGTAGCATTGAAATCTTCCGACAAGATGTGTTGTCTACATCTGTGAGATAGACATAGGGAAGGAGTGGCATAAACTGGGTTATAATTGCTTGAGAGAAAACTGCAAGGGATGGAAATAATAAGCTGATCAGATGCTTTATTTTCTGAACAGTTGAAGAAGGAGAAGTCATCTATGGATATGGAGTAATCGTATGTGAAGTGGAAGGGAGAGGCAGATAAATTAAGGATATGATGCTGCCTTTTAAGGCAATAATCATCCAGGTGACGGACAATCATCTCTTGAGAAGTGTATTTTCTTCTTCACCAGAGTTTTATTGAATAGGAGGGTGTAGCTTTTAGAAGGGTCTGGTTCTTTTCTGCATGATAACTCAAACCCTGGATATCCACAGTGCCCTGGCTTTGCCGGTGTTTTAGCTGGAACGGAAACCGGATGACCGGACCACCGGGATTCACAAAATTTTGCCGCCTTGCAGTATTCATCATGTTGGCTTCCTCCAATTAATCTCTAAGCAATGACATAAACAACAAAGAAGGGAGAAAGTAAAGGGATGCCCATTTTTAGGCAACAAGAAGATGATTGTCTGTCTGTTTGGGGTACAGGTAGTTTTTAGTCAAATGCACAGCTCGTTATAAATATAAAAAATATATATATTTTTCTGTTATCTTATCTTCTAGCCCCTTTTCCTCAAGGGATGGATGATTTTTTAGTTATTGTTGACCTGAAATCACCATGGACATTCTCTTTTATTTTCACCCAATAAAATAGCTTTTCTAAGGCAAAAGATTTAAGCCTATCTGCTTTTATCACTGGCTGACGCCTTATTACGTACATTTGGTTTGTCACCGTCCCATCAGAAGATTTGATTTGTCGTCGGGGCTTATTACAACGCTGGGTTTTTCTGAACAATCTTATTAAAGATTTTATTTATGGGAGCCGATTCGTGTACCAAGAAAGTCAATTCAAACAATCAAAGATACTGACATGGCCTGGGAGCATGTTAAAGAACTAGAGTTCTAGATATTATAGTCACTATATTATTAAATTTGTAGGTTTTATGTTAATTTATTATGTTATTAACTTGGATATTATAGTCATTTATGATTTTTAGCAATTTGTATCTTGGATGTGGCCCATTGCAGTTTTGAATCAATAACATTATTTTTTCCTTTAAAAAAATAAAAAAGAAATTAAATTTTATCTCAGGATCCAAAACTTTAGTTGAAATTTTTTTTAAAAAGAAATATTTTATTAAAAAAAGATCAAATACTCCAAAATTTGTAAATCTAATCTTTGTTGTGCTTTTCTTGAAAAGTACTGATTTTGATTAAAATACCATTTCCATTTTATGTATTTACAAGAATATGTTAAAACTAGAAGTGTCTATTTTTCAGGAAACATAAAGGTCATTTTTATGAAAATAAGGTCAAATGATGATGGAGTTTAGATTTCCGAAATTAGATTTTCAAAAGTTCCTTTTATCTCAAATCAAAATTGCTTGGCCCTTAATTCACTAAGCAAATTGAGCTTAAATAAGCATGTACGTAGAATTAATTTATTATATTTAAACTTATTATTTTCTTTATTTCCGCTTTTCTTTTTTATTTTCATCTCCATTTTCTTTTTTTAGTACTTTCTAGGTTTTAAATTGAGTTTCTAAGAAAATTGGTAATTTAACATAGTATCAAAAGACAAGTTTGAAAAGAGATCATGAATTCGAACCACCTCTCCATAATTTGAGTATTTGTTCCCTATTTGGATATTGATGGGCATTTTGCCTCTCCACAAGTAGGATATGCCCGCATAAGTTTGAGCTTTCAGAAAAATTGATAGTTTAACACGAGTCTTCAATATTTATGTCCCTAATTTTAGTGGTTTGTTCTATTCTTGCAGGGCTTTGGAAGTTAATAACCACTAATTCATTGCTTCCCTTTATGAGTAAGGCTTCAACTACTATTTTCTTTAAAGTAAAATCTTCATTTAATTGCTATATGTAAAATAAATAAAAAAGTTTCAACTTTTTATGTACACTATAGAATGATTAATCCGACTAGGGAAAAGATGTATAAATGTCATTCATTTATAGTTATATGTTCAATTTAACCCATGAGTTTTTTTTTTCAGTTCATTGGTGTCCCCGACTTTAACGCCAGAAGATTCATGCCAACAATCGCTACGACTTAGACATATAATAAACATAAAGCTTTTATCCATTTAACGCTCCATCCTAACACCGCTTTAACGCCCTATTCATATTACAGACGCTCCCACTCACATGCGATCCGTAGCCAAATCCATGATAAAGAAAAGCCGCAGGGCCGTTGAACTATATTAAACGTTGAGGGTACTTATGAACCGAGAAAAAACTCAATGATTAAATTGGATATACGGGTATAAATCAATGGGATTTACACACCATATCCCAATCCAACTATTACCCAAAAATCTATTTTGTATGCAACCCTCACGTACAATAAACAAACAATCCCTCCGTTCTGTGCTCAAAGCCTTGATAATGACTTTCAACTAGCTGCTGGGGAAGATCCAAGGCCACGATAACTCTCTCTCTCTCTTCCCTCTCCCGCCCAACCCTCCTCCCACTCCTTCCAAAACCCTAAACCCTCTTCCCTGCCAAAAAACATTATCCCCTCCTCCGACTCTCTCAAAAACCCCCAACTTCGAGCCTCCCTCAAGAACCGTCTGATCAGCTCGACGTGGCCACCTCCGCCATGGCCACCTTGATCTCATGACCCAGCAAAACGCCCCACCAGACCTCACCACCTACTCCATCCTCCTCAAGTCCTGCATCCGATTCCGCAACTTCCAACTCGGGAAACTCGTCCACCGGAAGCTGATTCAGTCTCGACTCGAGCTGGACTCGGTTGTGTTGAACACTCTGATCAGCCTGTACTCGAAATGCGGCGACGTCGATACTGCTAGGTCGATTTTCGAGGGAATGGGAAATAGAGACTTGGTTTCATGGAGTGCGATGGTCTCAAGTTTTGCGAATAACGGTATGGAGTTGCAAGCAATTTGGACATTTCTAGATATGCTCGAATTGGGGTTTTACCCGAACGAGTATTGCTTTACGGCCGTGATTCGGGCTTGTTCGAAGGCGAATTACTCATGGGTTGGGGAGATAATTTACGGGTCTGTGCGAAACCGGTTATTTTGGGGCTGATGTGTGTTGTGTGAATTGATCGACATGTTCGCAAAGAGTAGTGGTGATTTGGGTTCTGCTTATAAGGTGTTCGAGAAAATGCCTGAGAGAAATTTGGTTACTTGGACTTTGATGATCACTAGATTTGCACAATTGGGTTGTGCAAGAGATGACTGATCAACTTGTTCTTAGATATGGAATTGAGTGGTTATGCACCAGACCGTTTCACATATAGTAGTGTCCTTTCTGCTTGTGTTATTAGGATTGTTAGCACTAGGGAAGCAATTGCATTCCCGGGTTATACAAGCTGATTAGCGTTGATGTTTGTGTTGGTTGTAGTTGGTGAACATGTATGCAAAGTGTGCAAAGTAGATGGATTGGTGGATGATTCGAGAAAGGTGTTTGATCGAATGCCTGCCCATAATGTTATGTCTTTGGACAAATTATCACAGCCTATGTCCAAAGTGGAGAGTGTGATAAAGAAGCTTATTGAACTTTTCTGCAGGATGACATTCGGTGAGATACAGCCTAATCAATTTCATTTTCAAGTGTTCTTAAGGCATGTGGAAACCCTTTCTGATCCATGTATATAGGTGAGCAGGCTTACGGATATGCAGTGAAATTGGGCCTATCATCATGAATTGTGTGGGGAATTCTCTTATTAGCATGTATGCTAAGAGTGGAAGAATGGAAGATGCTCGAAAAGCTTTTGATATTCTCTTTGAGAAGAATTTGGTTTCTTACAATGCTATTGTTGACGGGTACGCCAAGAATATGAAGTCTGAAGAAACTTTTCTGCTCTTTAATGAAATCTCGGATACTGGAATTGGTATCAATGCTTTTACATTTGCCAGCTTGTTGAGTGGGGCTGCAAGTATTGGTGCTATGGGCAAGGGTGAGCAGATCCATGGCCGGTTATTGAAGGAAGGCTTTGAATCAAACCAATGCATATGTAATGCTTTGATCTCTATGTATTCTAGGTGTGGTAACATAGAATCCGCCTTTCAAGTTTTTGATCGGATGGAAGATTGGAACGTGATATCTTGACATCAATGATAACAGGTTTTGCAAAGCATGGATTTGCAGCCAGAGCTCTGGAATGGTCGAAATGTTTGAGACAGGGACAGCCAAACAAGATCACCTTGTCACCGTATTATCAGCTTGTAGCCATGTTGGTATGATCTCCGAGGGACGGAAACACTTCCAATTCAATGTACGGTTCGCGGAATCATCCCAAGAATGGAGCATTACGCATAAAGTGGTCGACTTACTAGGCCAGTCAGACTTTCTCGTAGAAGCCATGGAGTTCATTAACTCAATGTCGGTCATGGCTGATGCCTGGTCTAGCCAACACTGCTTGCAGCCTGCCAAGTTCATGAGAATATCAGCTTGAAAACACGCTGCAGAGATGATTCTTGAGCAGGAACCAGATAATCCAGCAGCATATATCTTACCGCAAACTTGCATAAGCCTAGCAGGCCAAATGGAGAGACGTGACTAAGATCAGAAAAAGAATGAAAGAGCGAAATTTGATCAAAGAAGCTGGCTATAGCTAGATCGAGGTAGAAAATATGGTACTGTGTTTCATAGAGACACTTCGATCCTCAAGCTGGGAAATTTATTGAGAACCGACCAACTGGCTGCCAAAATAAAGGAGATGGGGTACATTCCTGAGAAAATAGCAGCTGCATGGGACATAGCACAACCCCTTTGAAACCGATTAGGATATTCAAGAACCTTCGCGTCTGTAGCGATTGTCATACTGCAATGAAGTACATTTCAATGGCAACAGGGAGAGAAATAGTTGTAAGAGACTCTAACAGATTTCATCACATGAAGAATGGGGTATGCTCTTGCAAGGATTACTGGTGATAACCGAATACAGATGATGAAATCTTCTGGTTATAAGTTCTGTGTTCAAGGAAGGGCGATTGCCTTAACGCCAGTCTCGGCTTTTGAGTTGAACATATGATGAATCTGAAGAGGTTCTTTGGGGTAGGACAGATTCAATGTGTTGGAATCTTCTTTTAGAAACTCAGGAGAAATGCATGGATCAATTCCTGTTAGAATATGTTTCAAATTCCTATTTAGATAATTTCTAATTGTTATATTATTGTAAAATTAGGTTATCTTATAGAATAAGAAAAAATTTTAGGAATATACCTATAAATATTATGAGTCACGAAAAGAAAATGTCATGAGAGTGAGACAGTTTGTAGCCATTTATTCGGTTTGTACACAATGGGTAGACGTGTTATTTTATAACTGAGTTTCAAGGGCGCTGCTTTCTGCATTACGCATCTTAGTATTTTTGATTTTGTGTTTTTCTACGATCGTAATACGTCGATACTCAATCTTGCACTCTGGGCTTTCAAAACAATGAAGATTCTCTTCATCCGCATGTGCAAGATAATCGCCAAATCACGTTTAAATCGTATTTTATGTCGATTTTTATCTGTTTTGATTAATATCATCATGCATCAAAAGCTTCCGCGATTATAACAATTCCCTTTAGCAAAGTTGTTTTTAGCCTAGAGCTTAAGACATTGTTTATTGCTTTGATATCTTATACACGAAAAATTGTTTAGGTTTGATATCATATAGAGAGAATAAAAGTGCTAATACATTGACTTGTAAGTACTCTGTATAGTTGATATCTGATGTACTAGAGAGTTTGCCTTCATCCCTCAAAGCAATAATTCTTTTCTACTCATGAATTTTAGAGCACCAAAAATATAGAAAAGGTTTTTGATGGATTATTTCATACAAAATTTCTTAAAAAAACAGTTTTTAAATCTTTTAATTGGTAACCTCGAGAAAAAACCCTAGTCGTATTTGTCTTTCTCTCATTTTGTTTTTTCTAACCCCTTCTTCTTAAATAATGAGGGATGATTTTTTTATTATATTTGGCTTGAAATCACCTCTTTACATCTTTTTCTACCAATTTTCTTTTTCAATAAAGTGGTTTTTCCACAAAATTCTAGATTTTTAATTTGGTTTTTCGTGTTTTTGTTATCGTTATATTCGCATTTTGCCATTGCCTTAAGACGGGGCTGGGTTCTGGCCATTGTTTCATTACTAAGACTTTCTTACGCTACATATGATACGCATCAAGAAACAAATTCGACGTTGAGCACATCAAATCATGGTCATCAATATACTGCAAAACTCAAGTCATATGTATTTTAGCGTCATCATACACTATCAAACGCTGCAGGCTTGGGTGCCGATTTATCAGGCTATTAATTTGGGGACATGTCATCCTCTAGAGTTTTTAACGACTCGACATGTGATTTCTATCGAATTTATTATTGGGCTTAAATCAAATAAATTACGCTTCTTTAAAAAAAAAAAAAAAGTGATAACCTCTGGCAGTTTCAATTGGTCTAAGGCTCGTCAACCCAATTCAGCCACCAATTCAAGTCCTTCAAGATCACCTGGCGCTTACTCAATCGATAACCCCATAGGATAAATATTACGTGTTGGTTCGAATATCCACAATTATAAATAAAAAAATTTAAAAATCTTCTATGCGTGCTCACTTTACTTTGTTTCACATATAAAGTAGGTTTACCTATATAATTCTAATTCCTCAAAATATACTATAATTTAATTAACATAATAAGGGTCCCCCACATGAGGGTCCCATCCACAAATTGAAGAAAAAAGTAAAAACTGCGTTGACAAGAGAGTAAAAACGATTGTGCTAAGAGTAAAATCAAATTTCGTTATTTTCTTTCATGAGATAAGTCTCCTCATGACGAGAGCACTAGATTTTTTCAGTTTAATATGAGATTTATAAAGATAAATTATCTTCGGGATAAATTTCAGAACCACTTAGTTATCTCTGCCCATATTCTCTCAGATTGTCTTGGGCTATGTATGAACCGTGAAAATCTATATAATCAGAGCAAATTTATTATATAAGAAATTTATTTTAATTGACCCATGGTTTTTTCCCTCCGAGCAAAAGAGTTTTTCTGGCAAATCTGAGTCTTTTATTTTCTCTAATTTATATTATTAAAATTGATCTTGAGATTTTTTCCCAACAAGTGAAAAGATATGAAAATTCATAGAAGACTACTCCTCCTGTTCCGGTCTTACTTGTGAAAAATCCTTGCCGTGGCCAAACGCCTTTGTTCCTTCCAAATACTTGGTCATTATTTCCATCATTTCAAGGAAATTGCTAATCACCAACAAAAGTAGTAAAGTTATTGTACACTTTCTCATATATAAAAACTTAAAACTAAATAAATTACTTAAAATATCGTAAATTATACTGTCACCCAACATTTTTGTAATGTTATATTTGAATTTTAAATTTTAAATTGAAATATTTAAACTATTAATACCCTACTTAATGCTCAGTACTAGATGTCTAGATAATATAACTTGGGCTTACATAACTTAGTTATATAAATTAAATATAAGTGGATTTAAATTTTTAAATAAAGAAAACATCTTTAATTAATCTATCCTCACAATATTCTCATAAAGATTAAATGAAACCTCTTTAAATCAAGGGAATCCATTTTCTCTTAACTTTTCCTTGTTAGTTTTTTTTTCTTTGGCAATGAGTATTAATTTTTATTATTTTTGGCTTGAAAGCTTTATCCATACTTATTTTCATCTTTTTTTATTAATAAAATAATAGTTTCATACAAATCTGGGGACATTTATTTTGGTATTTCAAAGGATTTAGTTTATCGTTTTAATATGCTGCATGCTGATAATGCTTTGGCGTAATTGGCTTTGCTTATAGTGCAGATGATTTCATTGAATTTTCATCATCATCAGACGACGCTCAGATTAAACGATTCAAACGAAAAAAAAAAAAAAAAAAAAACATATATGATCAAAGAAAAAAAATCAAATTAATAATCTCTCGATATATTATATATTAAAATTATATATATTTTAATCATAACAATAATATTAAATGCATTATTTTATTATACTATTACCGGTAAAGATATGTCGCCGCAGGTGACCCATTCACGGGTATAGATATTTAAAAAAAAAAAAAATTCATAACAAAGTAGGAAACAAAAAAAAAAATGTTGAATTTCTCCACGTGGATATCCAACACGAAATCTCAAGGCGCCTACATTCAGCCCCCAACACGTGACCTCCACGTGTCTCACAGAATCTCCCCTCCCCCGAATCTCACAGCTTAAATAATTTTTTTTAATTTTTTCCGAAAAGTTAAAAAGACACGTGACAACACCGCCCCCGCCACGTAGCGCCCTCTCCACATCCTAATTGGGCCCCAACATGTTTGATCGGTTCGCCACGTATTTCTCCTTTTAATCCTGGCCGTCCACGTACCTTCTGAATAATCCACAGTTGTTTCGTTTCAGTAGCCCGCCGCATATCTGCCCATGTGGCGTTCATCGGAGGGCTTTGGGGAATGGACGGCTGGGATTCGTTCTTTTTTTGGGCTCTGTATTTGGGGAACTGGAAGTTGGAGTGTTGGGATGGTGGTTTCGGCTTTCCATGCAGTGAGATGGTGAGTAAAACGACGTCGGATAATGGGAGACTGAGTCCAATCGGTGTGAAGCGAGTCAGGAATGCTCGCCGGAAGCGGCTGGAGATCCGGCGGATGAGGCCGAAATGTCATCCGAGGCCGGCGCTATGATGGAGGGAACGAAATCGAATGTGCGGAAGAGTGCTCTGACGGAGATATCGATATCGTCAGAGACCGGACGCATTTCCGGCTAAGAAAACGGAGAGTTCTCCGCCTCCTCCGTATGGAACTGTGTCGGTGATTGGACGGAGGAGGGAAATGGAGGATGCGGTGAGGGCGGAACAGGGTTTTGTGGGAGTTACAGCAAGAGAGAGTTACGACTTTACGGTTTACGACGGCACGTGGCGGGGCTAGGGTGGCGGAGGTGTGCAAGGAGAGGCTGCACAGAGTGCTGGCGGAGGAGATAGTGATCGAGAGTTGCCGCGCCGGCGGAGTTGGCGGCGCCGGTGGTGGTGGTGGCGGGTGGGAGAGAGCGATGAAGAGATGTTTCACGAAAGTTGATGAGGAAGTGGTGAGCGGAGGGTGGTGCCGGAAGGAGAACGGAGCAGTGAACACGGTCGGATCGACGGCGGTGGTGGCGGTGGTGGGCGGCGATGTGGTGGCGGTGGCCAACTGCGGCGACTCCAGAGCTGTGATCTGCAGAGACGGCATCGCCATACCTTTGTCAAACGACCATAAGGTTAAAAACACCTCTTAGGCCCTGTTTGGACATTTGGAAATAAAATTAAAGCCCTTGGCCGCCCCCTTACAAAAAGAAAGAACATCCCATCTTTCTGTTTGTTTCCCACGATTTTTAAAAAGTTAAAAGCTTAAAAAAAATCATTAGCGGTGATGAATAATTGAATACTATATTCTAATGCGTTACCCCTTATCTCAAACTTATACCCTGTTTCAACCCACTACAAATTAAAAACCATTTCTTTACCCAATAAATTAATAATCAAAGAATTTAGTTAATTAATTCCTACGTAAAACCATAACATTTGGGGTTTAGAAGAGCGATAAAGCTTTGTTTGATGTGGACACCAAACAGACTTGATGTGAGCTAAAGAGTGGTAGAAGCCGCAGGAGGAAGAGCTGATAAACTGTGATGGACACGAGTTTTGGGAGTACTCTGCCACTCGAGATCTATAGGTATCTACTAATTAATCCTCGCATTAGTCTTTTTTATAGAGTTTCTAATCGGGGATTTATCACGATAATGTTTAATTATTCACTGGGATTCACTGTTTCGATTAATTAGGTGATATATAATGGTTAATAATGTGCTGATCCTAAGTATGCAGCTCTACTTGCTGCTGCTCAACCTCCCCTAGGGTAGTGGGAGTGAGGGTTAACTTAGAAATCTCATGGGATTAATCAAGTTCGCTTTGTGTGTTGCCCCGACGTACACTATTATCAAAATAACGTGTTTTGTATTAGGGAATGAATAGGCCGCCACACCTATCGCTCCTATCAAGTTGTTGTTGTGTCTTGCACAAAGGCTCCACACCTATTGTTGCTTCTAATTATGAGTACAATCTAATAAACAGAAACCCAAATGTTAATTTGTCTATGGATTTTTCGTGAGTTGTACTTTACCGTCAGATGGTTTCATTTAATGGAGGAAACGTATTCTCCTTCAACGTAATTCAAGGCAATTCTAGAAAATGCAATTGTATGCAAGTACTAAAGGTTTCCCAATGCCAGCCAGATCTCGAAGCTGTGTATACCTAATGTCCTTAGGCGGGAGGTTTCGATACTATTTCAAAAGAAACGCCTATAGGCACATGAGTGTCGTCTGCACTATCGATGGATGCCCTTGGAAAATAACTTGTCGTATATTTGTGCGGCCAAAATGCCGTTCAAGTGCACACATTCATAAGTCATCATAATCATGGTATTGATGATGTAGTTGCCAATCAACCATTAGTGAGATCAACTCGAGCTAACGTGGTGATTGATGATGTGATTGGATCAACTCCTGAATACCAACCATGACAAATATGTGAAGACTTCATTTGTGAACATAGGGTGAGATTGAGTTATTGGCAAGCTTGGAAAATTAAGGAGAAGACTAAGGAGAGAATATATGGTTTTCCTCGGAATTACTATAAATTGTTGCCTTGGATGTGTGATCGAGTTGTCCAAATGAATCCGAGATCGGTTGTTGATTTGACATACTCAAGTGATGACTATTTTGAACAACTATTTATTGCACATGAGATATCTATACAAGGGTTTTTGTTGGGTTGTCGACCTTTCATTGCAATTGACTCATCTCACTTGAGTGGGCCATATGTGATGCCTTATTTTCAGCAACAACATACGATGCGAATGGCAACATGTTCCCATTAGCTTTTGGAGTGATGAGCTCGGAGAATTACGAAGACGAGTCTTGGTTCTTACAAATTTTTAAAGAAAATTGTTGGGGATAAGGAGATCGTGATTATAATGGTTAGGCACCTCAGTTTATCATGTAGCGACTGCAAATATTTGGAGGAGAGAACCATGCATATTACTACCAAATATTTGAAGAGAATCTAGTAGTTTCTTTGTGCTACACCACCAGGCACAAGGAAGAGCAACGCCATAATGAGGCTCAGATAAGATCGTGGTATGGACTGATGTCATCAATCCAGAGCTCTGAGGTTTAGCACACATGATCAAGTTAGGGGTGTCTGCTTTGTTGCCATGGAAAAATGAGATTCACTGATCTGAAGGTACCTTCATATGCCAAAATAAAGAGAAAGTGAAAATAAGATTAAAGTGGAGTTTACACTGCATCATCTTGAGATCTTTTGTATATTTACAAAGCAGTTATCACTGTTGATATAGCGCTTCAAAACAAGATGTCAGTTTGAAAATATTGGTAACATGAAGTCATATGCAATTGTAATGTCAAGATAAAATATTGTTGATTAATATTGATAATTAATGTCCAACTGAAGAAAATAATAATATATCATGTATAGTTTCATAATATAGATCACACTATACCAAAAAAGGGATGATAATATACAGTCCGATATGTTATAATGTTGTTTCTCAGCTCTGCCAAAAATAACTACAGTATTAATCATAAAAGTGAATAGAGTCTGCTAGCTTTCAAGATAAGCAGACTATGTATTGCTCCCATTGCAATATGGCCGTCACAATAGGAAAACATGTAGAAATCCACGACATGAAAATGTTACAATGTAATGAATACTTTTCTTGTACTATTATAATGTGTTACCATTAATCAACATTTTGGATATTTGTGTGTTAGTCTTATTTTGAATATTAATAGAATAAGTTTATGTTTACTTCTACTTTAGTTTGTTTATTTTTATGTTCTACTTCACTTTATTATTTACACCCATATTTTAAATGTTCTTATCATTTGCAATGTTTTTTCACCAATACCCAGCATAATACATTAAGGAATAAAGCCCAAAAGAAACGTAAGGCATATGTTCCATAGCCATTCTAGGAAGTATGGTTCACTGTTGTTTTCTACGGTAACATCAACATTCTTTCTTCCACCTACCATTTCAATCAACAACATACCAAAGCTATAAACATATTACTTGTAAGATACATTCCCAAAATTTCTAGATAACATTTCTGGTGCAATATAGCCTATGGTCCCCCTTGCTGTTGTCATAGAGAATGCACTTTGCTCCTTAGAGCACAATTTGGCTAAACCAAAATTAGAGATCTTTGGATTAAAGCAGGATCACAAAATGTTGTGGGAGGTTTGGATATCCAAATGATGATTCTTTGATCACAACCTTGATGAAGATACTCAATACCTTTTAGCTATGCTAATAGGGCAATCTCCTAAAGCTTATGCCAAACTCAGTGAATGATTATTACCAAATGTTGAAACTATGAATTTGTCTAATGACTCATTTGGTAAAAATTCATAAATCAAAGCTCGCTTATATCCATCCGCACAAAATCCAAGCAAGTGAACTACATTAATATGATGTATCGCACCCATTGTTCCTACTTCATTAATGAACTCTTCCCCATTTCCCTTGAAGTCATGAAGGATTTTTACTACAACAAAAACTTCATTTGAGAGCTTTCCTTTATAAACAGTCCCACAGCCTCCTTCACCTAGTTTGACCTCAAAATTATTTGTGATCTTTTTAATATCGTGATATGGGCACCTTGGAGGGTTTTTGAAAGCTTCAGCAATCTTCCAAAAACTTCTGAATATTTATTCTATGCTCTCTTTTCAACTTATTAGACCGATAGAGAACAAATATTATGAAGATTCCCAAAGTGATATGAAGAAAACCAAAGATTACCTCTGCACATAGGGAACCAAGAAAGCAATATTATTAACTAGGCCTAATCATAGCAATGCTTGTAAATGAATGAATAATACTTGACGCACCGAACTAATTTATGTGCGTAGAGAGCATATATACATAAGAGAATTAAATACCATAGAATATTTCCAGGCATATCGGAAGGAAAGGTGCATTAAATTAGTGTTCTAATCGCTTTTGAAGGCAATAATCATGGAAGCCATAGACAACTATCTGCTGAGAAGTGTAATTTATCTTCTCCACCTGCAGCATTGCTCCCGAATAGAGGGCGTACCAAGCATGGCTCACCTTCTCGAAAGCATGATAACTCAAACCCCTGATATCCATGGTCCGCCGGTGGCCTTTAGCCTAGACTGGAACCGTATGGCCTAATGGGAACCCGACCTACAGAATCGCCATAATACTCACGCACCTTGATGCTTTGTGACTCATCATCTTCGCTCCTTCATTGATTTCTCGCCAACAATCTCATAAGCAACAAGAAGAATAAAGGATCCCCATTTTTAATTAAGCAACCGCTTATCTATCTTTGGTTTAATTTGCTCATTCACCTATTTTATATGAAAGGGAGAGAGGAAGTTTTTGTTTGTCGA